>JARFJB010000229.1:127500-352500 GCA_036346205.1 Vesta saturnalis | reverse complement strand
TGTCTGTGTGTCCGTGTGTCCGTGTGTCCGTGTTCCGTGTCTGTCTGTGTCTTGCTGACTTGTCTGTGTCTGTGTCTGTGTTGTCTGTGTGTCTGTGTCTGCTGTGCCTGTGTCGTTCTGTGTCTGTGTCTGTGTCTGTGTCTGTGTCTGTGTCTGTGTCTGTGTCTGTGTCTGTGTCTGTGTCTGTGTCTGTGTCTGTGTCTGTGTCTGTGTCTGTGTCTGTGTCTGTGTCTGTGTCTGTGTCTGTGTGTCTGTGTCTGTGTGTCTGTGTCTCTGTGTGTCCGTGTCCGTTCTGTGTGTCCGTGTCCGTGTGTCTGTGTCTGTGTCTGTGTGCTGTGTCTGAGTCTATGTCTGTGTCTGTGCTGTGCTGTGTCTGTGTCTGTGTTCTATGTCTGTGCTGTGTCTGTCTCTGGTCTGTGTCTGTGTCTGTGTCTGCGTCTGAGTCTGTATGTGTCTGTGTCTGTGCTGTGTCTGTGTCTGTGTCTGTGTCTGTATCTGTGTCTGTGTGCCTGTGTCTGTGTTGTCGTGTGTCTGTGTGTCTGTGTGTCTGTGTGTCTGTGTCTGTGTGTCTGTGTGTCTGGTGTCTGGTGTCTGTGTGTGTCTGTTGTCTGTGTGTCTTGTGTCTGTGTGTCTGTGTGTCTGTGTGTCTGTGTGCCTGTGTGTCTGTGTGTTCTGTGTTCTGTGTATCTGCGTGTCTGCGTGTCTGCGTGTTTGCGTTCTGGTTCTGCGTGTCTGGTGTCTGGTGTCTGTGTGTCTGTGTGTCTGTGTTGTCTGTGTCGTGTCTGGTGTCTGTGTGTCTGGTGTCTGTGTGTCTGTGTCTGTGTGTCTGTGTCCTGTGTGCCTGTGTGTTCTGTGTTGTGTGTCTGTGTGTCTGTGTGTATGTGTGTCTGTGTGTCTGTGTGTCTGTGTATGTGTGTCTGTGTGTCTGAGTGTCTGTGTGTCTGTGTGTCTGTGTGTCTGTGTCTCTGTGTGTCTGTGTGTCTGTGTGTCTGTGTGTCTGTGTGTCTGTGTGTCTGTGTGTCTGTGTGTCTGTGTGTCTGTGTGTCTGTGTGTCTGCTTGTCTGTGTGTCTGTGTGTCTGTGTCTGTGTCTGTGTCTGTGCCTGTGTCCGCGTCTGTGTCCGTGTCCGTGTCTGTCTGTGTCTATGTCTGAACCTATGTCTGTGTCTGTCTGTGTTTGTGTCTGTCTGTGCCTGTGCCATGTGCCCGTGTCTGTGTCTGTGTCTGTGTCTGTGTCTGTGTCTGTGTCTGTGTCTGTGTCTGTGTCTGTGTCTGTGTCTGTGTCTGTGTCTGTGACTGTGTCTGTGTCTGTGTCTGTGTCTGTGTCTGTGTCTGTGTCTGCTGTGTCTGTGTCTGTGTCTGTGTCTGTGTCTGTGTGTCTGTGTCTGTGCCTCTGTCCGTGTCTGTGTCCGTGTTCCGTGTCCGCGTCTGTGTCCGTTTCCGTGTTTGTCTGTGTCTGTGTCTGTGTCTGAGTCTATGTCTGTGTCTGTGCCTGAGCCTATGTCTGTGTCTGTGTTTGTGTCTGTCTTTCCCTGTGATTGTGACTGTACCTGTGCCTGCGTCTATGTATGTGTCTGTGTCTGTATCTGTGACTGTGTCTGTGTCTGTATCTGTGTTTTGGCTGTGTCTGTCTGTGTCTGTGTCTGTGTGTCTGTGTGTCAGTGTGTCTGTGTGTCTGTGTGTCTGGTGTCTGGTGTCTGTGTGTCTATGTTTCTGTGTGTCTGTGTGTCTGTGTGTCTGTGTGTCTGTGTGGCTGTGTGTCCCTGTGTCTGTGTGTCTGTGTGTCTGTGTGTCTGTGTGTCTGTGTGTCTGTGTGTCTGTGTGTCTGTGTGTCTGTGTCTGTGTGTCTGTGTGTCTGTGTGTCTGTGTGTTTGTGTGTCTGTGTGTCTGTGTGTCTGTGTCTATGTTGTCTGTGTCTGTGTGTCTGTGTGTCTGAGTGACTGTGTGTCCGTGTGTCTGTGTGTCTGTGTGTCTGTGTGTCTATGTGTCTGTGTGTCTGTGTGCCTGTGTGTCTGTGTGTCTGTGTGTCTGTGTGTCTGTGTGTCTGTGTGTCTGTGTGTCTGTGTGTCTGTGTGTCTGTGTGTCTGTGTGTCTGTGTGTCTGTGTGTCTGTGTGTCTGTGTGTCTGTGTCTGTGTCCGTGTCTGTCTGTGTCTATGTCTGAGCTTATGTTTGTGTCTGTGTCTGTGTTTGTGTCTATCTGTGCCTGTGCCTGTGCCAGTGCCCTTGCCTGTGTCTATGTCCGTGTCTGTGTCTGTGTCTGTGTCTGTGTCTGTGTCTGTGTCTGTGTCTGTGTCTGTGTCTGAGTCTGTGTCTGTGTCTGTGACTGTGTCTGTGTCTGTGTGTCTGTGTCTGTGCCTTAGCCTATGTCTGTGTCTGAGCCTATATCTGTGTTTGTGTCTGTGTTGTGTCTGTCCTGTGCTGTGCCTGTGCTGTGCTGTCTATGTTGTGTCTGTGTCTGTGTCTGTGTCTGTGTCTGTGTCTGTGTCTGTGTCTGTGTCTGTGTCTGTGTCTGTGTCTGTGTCTGTGTCTGTGTCTGTGTCTGTGTCTGTGTCTGTGTCTGTGTCTGTGTCTGTGTCTGTGTCTGTGTCTTGTTCTGTGTCTGTGTCTGTGCTGTGTCTGTGTTGCTGTGTCTGTGTGTCTGTGTCTGTGTGCTTGTGTCTGTGTCGTGCTGTGTCTGTGTTGTCTGTGTCTGTGTGTCTGTGTCTGTGTCTGTTCTGTGTGTCTGTGTGTCTGTGTGTCTGTGTCTGTGTTCTGTGTCTGTGTCTTGTGTCTGTGTCTGTGTCTGTGTCTGTGTCTGTGTCTGTCTGTGTCTGTGTCTGTGTGTCTGTGTGTCTGTGTCTGTGTCTGTGTGTCTGTTGTCTGTGTCTGTGTGTCTGTGTCGTCTGTGTGTGCTGTGTCCGTGTCGTGTCTGTGTCTGTGTCTGTGCTGTCTGTGTCTGTGTCGCTCTGTCTGTGTCTGTGTCTGTGTGTGTCTGTGTCTGTGCTCTGTGTCTGTGTCCTGTGTCTGTGTCCTGTGCTGTCTAGTGCTGCCTGTGTCTGTGTCTGTGTCTGTGTCTGTGTCTGTGTCTGTGTCTGTGTCTGTGTCTGTGTCTGTGTCTGTGTCTGTGTCTGTGTCTGTGTCTGTGTCTGTGTCTGTGTCTGTGTGCCTGTGTCTGTGTCTGGCTGTCGTGTGTCTGTTGTGTCTGTGTCTGTGTCATGTGCTGCTGTTCTGTGTGTCTGTGTCTGTGTCTGTGTCTGTGCTGTCTGTGTCTGTGTGTGGCCTGTGTCTGTGTCTGTGTTCTGTGTGTGCTGTGTCGTTGTGTCTGTGTCTGTGCTGTCGTGTCTGTGTCGTGCTGTGTGGTGTCGTGTGTCTGTGTCTGTGTCTGGTGTCTGTGTCTGTGTCTGGCTGTCTGTGTCTGTGTCTGTGTTCTGTCTGTCTGTCTGATGCCTGTGTGTGCTGTGCTGTCGCGTCTAGTGTCTGTGTCTGTGTCTGTGTCTGTGTCTGTGTCTGTGTCTGTGTCTGTGTCTGTGTCTGAGTTGTATCTGTGTCTATGTCTGTGACTGTGTCTGTTCTGTGTCTTGTGTCTGTGTGTCTGTGTGTCATGTGTCTGTTGTTGTGTGTCGTGTGTCTGTGTGTCTGTGTGTCTGTGTGTCTGTGTGTCTGTGTGTTTGTGTGTTGTGTGTTGTGTGTGTGTGTGTGTTGTGTTGTGTCTGCTTGTCTGTGTGTCTGTGTCGTCTGTGTCTGTGCCTGTGTCCGCGTCTGTTCCGTGTCGTGTCTGTCTGTGTCTATGTCTGAACCTATGTCTGGTTGTCTGTGTTGCTGTGCCTGTGCCAGTGCCCGTGTCTGTGTCTGTGTCTGTGTCTGTGTCTGTGTCTGTGTCTGTGTCTGTCTGTGTCTGTGTCTGTGTCTGTGTCTGTGTCTGTGTCTGTGTCTGTGTCTGTGTCTGTGTGTCTGTGTCTGTGCCTTAGCCTATGTCTGTGTCTGTGTCTGAGCCTATATCTGTGTTTGTGTCTGTGTTTGTGTCTGCCTGTCCCTGTGCCTGTGCCTGCGTCTATGTATGTGTCTGTGTCTGTGTCTGTGTCTGAGTCTGTATCTGTGTCTGTGTTGGTGCCTGTGTCTGTGTCTGTGTCTGTATCTGTGTCTTTGGCTGTGTCTGTCTGTGTCTGTGTCTGTGTCTGTCTGTGTCTGTGTCTGTGTGTCTGTGTGTCTGGGTATCTGTGTGCCTGTGTGTCTGTCTGTCTGTGCCTCTGTCCGTGTCTGTGTCCGCATCTGTGT
Organism: Vesta saturnalis; assembly: GCA_036346205.1. NCBI lineage: Eukaryota > Metazoa > Arthropoda > Insecta > Coleoptera > Lampyridae > Vesta > Vesta saturnalis. The sequence continues at coordinate 348,247 of JARFJB010000229.1, read as the reverse complement.
ACGTGCCCGTGTCCGTGTCTGTCTGTGTCTGTGTCTGAGCCTATGTCTGTGTCTGTGTCTGAGCCTATGTCTGTGTCTGTGTCTGTGTTTCTGTCTGTCTGTCCCTGTGCCTGTGACTGTGCCTGTGCCTGTGCCTGCGTCTATGTCTGTGCCTGTGTCTGTGTCTGTATCTGTGTCTGTGTCTGTGTCTGTGTCTGTGTCTGTGTCTGAGTTTGTATCTGTGTCTATGTCTGTGACTGTGTCTGTATCTGTGTCTTTCGCTGTGTCTGTGTGTCTGTGTGTCAGTGTGTCTGTATGTCTGTGTGTCAGTGTGTCTGTGTGTCTGTGTGTCTGTGTGTCTGTGTGTTTGTGTGTCTGTGTGTTTGTGTGTGTGTATGTGTGTCTGCTTGTCTGTGTGTCTGTGTGTCTGTGTCTGTGCTGTGCCTGTGTCCGCGTCTGTGTCCGTGTCCGTGTCTGTCTGTGTCTATGTCTGAACCTATGTCTGCGTCTGTCTGTGTTTGTGTCTGTCTGTGCCTGTGCCAGTGCCCGTGTCTGTGTCTGTGTCTGTGTCTGTGTCTGTGTCTGTGTCTGTGTCTGTGTCTGTGTCTGTGTCTGTGTCTGTGTCTGTGTCTGTGTCTGTCTGTGTCTGTGTCTGTGTCTGTGTCTGTGTCTGTGTCTGTGTCTGTGTCTGTGTGTCTGTGTCTGTGTCTGTGTCTGTGCCTCTCCGTGTTCCGTGTCCGCGTCTCTGTCCGTGTCCGTGTCCGTGTCCGTGTCTGTCTGTGTCTGTGCCTGAGCCTATGTCTGTGCCTGTGTCTGAGCCTATGTCTGTGCCTGTGACTGTGCCTGTGTCTGTGCCTGCGTCTATGTCTGTGCCTGTGTCTGTGTCTGTGTCTGTGTCTGTGTCTGTGTCTGTGTCTGTGTCTGAGTCTGTATCTGTGTCTGTGTCTGTGACTGTGTCTGTGTCTGTGTCTGTATCTGTGTCTGTATCTGTGTCTTTGGCTGTGTCTGTGTGTCTGTGTGTCAGTGTGTCAGTGTGTCTGTGTCTGTGTGTCTGTGTGTCTGTGTGTCTGTGTGTCTGTGTGTCAGTATGTCTGTGTGTCTCTGTGTCTGTGTGTCTGTGTGTCTGTGTGTCTGTGTGTCTGTGTGTCTGTGTGTCTGTGTGTGTGTGTGTGTGTGTGTGTGTGTGTGTGTCTCTGTGTCTGTGTGTCTGTGTGTCTGTGTCTGTGTGTCTTTGTGTCTTTGTGTCTGTGTGTCTGTGTGTCTGTGTGTCTGTCTGTCTGTGTGTCTGTGTGTCTGTGTGTCTGTGTGTCTGTGTGTCTGTGTGTCTGTGTGTCTTTGTGTACGTGTGTCTTTGTGTCTGGGTGCCTGTGTGTCTGTGTGTCCGTGTGTCCGTGTGTCCGTGTGTCCGTGTCTCCGTGTGTCTGTGTGTCTGTGTGTCTGTGTGTCTGTGTGTCTGTGTGTCTGTGTCTGTGTCTGTGTCTGTGTGTCTGTGTCTGTGTCTGTGTCTGTGTCTGTGTCTGTGTCTGTGCCTGTGTCTGTGTCTGTGTCTGTGTATGTGTCTGCGTCTGTGTCTGTGTCTGAGTCTGTGTCTGAGTCTGTGCCTGTGTCTGTGTCTGTGTTTTGTGTCTGTGTGTCTGTGTGTCTGTGTGTCTGTGTGTCAGTGTGTCTGTGTGTCTGTGCGTATGTGTGCCTGTATGTCTATATATCTGTGTGTCAGTTTGTCTGTGTGTCTCTGTGTCTGTGCCTGTGTGTCTGTGTGTCTGTGTGTTTGTGTGTCTGTGTGTCTGTGTCTGTGTGTCCGTGTGTCTGTGTGTCTGTGTGTCTGTGTGTCTGAGTGTCTGTGTGTCTGTGTCTGTGTGTCTGTGTCTGTGTGTCTGTGTCTGTGTGTCTGTGTCTGTGTGTCTGTGTCCGTGTCCGTGTCCGTGTCCGTGTCCGTGTCCGTGTCCGTGTCCGTGTCCGTGTCCGAGTCCGTATCGGTGTCCGTGTCCCTGTCCGTGTCCGTGTCTGTGCCTTTCTGTGTCTGTGTCTGTGTCTGTGTCTGTGTCTGTGTCTGTGTCTGTGTCTGTGTCTGTGCCTGTGCCTGTGTCTGTGTCTGTGTCTGTGTCTGTGTCTGTGTCTGTGTCTGTGTCTGTGTCTGTGTCTGTGTCTGTCTTTGTGTCTGTGTCTGTGACTGTGTCTGTGTCTGTGTCCTTGCCTGTGTGTGCGTCTGCGTCTGTGTCTGTGTTTGTGTCTGTGTATGTGTGAGTGTCAGCGTCAGTGTATGTTTCTGTGTCTGTGTCTGTGTGCGTGTGTGTGTGTGCGTGCGTGCATGAGTGCGTGCGTAAGTTCGGGCGTGCGTGCGTGCGTGTGGCGTGTGTGCGGGTGTGCGTGTGTGAGTGTGTGCATGTGTGCGTGTGTGCGTGTGTGTGCTTGTGCGTGTGTGCGTGAGTGTGCGAGTGCGTGTGCATGTGGTTGAGCGTGTGCGTGTGCGTGTGCGTGTGCGTGTGCGGTTGTGTGTGCGTGTACGTGTGCGTGAGTGTATGTGTGTGTTTGACTGTTTACGCGATTTTAAGGTAGTGCATTTGTACGTTTGCGCGTTTGTGTCTACGTGTTTTCTTAGATTCATGTGTTCGTGCGTTTGTGCTTTCGTCGTTGGTGCGTTTTCGACCAATTGTTTAAAATCAGGAATAGGTCTAACGTGTTTTTAAAGAATCAAGCTACAATTTAAGAAAAAAATTTCAAAATCGAGTGAATTTAATCTTACTACTAATTTTGCCCTAATTTTGCCGGTTTTGTTTTTATTTTTGAGAGTGATTTAATACTTTAATAATAATATTGGTTTCCATGTTTTCGGTTAACGTCGAATGTCATCCCTTCTGTTTCAGTTATGCGGCCGTTTTTCAATTTTCTCTTATTATCCGTTCTGTTTTGTATTGTACTTCGGCCACTATTTTACTCTTACTCCAATCTATGTAGTGTGGTGTTCGTTCTACATGCTGTACTAATGATGAAGTGGTTTGATTATTTATCGTCATGGTTTTGTGTTCATCTCTCCACACATTTATTCTTTACTTGGTTTGGACTATGTACGTTTGTTCGTAATAGACACATGTTATCTGGTACAATCGTGTCGTTGATTTTCGAGTTCAATTTTGGTTTTTGGATTGGGTATCATTGTTGATATTTTTCTTGTCGTGGCAAGTATAATTGCGATGTTATTTTTTCGGGGTAATTCTGCTAACCCTGTCTGTCGTTCCTGTGATATATGAGAGACGTGTTTTGCCTATTGGTTTCTCTTCTACATTGTTCTGTGTTGGGTTTTCTCGGTTTAGAAGCTGCTTTAAAGTTTTTATTTTTGGAAAATCGTTCGCTACTTACGCTTTCTCAGCGTTGAGTTGTTTTCCTGTGTACGGCGTGTCCTAGTTGTCCGTTCTCTTTGTTGTAATCTAAAGCATCTAGGAACGCCAATTGATTATAGATTGTTGCTGCGCCCCAAAAATATTTTTAGTTTTTCTTCTCCGTGATTCCATATCGCAAACGTTTAATCTACACATCATATCCAAAGAGTTGGTTAATATTTGACTGTTTTAGTGCTTTTACTTTCAGGTCTTCCAAAAACAGATTAGCTATGACTGGGAATGTGCGAATCCCATTGCCGTTCCTTCTGTTTGATTATAATGTTGCTCTTCGTATAAGAAATATGTGTCTGTATGTGTGTGTGTGTGTGTCTGCGGAGTGTGCGTGTGCGTGTGCATGCGTGTGTACGTACGTGCGTGTGTGAGTGCGTGTTTGTGTATGCGTGTACGTGCGTGTGCGCAAGAGCGCGCTTGCGTGTATGCCTGTGCGCGCACTTGCGTGCGTGTTTATGTGTGTGTCTGCGAGAGTGTGCGTGTGCGTGCTCGCGTGCATGCGTGTGCGCGTACGTGCGTGCGCGAGTGCGTATTTGTATATGCGCGTATGCGCGAGTGTGCACGCGTGCGTGAGTGCGCGTATGCTCGTGTGTGCAATAGCGAGCTTGCATGTATGCCTGTTTGCGTACTTTCGTGCGTGTTTGTGTATGTGTGCGTGTGTGTGTGCATGTGCGCGTGCATGCTTGTGCGCGTCCGTGACTACGTATTTGCGTACGCGCGTGTACGCGAGTGTGCACGCGTGCGTGAGTGCGCGTATGCTCGTGTGCGCGTTGCGCGTACTTGTGTGCGTGTTTGTGTATGTGTGTGTGAGTGTGTGCGTGCATGCGAGCGTGTGCGTGTGCGTGTGCATGTGCGTATGCGTGTGCGTGTGCGTGTGCGTGTGTGTGTGTTGTGTGTTCAAGAGTAATATAGAAATAAATTACCGCTACTAAGTTAACAAAACGGGCGTTATTGAAAACTGATATTTAATTTTTTTTAGGTTTGCATTAATTAGTAAGTTAATTAAAAACGAACCATATTTATTCAAACAGATATTTTGTGCATAGAAAAAGATCAGAATAATTAGATAGGGAAGGTATTAGTTCTGTTTGTGGAAAAATGTAACAATTTAATTTGATTTTGGTTAATTTAATAACGTTTTATAGTGAGCGATATTAACTTTCCCCAATTATGATTGTGTTTTTCTGAACAGATGAGTTATTAGAAGTATAATGCAAATAATTATGCAATAATGTTTGTATTTACTTGAAAAACTTTAAGGTTACTTACTACTACAAGAAGTAAATGAATTGTATGAGATAACTTCACATAATCTTCAAGATAAAATAATTATTTGAAAGATATTCATTAAAGTAGTGCTCTTTAGTACATGCATTGATAGATAAAATTTAGATATACAGTGTGTTGTGGATAACTCTATTACAGTCTTATTAGGTTAGACCAAAACTATTTTAAAATTACATTAATGAGTTTATATAGCAACCAAACTGATTCTCTTTCAATTGCGTTTATTTGAATATTTTGGATTATCAATTAAACAGTTTAGAGTTTTTGTTTTAAATTTTAATTAGTGCATTTTCAAAACTGGTTTGATATTATTTTGGTAATAGTTAAATGTTTGCTTGTCAAAGAATTAAGAATTAAGGTTAACGACTGTATTTAAACAAATTTTAATGCACTTTATGAGATTTAAAGTAATTATTACGAGTTTCAAGTTTGGAATTAAGTTATTTAATTACCCAGTGGGTTTTAACTTGTCTACTGCGGTCATTCAAAATTGTTATCACCTATCTCAAGGACAATTTTACCCAAACCTACATAGCTGTGGTGCCAGCTTAGTTTATGATAAGTATAAGGGGATCGAAGTATTATTTCAGCTATTTCACGTTTTATAATACATATAGATAATTTTACCGAAGGTATACATCACTTACTAATTCGTCATACATGATTAATTTTATATAGGTAATTAAAGATGAACGTGTATTCGCTGTAAGTCACAGTGTGACGGTAGACGCAACTTGCCAAATTACATTTTGAGCTAGAATTGAATTACATTTTTCCGTACCACCTTATTTATTATTGAATTCCTATTTTATTTTGCCATTAAGCTGTACCTTCCTTACATGCATAGACCACATAAAAACTGAAATTTATTAACCGCCCTCTACACCTAGTACAACTTTCTAAAGCGTAAATGATATTTTTGATTAATATAGGTAACCTTACGCAATTAAAAAATTTAAATGTGTAAAACAAAACGCTTTATAACAAGGTGAAAAATAAAATAATTTAAAGCTCGTTTTACAATTTCTATTAACGCTAAAAAAATATAAATTTTAATATATATCTGATGCAATAAATAAAACATTTTAATTTAGAATAATCTTAATAAAAATTCTCAGAGTACGTTCTTAAATCAGATTAGGACATTTTCCACTTTTCCGCATGTAACCGTATTAAATTCAAGTTTCCACTATAGACCCATAAATATTGTGTGCTTATATATCATAAAGTCAACTTAATATTTACTACGGTTTTGATTTTAGACAAAATTTTTCTTTCATAATCTAAACACGAACATTAGAAACACATTTAATTATATACAAAGAATTTTTTAACATGTATTATTTAAAAGGTTACGTTTACTATTTAGCCTTGATTTTTCAGGATTTGGAAGTTAATTGGTTTGGTGTTTTCGTTACTTATTTCAATATAAACTCAGCCTTACTCTTACTAGCAGTCATCAATCAAGTTTAGAGGCAGAGGAAAGCTTAATGCATTGGTATACCGTGATTGCATGCAACACTCCAATGTTAACTAGTACGCATAATGTCACGAATTACCTCCAATTATGGCATTAAGTTTGCTATTATCGATCTTAGAAGGTATAGTAAGGGTGCGTGCGTTGACAGACGGGAAGCGAGTGAAATTTTAGCCTGTCATTGTTAGGAAATTAGGTTTCCTTCCGAAATTGGAACATTTTTTTTACGTTAAATAGTCCAACCTACTCGAGATAGACCTATACCAAGAGAAAATTACTTTTATTGTCACTCGTTAATTAACGTTTTGCATTTATGTTAGGGAGCTTAATTTTAACGAGGGAAAATTGCTTACTTAGAGTAAGGTTAATGTATAGGCTAACAAGACTTTAATCAAGGTCAGTTTGTAACTACACAACGTTGTTATCTCAACGTAGTCAATTACAGAAAAGCTTTGGATTTTACACAACAACAAACTCAATTAAGTCGAGTGTGCTTTGGATGATTAATGCTAAAACAATTAGCGCAATTCTTATAGATTTAAATCAACTAAACTACTTGACCATTTTCATTAAAATATTCAATTAAATTTTAGAAATTTCGCTTTTGTTGTTCCAAAGTTTAATATTCTAAATGAGAACTTTCGTAATTGAACATTTTGCAAGCTACTCGTATGTATCAATTTTGTTTTGATAGAAACGGTTACTGTACTAATTCAAATGTGTGATTATGTGTCTTTAATTTTAGTTGTGGTAATTATTATCAGTTTTGCACGATTTCTACAATATCTCCGTATACATATTTGGGTCTGTCACTGAGGGGCTTAACAACAACATTCATACAGTGAATACTACGTAATAAATATTACTGTAATTTTAATCTTGCTGAGCAGTAACGCCACTTTTGGTTACTTATATCGCTTACATATGATACATAAGTTACATATGTTTAATGCTACTAATGTTCATTTTGTGTGATTTAATCATGATTCCGTTGGTCTCCTATAAATTTTCTTGGTGATTTCAGCATTAAAAAGGTATTTGTAGTACTTTTGTATGCGGTACATTGTCACGGCACTATTTCTCGATCATTCAATTTTTGAACATTGAAGTTTATATAAATGTGTATTAATATAGTGAACTGATGAAATTTAAGTCAGCTCAATGTTCGGTTGGCCATGAAATTTATTTAAAAATAATAATTATGTATATATATATATATATATATATATATATATATATATATATATATATATATATATATATATATATATATATATATATATATATATACAGGGTGACATTTAAGTTGATGCTCTTTTTTAAACTGTGTATAGAACTTATTAAAATAAACAACTTTTTCAAATAACATTTTTTCGTTTTGCTTTAATTGCTGCTGCTGCCTGTTCTATGCGCCCAATTAATTATTCCCGCGTGTTTACCGGTGTTTATAGCCTCGACACGCATATTCGGGTTGTTATGGAACTGCAAACAATCTCTGTGATAAGACGGCTGTTAATTTTGTTTTGTTTCTGTTTACACTTTTTATGTCAAGCAGAAATTTGTCAATTTGTAGTCAGTTAATCGCGTGTTAGATTTCAGTCAGGTTGTGATTATTGAAAAATAAAGAATGGCTCATGTGTATGAAAATAATGAACTCGTGGACATGCTGTTGATTTATGGGGAGTGTCGTCAAAGTGCGGCTGCAGCCGCAAGGCTGTATGCAGAACGCTTTCCATTAAGAGTGCATCCGACATCCCGTAGTTTTATAAATCTCGTTCAGAGGGCAAGGGATACTGGTTATTTAAGAAAACATCGTGGAGGGCATGTAGGAAGACCGAGACAACCTGTGAATATGCAGAATGAAGAACAAATTTTGAATATTGTTGAGGAAGATCCATCGATACGTACTAGAGAAATTGCACGTGAGGTCGGTGTAAGTCAAACAAAGGTGTGCAAAACATTGCGGGAAAATCAGTTGTACCCATTTCACGTTCAACGTGTACACGCGCTACTTCTTCAAGACCATCCCCGTAGAGTTGAGTTCTACTAAACAATGCAGATCATTTGAATTTTACAAAAAAAATTTTGTGCGTGGACGAGGCAATATTCACCAGAAATGGTGCCACCTCGCTCACCAGACCTTACACCACGCGATTTTTTTCTGTGGGGTTACATGAAAGCGTTAGTTTTTAAAACACCGGTAAACACGCGGGAAGAATTAATTAGGCGCATAGAACAGGCAGCAGCAACAATTAAAACAAAACGAATTTCGTTATTACGCGCTGTCACCGAACAGTGGTTACATCGCGCACAGCGTTGTGTAGAACGGAATGGTGACAACATTGAACATGTCATTTGAAATAGAACTTGACTGCTTATTCCTTTAAAACGAAATATCTCTTTTATTTTTGAGTTAATTAAAAAATGTTATTTGAAAAATTTGTTTATTTTAATTAGTTCTATACATAACTTAAAAATCACCCTGTATATATATATATATATATATATATATATATATATATATATATATATATATATATATATATATATATATATATATATATATATATATATATATATATGTATATACAGTGTGTCCCAAAAGTTTGGAAACGCTCAATTATCTCAGTTATTTCTCAAGTGACATAGATGACATTAGCAATCATGCTCTATCCATCAAAAATGTCTACAGTGATACTAAAAATTAAAAGCAACTTTGATAATTCAAATGGAACACATGTATATTGTTAAATTTTTTAATGCCCGGAATAAATTTAAATACATCCTATGTATGAAGTCCTATACATATCTTCAACCATTTACGAAATAATTGACAGACCATTTCGACACTTTGATAGGCTGTAACATCTAAACCTTAAGAGATCAACAAAAACGGTTTGCACATTCCTATCTTAGTTTTTCATAAGCTATCGATAGACAAATACAAAAACATCTAATCTTCTAACAAGGAATTTATTGAAAAATTGTTTAAAAAAATAAAATAGGAGATATCCACATTTGTTACATTAGAAATTAAAACCATGGAAACGCGTCATAGTTGACATACTTAAAAGTAAGATTAGATGCTGCCAATCCCATCCGCTTTGCTTTTTAAAAATCGCTAATTTAAATGAGCGAGAAAGAATCATACTGCTTATGATGCGTGGTTCTGGAGATGGTGTAAGGTCCTATACACAGGTGGCGGTTTTATTCAATAAGGATTTTCCCAACCGTACCCTAATTGCAAAATGAATGGTACAGAAAACAGTTAGAAGATATGAAGAAAGGGGAGACTGCAAAGAGCGGTTTAGATCGAGATGATCCAAAACAGCTAGAAGTGGTGAACAATGCTTGAACACATTACTCACATTTATTGAGAATCTTCATTTTTCATAGAAGGGAATTTAACAGCTGATAGATATTTGGATAAGCTTCAATATTTAATCGTTCCTGAAATTCAACGTTTGTCTGGCCCAAACTATCAAAGTACATGGTTTCAGCAGGATGGCGCTCCTCCCCACTATGCTCATATAGTGCGGAAATACAACTTTTCCTAACAGATGCATAGGCAGAAGGCTTTCTATAGAGTGACCAGCGAGGTCTCCCGACCTCTCGCCATTAGATTACTTTCTCTTCTTATATGCTACAAAACCGGAGAACCTCGACGATTTAGGACAACGCATACAAATTGAGTCTGATCTTATTACCGAAGGTATGGTTCATAAGGTTATCGAAAAATTTTACTACGACCTATCCTTTTGCCAAGAAGTGCAAGGAAAACATTATTAATGCTTAATTTAGTACTTAGTACAACGTACATAATTTCGTAATTTTTTTAAACAATCTTTCAATAAATTCCTTGTTACAAGATTAGATGTTTTTGTATTTGTTGATCGATAGCTTATGAAAAACTAATATGGGAATGTATAAACCGTTTTTCTAGATCTCTTAACTTTAAGATTTTACAGCCTGTCAAAGTCTCGAAAGGGTGTGTCAATTATTACATAAATGGTTGATGATGGTATAGGACTTCATACATAAGATGTATTTAGATTTATTCCGGGCATTAAAAATTGAATAATATGGACGGTGTTCCGTTTGAATTATCATAATTGTATCTAATTTTTAGTAGAAGCGGCAACACTGTATCACCGAAAATATTTTTGTTGGATAGAGCATGATTACAAATAACTGAAATAATTGAGCATTTCCAAACTCTTGGGGACACGCTGTATGTATGTATGTATGTATGTATGTATGTATATTATATATATATATATATATATATATATATATATATATATATATATATATATATATATATATATATACTCACGTATAGTTTAAAGGTTTGGCCAACCCTTTCCTATCATTCATTTCTAGCAAAACAATAAAAATTTATGAAATTTATGCATTAGTTGATTTATTTAATAATAATTTATAGCGAAATCGTAGATGTACCGGATGTCAAAAAAGATGATTTTAGGTTTGTTCCAGAGAAGTTTGAAATATAGTATCAAAATTAATTTCAAGGGTTTGAACATTGGAACGTTCAAACCCAAGAAGACTACAAAACTCTGATGTCAAGGGCAGCAATTTAACTTAATATTTTGCTTTTAGTTTCGTAGAGTGCGCTGATACTAGAAATTACCGTTGCTTATTTTACACATATATTGATGCTCGATACCAAGAAGGAAGCTTCATAGTTTAAAAAAAAACGTTGATAAATCCGTTTGATTTGACTACATGTATCTGACAGATGAAGATTTATGTACTGGCCCATAGTATGCTTTGTACTTCAGCAACACTTCTTGTGTCCGCCGGGAATCATATTAACATACTTAAATATCACGGTGAATGAAAATTGCCAATGGGATATGTGAAAAATTAAATCTCATTTAAATTGACATTGCGAAAAAATGCAAAAAAACAATGCAATGAGGCAAATGCCCATAATAGGAACAGCTGCAGTTTGTCGCAGTACAGTGTTCTACAAAATAAATCTGATTTCACATTCAACATAATGTAAATCAATAAATAAGTTTGTAAGGTACGCTTTAAAGGAAAATTAAGTGAAAGGAATTAAAAAAATGAAAAAACAACATTGAGTGTTCAAGTAAAACTATAAATCACTGGTGACCCGAAGGAAAGTTTATAAATTCTACTATTGATTTACAAGGTACCATAACACTTACCTAAACATGTCTAATAAATTCAATTAATACCATGACAATAAATACAAAATCATAATTTAAATGACAATGGTTTAAATAAAGTAGTAGTATTTACATCACCCTGTATGTAGTACTGCAGTATAACATTAGCTTATAAAATAAATAAAGTTAGGTTTCAAATGAATACGTTTGACAAATTTATCTCTTTAAAAGAAAACCATTTAAGGTCATTGACATTCACAAAACGTTACTAAAATTAATATATTTATTAACGAATTACTAAATCAGCTTTAATTACTGTATTCTCAAGAAAAAACGAAAGATAGTATTGCTCTATGATTATATCTATCTTGAGCTAATTAAAATTATTTTAGTATATAAATTGGCGCTCAATAAGTACTATAGAATTTGTAAAATGAAAAAATTAACTAAACAGGAATTGTTATTTGATCATAACACGCATCAAGAAACCTTCGATTTATAATAAAATGTTTCACTTCAAAGTTAATTTAGATAACCCAAGCCTCATACTCCTCAGAAAAGCTTTACTTACACATATCGCCCAAGGGAAATTATAATAGTCCTGTAAACCTTGTCACTAATCGATGTTTGCGTGAGTTTCAAAATGTCGAATTTACTTCCAATCCATAGAGGTCTATTCTATGTAAAGGCAGTTAATAACTTATTACAACCTTTGTTTTTATATACGTTTTGTTTGTTCGGGGCAAAATACACTTATTTTGTTTAAACATGATGTTGAAACCAGATAATCGTTATAATATAGCAACTACACTTGTGTAACCTTGCCAAATGGAACTTTTATTAGGTACACTGTAAATGTTCTATACTTTATATAATCACTTTCGTCACAACTTTAACAACATTTCAGCACATACATTTGATTGTTTGAATCCGTTTCACGAATTTGTAGTTTCTAAAATAAAATCACACAGTTTACGTTTACATTTTAGATTTAAAAACCTTAACAAAGGTAATAATTTATCAAATTTGAGAAACATTGTAAAGAGAAAAAATTTTTTTATTCACCTCAAGGTGCTATGTGCCAAGGTTGGAGCAAAAACGCGCCTTATTATTTTTACCTTTTTTTTTGAGAAAACAGACACATAAAAATTTTTCCCTTTTTGTTCTTTTAGATTTTATCTATCCGCGGTGTGAGAAATACATATTCTTTGTTAATTTCAATGTGCTTTTTCTTTGAAAAGTTATTTCCTCGGAAAATTACTGTTTTCCGTATGCTGATTATCTTTTGTGAGATGGGTCTGAGTAAAACAAAACAAACTCAAATTTTGGTTCTAACAAGAACATACGGTGTAACTGATAATTTATTTAAATTTAAAAGAGGAACAATCACTATACCCTGCTTATTTGAATCGGATAAGTAGCCTTTGGAAAAACAGTGACTTAATGCCAACAAAATTCAGTTTTTAGAAGTTACTGCCTCAAAGTTATGTGTTTACTAGTATTTCAAAGAGTTGTTAAGTTTTGTGAAAGGTAAAGTTTACCAAAGAAGAAAAAGTAGAAATTGTTTTAATTCGTGGAGAAGATAAAACGAACAGAGACGGCCATTATTTTTAATCAGAGATGTCCTGAAAAAAAGCATATCACATTCAACCGTCGGACGTATCCTTCAAAAATTTTTAAGAACAGAATCAGTAGAAAATGAATTTAATACGTCCTACGCAAAATTGGTAATGTATGAACAAGAAGCAAATGCTTTACTGGATGTAATTGAACAGCAAAAAACATCACTTACCGCAATTTACAACAGAACTAGAACAAAATAAGGCACAATAAGAAATATTCTGAAGAAAAACAAATACCATCCATACAAACCAAAATTTAATAACAAGCTGCAGGAACGGGATTTTGATATTAGATTTGATTTTTGCGCATGGTTATAAGGAGAATTAGAAGAAAACCGATCATTTGCAAAATACATATTATTTTCTGATGAAGCAACTTTTTCACCTAACGGAGTAGTAAGCTTTCAAAATTAGAGATGGTGGGCTGACGAAAACCCCAATTTGATTATTGAATCCAAGGACTAATATTCTTTTAAAAGTAATATTTGGCGTGCCATTTCTAGTGGCACACATTTGGCCTTACTTCTTCCAAAGGAATCTAAATTCCGAACATTATTTAACCTTTCTCTCAACTGAAATTGTAAATGACATTGAGAACATGTCATTAGCGGAAAGAACAAAATTATAGTTTCAACATGATGGCGCTTCAAATCATTCTACCCTTGAGGTGAGAAATTACCTAGACGATTTATTGAGAAGCAAATGGATTGTCAGATATTCACAATACCCATTGCTAGCGAGATCGCCTGATCTCAAGCCCCTCGACTATTTTATGGGGGTACTTAAATCAAAAAGTTTACCAAAAACGACCTTTTCAAAATATCGATCAGTTAAAAAACACAATAAGAGAAGTTTGTAGTGAGATACCTCTTAGTTTTTTCAGAAATACGATAAAACACTTTTCTCGAAGAACAGAAAGGCTACGCAGACAGACAGAAACGTAACAGTTTTTTAGTTTAGCATTTTTTTTTGTTCCCTAGACCTACTGTAGTATTTAAGACATTCAAATAAAATACGTGCAATATTTGTTGACGAACTGATTTAAAATTAACTTAGAAAGTTCAATAGTATAAATTGTAGGATTTAGTTTGAAACAAAATTTGAGTTTGTTTTCCTTTACAGAGACCCAAAAGATAATCAGCATACGAAAAACAGAAATTTTAAAATAGTCCAACATTGACCTATAATTTTCCGAGAAAATAACCTTTCAAAGAATGAAAGAATGAAAATTAACAAAGAATATGTATTTCTCATACCGCTGGATCAAAATACATTTTTTAGGATAAAATCTAAAGGAAAAAAAATAAAAAATTTTTATTGGTCTAGTTTAAAAAAAAATTGGAAAAATAAAAAGGTCATTACTTATGCTGCAAACTTGGCAGATAGTATCTTGAGGTGAATACAAAAATTTTTTCTCATTACAATTTCTCTCAAATTTGAAAAAGAATTACGTTTTTTAAGGTTTTAAAATTTCACGTGACATTTTGACAACGTTGTCAACATGGCACGGTAAATATGTTTGGCTATTTTTAGGTTAAAATTCAGATGGATGACACAAAACATTTATGAAAAAAAAAACTAATACAAAAACTTCGCATATGGTGCGGACTTTTTTGCGAACACTGTACATACATATACAGGTATAGAAAGTTATGCAATCGACTTTTTTTCACTATCGCTAAATCGACTTATTTGCTCATTTTACAATTTGTGAATGTGCGTGTGTGCTCGCGGGCGCGGGGTCGGTGCATGTGCGTGCGTGTGTGTTAGTGTGTGTGCGTGTGCGCTCGAGGACGCGGGGTCGGTGCGTGTGCATGCGTGTGTGTTAGTGTGTTAGTGTGTTAGTGTGTTAGTGTGTTAGTGTGTTAGTGTGTTAGTGTGTTAGTGTGTTAGTGTGTTAGTGTGTTAGTGTGTTAGTGTGTTAGTGTGTTAGTGTGTTAGTGTGTTAGTGTGTTAGTGTGTTAGTGTGTTAGTGTTTAGCGTGTTAGTGTGTTAGTGTGTTAATGTGTTAGTGTGTTAGTGTGTTAGTGTGTTAGTGTGTTAGTGTGTTAGTGTGTTAGCGTGTTAGTGTGTTAGTGTGTCAGCGTGTCAGCGTGTCAGCGTGTTAATGTGTTAGTGTGTTAGTGTGTTAGTGTGTTAGTGTGTTAGTGTGTTTGTGTGTTAGTGTGTTAGTGTGTTAGTGTGTTAGTGTGTTAGTGTGTTAGTGTGTTAGTGTGTTAGTGTGTTAGTGTGTTAGTGTGTTAGTGTGTTAGCGTGTTAGCGTGTTAGCGTGTTAGCGTGTTAGCGTGTTAGCGTGTTTGTGTGTTAGTCTGTTAGTGTGTTAGTGTGTTAGTGTGTTAGCGTGTTAGTGTGTTAGTGTGTTAGTGTGTTAGTGTGTTAGTGTGTTAATGTGTTAGTGAGTTAGTGTGTTAGTATGTTAGTGTGTTTGTGTGTTTGTGTGTTAGTGTGTTAGTGTGTTAGTGTGTTGGTGTGTTGGTGTGTTAGTGAGTTAGTGTGTTAGTATGTTAGTGTGTTTGTGTGTTTGTGTGTTAGTGTGTTAGTGTGTTGGTGTGTTGGTGTGTTGGTGTGTTAGTGTGTTAGTGTGTTAGTGTGTTAGTGTGTTAGTGTGTTAGTGTGTTAGTGTGTTAGTGTGTTAGTGTGTTAGGGTGTTAGTGTGTTAGTGTGTTGGTGTGTTAGTGTGTTAGCGTGTTAGTGTGTTAGTGTGTTAGTGTGTTAGTGTGTTAATGTGTTAGTGAGTTAGTGTGTTAGTATGTTAGTGTGTTTGTGTGTTTGTGTGTTTGTGTGTTAGTGTGTTAGTGTGTTAGTGTTGGTGTGTTGGTGTGTTAGTGAGTTAGTGTGTTAGTGTGTTTGTGTGTTTGTGTGTTAGTGTGTTAGTGTGTTGGTGTGTTGGTGTGTTAGTGTGTTAGCGTGTTAGTGTGTTAGTGTGTCAGCGTGTCAGCGTGTCAGCGTGTCAGCGTGTTAATGTGTTAGTGTGTTAGTGTGTTAGTGTGTTAGTGTGTTAGTGTGTTAGTGTGTTAGTGTGTTAGTGTGTTAGTGTGTTAGTGTATTAGTGTGTTAGGGTGTTAGTGTGTTAGTGTGTTGGTGTGTTAGTGTGTTAGCGTGTTAGCGTGTTAGTGTGTTAGTGTGTTAGTGTGTTGGTGTGTTAGTGTGTTAGTGTGTTAGCGTGTTAGTGTGCTAGTGTGTTAGTGTGTTAGTGTGTTAGTGTGTTAGTGTGTTAGTGTGTTAGTGTGTTAGTGTGTTAGTGTGTTAGCGTGTTAGCGTGTTAGTGTGATAGCGTGTTAGTGTGTTAGTGTGATAGCGTGTTAGAGTGTTAGTGTGTTAGTGTCTTAGTGTCTTAGTGTGTTAGTGTGTTAGTGTATTAGTGTGTTAGTGTGTTAGTGTGTTAGTGTGTTAGTGTGTTAGTGTGTTAGTGTGTTAGTGTGTTAGTGTGTTAGTGTGTTAGTGTGTTAGTGTGTTAGTGTGTTAGTGTGTTAGTGTGTTAATGTGTTAGTGTGTAAGTGTGTTAGTGTGTTAATGTGTTAGTGTGTTAATGTGTTAGTGTGTAAGTGTGTTAGTGTGTTAGTGTGTTAATGTGTTAGTTTGTGGGTGCGAGCGTCGGTACGTGCGTACTTGCGTTTGCGTTTGGTTTTGCGTTTGCGTTTGCGGTTGAGCTGTGGTTGCTGGTTTGGTTGTGGTTGTGGTTGCAGGCGCGGCGCGGGTGCTGGTGCGGGTGCGCGTGAGAGTGGCAGTCCGCTTGAGGGTACGGTACGTGTCTGCGTGTTGTGTATTTGTGTGCTTGTTATGATGTACTACAGCTGTGCATCTGTACCTATTTTATTTTATAAATTAGAAGCCGGGTTGAATGGAAACCGTCTAGTAAATATGGGTAGCTGTTGGGAATTTGGTAATAAAAATAAGGTGTGTTTGTAGTTAAGTTGTTAGGAAAATATTAGCGGGTTGAGGATTTCGAGATTTAGAAAAGAAAAAAAGTAATGTTTGGTCTAATAAAATAGAATATAATAAGAAGGTAGCGTTATATGTTCAATAACTGTATTTTCTTTCAGAAAATTTTTTTAATTTTATTATCTATATGAAAAGGTAAGTAAATTATAATATTATAGTAGATTGATTTGAAAACAGAACGTTCTCTTACAAACTGAAGAAAATAATTATTGAAATGCGTATATGAATTATATTACAATACTATGGTAATATTACATCACAATCCTGTAATTTAATGTAGAGAGGTCTCTTGATTGCATTATTTATGTATTTTATTTTGACATTTCACACCTATAATATAGCATATTTTATGCTATGATGTTCCCTTATAAATGTAGAGGAAGCGAAAAATCGGCTTTCGGGTAAAACTGGCATAATTCTGACCTATGGGAGACCGTGGCAAGACCAAAGCATGTTCTCGTTGGAATACTGTGTTTGTGCCTGTTATGAAATATGTTACCGTTTGGTTCGTGTGTGTAAATTCAGACCCTTAACATGTTGTGATGTTTTATTTATACTACAGTTAGCTAACTGTGGACAAGGACAGTCTGTGTTTAGCTCTCGAACAGAACGCACGCGTTTTTGGGAGAGAGTTTGCGCAGATTTTTTCGATACGCCTATTGGCGCTATCTTTAAAAGGGAACGTACGACTAGTATCGTTACTAATACTTTATTTCAGCAATCTTCGCACCGGAATTGTGTGGTTCAAGCCACATAGATCCGGTATTGAAGAACGCAAAGAAGATGTTCGGGGACAGCGACTTCGAAGATGAGGACCCTGCGGAGATCATCATCCAGCAGCGGATCCGCATCAACGAGTTGGTGCGGATGGTCGAGAGACTACAGAGAGATTACGCGAAGCTTGAGGGAAAACTCAACGAAGCGAACAAGGAAGTTAAGAAGCTCTCGAAGAAGACAACGGGTGAAAGCGTCAAGGAAGACAAGGCTGAGGACATTCAAGAACCTCCGAAGCCGAAGAAGCAGAAGAGGAAAGAAAAGGCCAAGCCAACTGAAGAAGCTACAAGCAAGAAGAGCCAAGCTGTAGCAACACCGAAGAAGAAGGAGGAGCCAATCAAGATGGAAGTAAGCGTCGTAGAAACTCCATCCAAGAAGATTGAGGATACCTTTGCAGAAGAGGACGGTTTCCAAACCGTCGCTAAGAAGGGCGGAGTCAAGCGTCAACGGGTGGACGCTGCATCCCCCAGCAAGGACATGCCCGAAAAACGAGAAAGGATCCCGCCCCTAATCCTCCACCGACAGGAGGATTATTCAAGGGCGATGAAGAAGTTAAGAACTGTCGGGATTACACCGAAAACCACCAGAACCACAAAGGATGGTATCAGCGTGCTCCTCAGCTCCGCGGAGGAGTACAGAACCGCAACAGCTGCACTGGACGACGCCGACGTGCAGTTCAACGTGTACCTCCTGGAGGAGGCGAAACCAATCAAGGTGGTCGTCAAGGGCATTCCCCAAGATGACGAGATGGTAGAGACCGTCAAAGAAGAACTGAAGTCAAAGGGATTCGAAGTACAGAAGGTCAGTCGCATGTTCGCCGGACGCGAACATAGAAAAACAGCGATGGTATTGGTCCACCTCGGAAGGAGTGAAGAGGCCAAAGAGGTCTTTAATATCAAGACGATTGGATACCTCAGAGTACGTGTGGAATCGCTCCACAAGAAGAATGGCATCGGTCAATGCTTCCAGTGCCAGCGTTTCGGACACACCTCCAACGGTTGCCATGCGCCTCCCAGATGTGTGAAGTGTGCGGGGGCACACAACACAAGGGAATGTACGAAGACCCGTGAAGAGGGCGAAGCAAAGTGTTGCAACTGCACCGGGTTGCACACTGCAAACTACGGTGGATGCCCCGCCCACCCGAGAAATGTCAAGAAGGGTAACGCCCCCAAATTAACAACTGCTAGAAAACCGGCAAGAATTGCCGAACCCAGCATTAGTTACGCGCAGATGGCTGCAGGAAATGCAAAGCAGACGCCAGAAGAACTGGAAGATGAAGACTTCGCGCTCGTAATGAAGATCGTGAAGGCACTCCGAGCAACGAAAGGTTAAGCACCCAAAGAGGGTACGCAAAAGCCGCAATCATTTAAGCGGCCGCCCCAACGAAGAAATGGGACTACGATACCGAGAAGACCTGAGGTTGAAAACTGAAGATCTTCTCCGAACAACAAACAAAGGTATCGGTAATTTTAATGTATTTTTTTACAGGTACATCGAAACTACGGATGCCATCAAGAATCACGATTAGATGAAGGTATAGAGGGCAAAGAGCCCGTAGTACCGAGAGTAATTAACGATCACCGAGCTAACTGTATAATCTGGTGATCACCATTTATGAAATACAGGCCTGTATTAAACTATTACTACATTTATTTCTTAAGGCTAGAGTAGGGTGATAGCAACTAAATCTTACAAAACAATAGCGTCTAAATACGTATTGAGCTGTGTTTTATTGTGTTACCTGTATTTTATCTTCCTTAGACACCGCAACACATATATCCTGTAACAGCTCTTTTTCACAACGTAAGTGGTCTTACCTGCTTTTCATGACGATAATTTGGCTTAAATTAGTTCGCGCATTAACTTTGTTCTTGCACTCGAGTTGTGCAGTCACTAGACTGGCCTAGGTACATTACAGTATGTATGTCAGTACTCGCGATAAGTCTAGATAGATAACAGGCATCTACTTGAAATTTCGTATTTAAGCTTTCTCTGGTAGTTGGTTAGATTTAATGAGGCTGAGGCAGTGATGTGGGAATGTCTATTTGAAAAACATTATTATTGTGGGTTTTACAACGTTGCCTATTTTCATTACGAACGTATTTCAGTATTTGTTGAAAATTTATTATTTCATTTGTTAACCAAAACTCAGCTATTTCTAAGGATAAATTGTGGATCTACAATTCCGTTATATTCATTATACACCGTGTTTATTACACTGTAAAGGCAAATATATGATGATAAAGCCACATTATCCTATTGGAAAGTGAATTAACGATAATACACTAATTATGCATATTACGTTTGAATGTTTAATATTTTAAGCTGATTTTTGGTTTGGTATGTCTATTATTCCGATTATAATAATAATAATAATAAAACAGCAAGTAATCTTTACTCTTGGTTTTCTTAATACTTTTTTATCGTGAACATAGTTTTAATTACATGCCACATAAAATAGGCCTCTTGATAATTCATTTGTTAATTGTGAACAATTACAGTTGTATTACTAGTTTAATCTGCATTATATTTTATATGTGTAGTTACACAAAGAAAATGGAAATTCCGAGTTTTAATGTGCCGTGTCTCGTGGATCTTTTGTAGCAAATGAAGTTTTTTCTTTATTGCTTTAGACAGGTTTTGCGCACATTTATTTATTGTATTTCTACCTTGTAACCTGGTTGGTTGAACTGAAATATTACTAAAGTGGCATTCTAGCATTGTTGTAGAATAGAAAAATTAGCTACTTTCGTAATCCATAATAAATGAAAATTAAACAAATGAGATGAAAATGCAAATGAAAAAACCAAATGTACCAGTAAAAGCTACTACAAATGTGCAGTGTAACAAATCGGTCTCATTTTGAAAATGGAAATTTTGCAACGCCTGCATGTTGATTGAAACGGCGGCTGCATTATAACGTAAAATATAAATCTACTCAAATATCCCATTAAATTATAAAACAGTAGAAACAACTCGATACTTCTAACAAGAAGTCTAATCAAAACAGTTATAATTTGGAAAGCATACAAATGTGTTGAATAATTCAAAATTATTTACGTCATTGAAAAATGGTGATTAAAATGCAAAGAAAAAATTGCATTGCGAGGGTTATTTGATTAAATAAACTTAAAAGAAATAAGTTGCCTTTTTCTCAAACCTAAGACGATAATTCTTATGAATCATGGAAACCTTTCCTGGATCCACAAGTGGATTTAGAACTTATAAAACTTTTGAGATAATCGTTCATCCGATAAAATATTTCCACTTTGAGTTGTAAAAAAATATATATTTTATATTGAATTTATTTGACCACGTTTTCTTTTTATGTTTTAATTTAAAAAAGTGTATAAATGATATGTTGGGTTTGTATATTTTATGGTTTTGCGGTTTACCTAAGTTTTATTTTAAAATAAATCTTTCAGAGTTCATTAAACTACTACTTCTTAGTTTAAACTTAACGCCATCTGTGCTAGAAATTATGAAAACTCATCTAGCAATTACTGTAAATTAAAAAGCATAAAAATTTACCTGTTTACACAGTTTCAGACATACGGTAATGAAATGTGAACATTATTTTTTCAGCTAACGTAGAAAATGGGACTATTCACACACAAACATTGTATATACCATAAATTGGACTAAATGCACGAGCACTTACATCAGCCAAACGTCTCAATTTCGGAAAAGTAGAATTTCTGGTCACAAATCTGGTGTCAGTACAGCTCATTCCGTTGAGAATAATCCTCATTTCGACTTCGACAATCCAAAAATATTAGTTAAAGAAAGAAATCTTACGAAATGTCATTACTTTCAGATCTGTCAAATCAAAAAAAAAAAAACATAACAAGTTACGCCATTCCCTTGCGGGGTAGGCAACATTGTATTTGCCCCTTGTTTATTTTTCATTTGCAATGTTTTCTGTGCTTTCCTATCCCTGGATACCTCTTTAGCTTCCTCATGATTCATACATTGTCTCTAACACGCCCTTTTATTTTTGAAATTCCTATCTTTTACCATCATACATTCTACTGCATTCAATCAAGTTTTACGCGGCTTACCGGGCCCGGCGTTATCTTCTTTTTCGGCACGCGCTTTTCTGTAATCTCATGCCTACGTCATTTATTTTGGTTTCGTGCTTTTTTTCACATACCCATGTCTCACTTCCATCCAGTACTGACGGGACAAATGCGCCGTCATAGGTTGCTCGTTTCGCAGCTTGCTTTAGTTTTTTAGTATCGTCCATATACTTCCAATCACTTTCCTTCCAAAACTGACCCGTCGTCCTATCTCTCCCTCCATTGTACCATCTGCAGTGAAGATTTTGCCCAGGTATAACAATTCGTCCCCTTGTTGCACAATTTCATCATGCAGAGTAAATACTTTACTCTATTTTTTTCACCTTACCGGGCGAACGCCCAGTGTTTGTTTTGTTAACGTTTACCTATAGATTAATGCTCTCTCAGACTATACATCAAACTTCCGCAGAGCTGTTTACGTTATTAGCCATTACATCATCTGTATCGATACATACTTGCAGCACATTTATCTCTGTATACATAAAACAACCACGGTGACATCACAGAGCCTTGTCCTACTCCATGCTCAGTACTGAAGGATTCACTCACACCTCCTCTCATGCTAACATACGCCATTTTTATTTAATATTTCCCTCTGATTCTCCCTATTCACTCGGTCGTATATCCCACAGCTAAGACATGCGTTGAGTAATTCTCTATCTTTTTTAACCCAATACCCTCCTCAGTTTCATCCATGAACTAATTTTAAAATTATCGCATTTTTTTACATGTTTGAATGTAGTAAACTTGTCGCTATATTCAGTACATTAAAAAAAACCTCCAATATTTGATTTCTCATGTTTATAATTGATAATGCACAATAAGGATAACAACAATGTATTCTCAAGTTCAGACAGAATAAATCTCCACATCAGCATTATCCATGTAGAAATGTTTTTGTAAACATGCCTAATAGAAAGCTGTACTTACTAAAGAATATCTTTCATATAACACCAAGGTAATTTCGGTATTAGTTAATTCGTCTTTATTGACTATTTCAGGTCTAATTCACAGGTACAAATCCAACTAATTAATTCTGAATATAATTCATGGCTTTTAATTGCTTTTTTGTAATTTCCATTCCGTTAAAGGTTTTCAAATACATTTTAATAACTATTTCTTGACATGAACTTGAAACTAGTTTGAGCGTCTTGGACATGTAGTAGGGTGGGCCGAAAACATTTATTTTTGAATTGAGTTTAAGCGTAGCGAAAAAAAGTTCCCTTATGTTAAAAGTAGCCTGTAAAAAAAATTGCGTACTAGCCCAATAATTAATGGTCCCCCGGGAGGCCCAAAGTTTTTTTTGTTTTTTTTAACTGGAGTAGCAACAAAAGGTAACTTTATAGTAACAGTATTTCCAGAGAAAAAAAAATGAGCGTACTAGCCCAATAATTAAGGGTCCACCGGGGGGCCCAAAATTTTTTTAAATTTTTTTTTAACTGGGGCGGTAACTAAAGGTAACCTTATAGTAACAGTATTTCCAGAAAAAAAAAACCGTACTAGCCCAATAATTAAAGGTCCACCGGGGGGCCCAAAGTTTTTTTTTTATAATTTAACCGGACTAGCCACGAAAAGGTAAGTATGTTACTACATTTATTATGTCACAAAAAATATATTTCCTAACTTACTATTTGAAAATATTATTTTTCAATGTAATAAATGCTACTGTTCTATTTTATAGACGCTGATTCCGGCCCTGTGTTTCTATCGTCGATATAGGTCAATATATCAATATACGCTTGCGCCGCACCGGTTAACATGTGTTTTATTTTAATCTCTCGACTGCTCGACAAATGGTTATTGGCCGCATTGATAAACATATTTCCAAAAAATTTACAGAGCAGCAAAACAGAACAGAGAAGCAAGCAAGTAAAACACCTATTCAAACAGAAGAACCCATTGCAGGCACTAGTGGGTTACAAAGAAATACAAACATTTATCCAAATCAAAATGAAACCAGTTTTCGTCCAGTGAAAGCATAGAGGAAATGGACGACCAGGAAGATAAAGAATTTAAATGGAGCTATGACCTATCAAAAACTCGTAAATTAAAAAAAATGTGAAGCAAAAAATAGCGACTGCTGTTTTAGAAGACTTGAAAATAGTGTGCAAGGAAAAAAGTGCAAAAGTTGTTGATAAGAATAAAATTAGAAGAGCATTATTTAAAAACAGAAATGAGTTAAAAACCAATTGGAGTAACAATAAAAAGAATAAATGTCTCGAAGCAATATACTTTGATGGGTGGAAAGATCAAACGATTGTTGACCTAAACGGATATCAAATTAAAAAACTAGAGGAGCATATCTCACTTATTCAAGAACCAGGTAGTCAGTACTTTGGTCACATATCTCTTACTACATCTCCTAAGGCAACTGATACTGCGATTAGCATATTATCCTTTATGAACCAAAATGACGTTGATCTGACAAATCTTAGGGTTATCGGTTGCGACGATACTAATTGTAACACACGTTAGACAGGAGGTGTTATACGTCTTATTGAAACTCAGTTAGGTTTGTATTAGTTTATAGATTACTTAAGTAAATAGTTTTCGCAATATAAATACAAACATAACTTCTTTTTACGTCAACCTGTGCAGTGAGCTATATGTTGTTTACAAGCAAACGAGCTTCCCTTAAGGCATCTCTTGCAAAAACTGGACGACGGGCACACCAAAGGTCCATATCAATACTCAGGAGAAATTGGTTCTTTATTTGGAGATTGCGAGAAACGCACAATTGTTTCCTTTCAGAAAATTGAAACTTCTTTGCTCGATATAAATTGCAAGGGCTTAAGTACAGATCAGCAGTATTTATTTAAAATCTGTAAGGCTGTTTCAGATGGTATTTGCCCCGAAACTCTTGCAGAAACATACCCAGGAAAGTTATCTCATTCTCGGTGGTTGACTACTGGCAATCGTGTGCTGAGATTATATGTTTCAGTAAGTGAACCTTCTACCAACCTTAAACTGCTTGCCGAATTTGTTATGAAAGTTTATTCAAAAATGTGGTTTTTAACAAAAGCAAAACCATATTTACAATGTAACAACCCTTATTTGTGTTGTATTACAATATACCTAAATTTGTTGTTTTTTTTTGGGTTTCCCCTAAATTTATGTGAAAGTGCCATTAATTATATGGTAAGATATCTTTTAACTTGTTATACTAAAAATTAAAACATTTGCTCTTTACAGGCACTTGACTTTACTTTCTTTTTTACTGCATTTTTTACTCTTACATTAATATTACTGCTTTGGATTGCACAATTCATTTTATTGTTGCGTACGTTTTTATTTTATGATTGCAATTTTTGCATTGAAAATTTCAAGAAATGCAATAAATGGATTTTTAAATTTCATGAAGATTAATTTATAATAGTGGATTATTCAATTTTAAGAAGGAAAATTCCCGTTTTGGATGTGGCTGATAACAAAAGCATTGTTATTGCACAATTACTCAAGGATTACGTCATCATGGTATACATTTCCGCATCACATTTTTTATAATACCAGGGATCCTCAGGAAGATTTAATATATATATATATATATATATATATATATATATATATATATATATTGTACAGGTATAATGTTTAATGATTTTTTAGTATTTTAAGGGTTGTACAATTAGTTTTTAACTTATATTTTATTTAATCATCTCATCTTCTGTCAATAAACATAATTGTATATTGTTATTTTTTTCATTTTGATAATTTTTTATTGTTAACTAACTCGGTTTAGTTGTTCCGACATTATAAAAAAAAACAATTTGGCGCCCGAGATCATTTTATTAGTATTACATTAATCTTTTTTTATTATTTATGTTCAGTGAAAATAACATAGCAGATTTAGTGGTGATCAAGCAAATCGAAAGAATTGAACCTACCCGATTAAACTACCGACTAGAGTCAAAGGCACTATTGTGGTGAATGGTTGTATCTCCAGTCAGTTTGACGATCGTTGAGAACATATTTAATTTTTATTCATTATTACTTTACATTTATTTCTTAATTACATTATTATTTTTTTATACGATTACCAGTTCGACCACTATAATTTACAAGGCAATTTCCTGAAACTGTCAAAGTAGTTATTGACAAAGTTATTTTAAACAACGCATTTTATGCACATCCTGAAAATATTTTAGTCGCGATGTTAGCCGATGAGAGAAATCAGATAAGAGAACTAGCAGTAAAGCGAATTTTAAAAGCTAGAAATAACAAACCAGAAAGTAATCGAGTTTTTAGAGTTCCGACATTAAATTTCGAGGCTCAAGACTATGCTGATCTAATCAAGTGGACAGATTATACTACCACAGAACCTCCTTTAACGATGGGAGTGACAAATGAAGAACTGCAAATATTTATAAGCCAAGAAGACCACTTCTCTATAAGCTGCATCAAAAGTTTGCAGTGAAGAAGCAAGAAATGGTTATATAGTAGCAAAATTAGATGCTAGATCTTCTTTACCAGCCTATGACAACAAGGCTCAATATTATTCAACCAATTAGGTAAAAAAAAATCAGTTTAAAGTAATGCAAATGTAATGTAAATGCAATTTAAAGTAATGCAAATGTTTTGTTTTTTAATTTGAGTATGAACTCAAGCTGAGAGTTGTTCATTTTTATCATTAAACGTTTTTTTTTTTACTTTACCTACTATAGCGTCTTAATAAAATAATAAAAAATATTGGTCTTGTACAGACACTGGCTTTTTGCAAGCATATACTTTCAATCATTTTCCTTCCAGAATTGACCCGATGGCCAATCTCGCCATCCATTGTACCACATTCTTCCCGATTGAACACCAGAATTTTTGTTTTGTTCACGTTTAGCTTTAAATACATGTTCACGCAGATTACATCAAACTATCTCTGAGCTCTTTGTATCTCATCCGCATTCTCGTTTATTAAGACCGTATCATCTGCATACACTAGAACTCGTACGTTTACGTCACCAACCATTACACAGTTTGTATCGGTATATGCTTGCCTAACACATTTATCCATATATTAGACCTTTACTTACGCCATACTCATTTAATATTTCCAACAGCGTCTCCTTATTCACTCGGTCATATGCTTTATCCAGATCTACAAGCGAACAGTACAGCTTCTGTTTTACACATAAACACTTTTATATAACCTGTTGGAGTGCAATCATCTGATCAACACATCCTCCTCCTGGCATGATGCCACCTTGCACGTCCCAGATCTTAGTTTGGGTAGTTTCACGTACTCCATCAATCAGTACTCTTCCAAATACTTTAGATACATGTTCACGCAGATTATATCAAACTATCTCTGAGCTCTTTGTATCTCATCCGCATTCTCGTTTATTAAGACCGTATCATCTGCATACACTAGAACTCGTACGTTTACGTCACCAACCATTACACAGTTTGTATCGGTATATGCTTGCCTAACACATTTATCCATATATTAGACCTTTACTTACGCCATACTCATTTAATATTTCCAACAGCGTCTCCTTATTCACTCGGTCATATGCTTTATCCAGATCTACAAGCGAACAGTACAGCTGCTGTTTTACACATAAACACTTTTATATAACCTGTTGGAGTGCAATCATCTGATCAACACATCCTCCTCCTGGCATGATGCCACCTTGCACGTCCCAGATCTTAGTTTGGGTAGTTTCACGTACTCCATCAATCAGTACTCTTCCAAATACTTTAGATACATGTTCACGCAGATTACAGCAAACTATCTCTGAGCTCTTTGTATCTCATCCGCATTCTCGTTTATTAAGACCGTATCATCTGCATACACTAGAACTCGTACGTTTACGTCACCAACCATTACACAGTTTGTATCGGTATATGCTTGCCTAATACATTTATCCATATATTAGACCTTTACTTACGCCATACTCTTGTTCTCATTACCCTTATGCAATGGTACAATGATCGCGCTCTTCTAATCACTATACACTTTTCCACAATTAAGGCACACGTCGAATAGTTCATACAATCTTCCTGTAAACTTTGCACCTCCATATTTTAGCATTTCATCAGTGACCATTCACGCCTACTCCTTCACCGTTCTTCAACTTTCCTACCGTTCTCATTTTCGTTCATTATTCCTTCTACATTCTCTTTATTAAACTCTTCAGTCTTATTTTCCTCAACTGTACAACTTTTTGAAATATTCTTGAGAACATTTCCTCACTTCACAATCGTCCCATACTATTTTATTGCTCCTAGTCATCACTCCTGCAGCGTTCTTTTTTGGGCCACGTTTTGTATTTTTGGCCCATTTCCAGAAGTATTTTGCTTCCCTCAAAATCATTCTGCATTTTCTCTCCTTCCATAACAATCACTTCCTCCTCACTTATTCTCACTGCCTCCTTCGCTTCTTTGTTTCTTAATCTCCACACCTCATACAGTCGCATCTTTTGCAGCAATCATTGCTACGTACGCATCTTTTTTCTTGCATACTTCCTTTTTTACCGATTTATGCCACCAAGCACACCTTTTCTGCGTACCTATTGTCGCACGTCCACATACTTACACGGAACAATCGACAGCACAGTCCTTCAAGTTTATGCATGCACCTTCATCGTTGTCCTTTGTTTGTTCATTCCACACTGCTTCATGCACACTCAACTCTTTACTCACATCATCTGCATATTTCATTCTCTCAGTATTAACTACTAGTTGATCTACTCTAACGTAGGTTTGCACTACGTTTGCCTTCCTTCTCCAGACCCATTTTTGCTCTAAACACACTCTCGATACAACCAAAGAGTGGTCTGATCCACACTCCGGTCCGCGCATTACTTTTGTATATCCGACCATGTTTCTAAGTAGTTCATCATACACTATCATTAAATCATACTTTTAGATTAATCTCTTTGCTATGTATACATATCTTCGTTCTCCAAACTTTCCTAGGAAGCGTTCAGTATGTTTTTTTCTGTACACCCACCCATCCATTCATATCTCCCAAAATCCCCACCCTTTCGTTTGGCTTGCATACATTCAACACATTCTCTACATCATTCCAGAAGTTCTCACACATTTGGGCTCTCTATTTACCGGTATGCAATGAAATTTTTTGAAATTGCACTTTCATTCTAATCCACATTACTCGGGGAACACCAATTCGTACTGTTTAACTCATCCTTTGGTTATATCACTCACGATCACTCCAACTCCTTCAGCGCTGCATTTCAGTCTCAACTCCTGACCATAGTGCGAGACAGCCATCCTTAATATCCACGGCATTCTTTCCTTTGCGATTTGTCTCCGATACACACAGAACTTCAAACTGTCTTTTCATTCATTACATTCGCAATTTCGAATTCTTTCCACGAACCAACTCCCCACTCTTTACTTGCACTATCGTCAGTAACGGGCCCTGTCTGTTTCGATCTTCAACGCCCCTTGTACCCCTACTCCCTACTAACGGCATCCCCCTACTACCGGTCAGTGTTTGCACTTATTTGCCTACTGCCCCGACAAGAAAGGGAGTAAGAATTAGAAAATAGGGACTGACACAAGATATATATATATATATATATATATATATATATATATATATATATATATATATATATATATATATATATATATATATATATATATATATATATATATATATATATATATATATATATATATATATATACAGGGTGTCCGGAAAAGATGCGCAAAAAAGTTAGTTGCTCATTCTACAAGAAAAATGAGTGTGACAAGTTCCTATAACACTTTTTCGAAAACTCAAAAATAACGGATCTACAGGGCGTCAAAGTTAGAATTAAAAAATAATTTTTTTGTTATAACTTTTTTATTGGTAATCCGGTTGTCTTAAACTTTGGTACACTTCTTACTTGTGATTTTATGTATTATCGTTCAAAAGTTGACATTTGTCCCTCATTGCTAAGGGGATGAACTCAACCTTCCCATCTACTTAATAACCTATAATTTTTTGGTTTTTCGGTTTTTGTTGCGTGCAGTTGCAAAAAATAAAAGGGCGCTTAAAATTACGCAAAAAAGGTTTACTTGTTACATCTATCTACAATAAGCCGTTTTCGAGAAAATCTGCTTTTAAAATTGTCTTGCACGCTGTAAACAATAACGCAATTAAAATTATTTTCAACGTTTTAACACACTTTTTTTTATAAAGACTCAAAACTTGACATTCATCTTTTAATGGTTAAAGCTGGATACTCACGTGGACGAATCTCGCGACTTTTGGTGTCACGTGATATGACTTGTGTTATAAATAGACCGATCATGTGACAACTGTCAAAAGTAGCGAAATTTGCATATGCATATCACGTAATTCAATATTTGAATAATTAACATTATTTCATCTTCTTCGGTTTTGAAACTAAAAAATATATATATATATATATATATATATATATATATATATATATATATATAACTTACTTAATTTCAATCACTTCGAATTAAAATTAGATTGTTGTCTACGAGATTTTTGGTTCTCTTTACTGGACTTAGAAAAGAATAGTTATTTAAATATTTTTAATTTAGGATTTCGATTACGAATTAGAGATAGTTATTTGTTTATTTAATGTATATTTATTTGCTTTTTTTATACTTCGGACTACGGATTTGGTCTAGTTATGTATTTTTATCATTTAAGGTAATAAAATGAATTTTTTATGAATCACATCTGGCAAGATTTGTATTTTATCCTACAGTTACAAATACGTATGTATGATTGTTTTATTCCCAGCGCTACCGTGGGATAAAATAATTGATTTCCTTAGTTCTCTATATTTTTATTGCTATTGCAAAATGTTCACCTGTTTGGGTTCAAACCTTAGACAAAAGGGTGGTATTAGTGCTTTAAGTTTACTTTACGACTTTATGTGATTTAACAATGGTATCTGCCATGGATTTAAAGGAACCGTATTTTTGGTAGAAATTCAATGCTATAGCAATCCTAAATACTATTTATGCGTTTTTTTTATTTAAAGAGCCACCTAACACCTTACTAAAGTTCTACTTAGTTAGGTTATTATTAATTTTGTTTACTCAGCCTTACCGTACAAGACTTTATTTTATTTTTATTTAATTTAATTTAGATGAAATTTTGGTATTTTAAATTGGATTAGTATTAGGTTTAGCTTTTTAATCTTACAAGCAACCTCTGTTCATTAGAAGTTCACTCTTTCAATGGGATTTCGAAAAAAATTATTGTTTTCACATTTCTTGCATTTACAAGCCTCCCCCCCCCATCCCCCAGAATTCGGGGGAATTGTAAACGAGCACCTATTAAATCGTGTAGCTCTACCGAAGTATTTAAAGGTAAATGTGAACAAATCTGTCTTAACTTCTCTTGGACGCTAATTCAGCTGGCAACACTACAGAAATGTCCTCATTCCTTTCTTAGTCACTGGTTCCGGAAAAATGGCAACAATAGCCTTTCCTCTCCTGAGTTCAGAAGCAAACCAAGTTTCGTTACAATTAAATACAAAATTGTTTTTTTTTCGGAAACGACACCTAATATCTATTCAAAACTTCCTTCAGTTTTTCGTAGAAGTTGTAAACGATGTGTGGTTTTCTGGTGTTTTGACTACCTTCTTGGGCCCCTTTTATAAATCCATAGCACTAGTCGTCACCGGGGAAACCATTCTTGAACGGAGTGTGTGCAAGTTACGTGTTTTCACATAGGATTTGGCCTGCACATAGACTTCAAGTTCGGCTTCAATTTCAATAGGTAGTCTTGCTGCTCTTCCTGCTCCCATGATATCAACGTTAAATTTGCGTATTTAATTTTGTGGTAGACGACAGCTTTAGCTGTTCCGTGAAATGATTCGTATTGCCGGTAACTTTCATTTTTTTTTTCAAAATTTGGTACTGCTCTGACCAAATCTTCTTGACTGTACGAGAGGACAGGTGTCTTCCTATGGTACTTTCTGGGCATTATGGAGGAAAAATATTGTAATGGTAACGCAAATGGTAGCTCACTGTAGATGTTTACAATTACTCCATACAATGTGTTCAAAATTGCCCCAATGTGGTTTTTCCAGGGGCAAATGTAAACGCACATATGCAATTCGTTCTACCACCTTAAAGAATTCTAATAGATTTTACTACCTCTGAGGACGCTACCTAACTGTATAGAATTATATAAATATAAACATAAGAATACAACTAAAACATAAGTATTTTAATTATCTGTAATAATGATAAAAATTTACGTTTTTATAGTAGTATGCAATTATGTAATTATATATATATATATATATATATATATATATATATATATATATATATATATATATATATATATATATATTTAAACTCATAATCTTGTAGAGATATGCTGACATTGCCTGGATAATGTTTTTATAAGTTTAAAAGTAAAGTAAACAGATTACAAACTGTTCTTGAATAAACAATTTAGTAATGGGTCATACAGTAATTTCGTTATCTACAAATTTAATTTAACGTATAAGGTCAAAAAATAGTTATCATTATGCATCGCCATATAAATAGTGATTTGAGCAATTAATATATGCACTTAAAAACATAAGTTGCTATTGCAGAGGTATTAAATAAGCAAGATGTATTTGTGGTACCTAACCTTCATCTTTTGTATATCTCAGGTTTGTAATACATTTTCATACCATGAACTACATATAAAACGAGTACATATTTTAGGTACCCTGCCTAAGATTACCTGATAGCGTATTCGAGGAACATGGCTTAGAATGTATTAAGGAAAAAAATATTCAGGAATCTGTATTAGAAAATATAGTCAATGAAAATTTTTTAATTGAAAATGAATCTGAAGAATTATATGGTTTGTTTGAATGCATAGTTAAAAAACAAGGTTTCGTAACAGACGATGGTCAATGGAATGACAATGTTATAAAGAAACTTGAAAAGCTGGTACCATTATTGAAAAAAGACATTAAAAATGCATATGAAATTGCTAAGAAAGCTTACGAAAAATGTAAAGGTCAAGAAGGTGATAGACTGGGTAAAATTGTGACTAAATTACATAATTGTGCTGTAAATGAAATAAAACAATTGTAAAAATCTTTAAATATGTATATAATAAAGTACTATACAGCGTGTCCCAAATATGTCTTACATGTATTACTATCTCGGAAACCGTTTTATCTACAGGGTTAGTTAAATTAGGAAAGTTTTCAAGAACTTTATTACAAATTTAAATCGTTCGGAAGATTTGATTTATCTTTTGTGGTTTTGATATAACGGGAAAAAACAACATCGTGCATTTTTAACTTGTGTCGGCAGCTCGTAAATGAGTGATATGGTGTTTTGATTAATACATTATTAGGACACTTTTAGAAGAGGAACTTAATAAAAACAAAAATAAGTTTCTAGCTTTGTTTCCTTACCGACGCCATATCAGATGGGTTCTTAAATTTTTGGAAAAAGCTTTCAAGAGCTTTTCAGTGATGTGTCACAAGTCTAGGGATTGTATCTAATATTTTCGCCATAAGTGTTTATGTAGAGTTCCATTACCTCTCTGGTATTTCGGGCCGGACCACCAAATGGTGGGCTATACATTTGAGGGAATAACATTCCTAATACCAGGAATGATGTGTTCCTGCACTAGCCGAAACTGTCTATTACCCGTTAGTTTTTCATCGAAGTTATACAGCCCAATCCATCCGTTGTGTGTCAGACGTAATAAAAAATTAGGGCTATTTTTAAACTTTAAACACCAATCTTGTAGACACCATTCGACTACATTATTTGGATTTTATGTTCCCCACCAATGTTGATTATGATTATTAAGTACACCACAATTCCTTATACGCCACTCACTAAATCCAATTTTTCTAGTAAAATAATTTCGGTAAAGACCCTGTCTAATGCGAGGTTGGTAAGATGAAAACGGTGTTGTTTTGGAACTTGATGGACAGTTGAATTGGTAATAGCAGTATTTTATTCAATCTTTCTTCTCGAAGTACTTGACCCTCTGACACTATGATCGCATTTATTGCTACATTATTTTTGGAATAAGTTTTGGCTTCTGGTTTCACAAAAGATTCATACGATAACAAGCTGTTAAAATCATTTGGTTATTGCCTCTATTATTTCCTCATTTAGCGTTTTCTTAAATATACTATTTTGCTAAATTAAATAAATTATTTTTTTTTGAACTCTCGTATTTAACATGTACTTTCACGATTGAGAAGCATTGGCATTACGGTTGGTAATGGCAAGTTACTAAGCTTAATTAAAACCCTTTCTTTTTCTGTTCTTCTGCAAGTGGTTGCACACCACGTTTTAATTCCTGTGGAATATCAAATACTTTCTGGAAGTAATTAATCAATGGACAAGGGTCGACTTTATATTTATTATCGATTTTATATTTATTCCTCATTATTTGGAATGATTAAATGTCATTAATTGTTTCTTGCGCTCAAGCGCACACCCACAAGCGCACACACGCACGCACACCAGCACTTACCCACACTCACACCACACCCACACCCACACACACACACACACACACACACACACACACACACACACACACACACACACACAACACCACTCACCCACCCACGCACGCACGCACGCACGCGCCATCGAACACGCACTCACGCACACCCACACACACACACACACACACACACACACACACACACACACACACACACACACACACAAACGACACACACACACACACACACACACACACACACACACACACACACACACACACACACACAAACGAACACACACACACACACACACACGCACGCACTAATAAACGCACGCACGCACGCACGCACGCACGCACGAACGTACGCACGCACACACGCACGCACGAACGCACGCACGCACGCGCGCGCACGCACGCCCGCACGCACGCAGGCAGGCACGCACGCACAGACACACAGACACACAGACACAGTCACACAGTCACACAGTCACACAGATACACAGATACACAGACACACAGACACAGTCACACAGTCACACAGATACACAGACACACAGACACACAGACACACAGGCACATAGACACACAGACACACAGACACACAGACACACAGACATACAGACACACAGACACACTGACACACGGACACACAGACGTTCAGACATACTGATACGCAGACAAAGAGACCCACAGACACACAAAGACACACAGGCACACAAACACATAGACACACAGACACACAGACACACAGACACACAGACACACAGACACACAGACAACACAGACACACTGACACACGTACACACAGACGTTCATACATACTGATACGCAGACAAGGAGACCCACACACACACACAGACACACAGAACACAGACACATAGACACAGACACACAGACACACAGACAGAGACACACAGACACACAGATACACAGACACACAGACACACAGACACACAGACACATAGACACACAGACACACAGACACATAGACACACAGACACACAGACACACAGACACCAGACACAGACACACAGACACACAAACACACAGACACCAGACACACAGACACAGACACACAGACACACAGACACACAGACACCAGACACACAGACACACAGACACACAGACACACAGACACACAGACACACAGACACACAGACACACAGACACACAGACACACAGCACACAGCACACGACACACAGACACACAGACACACCGCACGACACCAGCACACGGCACGCACACGACAGCACGCCACGACTCACATGCACTAGCATCACAGCACACGACACACAGCATCACACAGACACACGCACGACACACAGACACACACACACACACACAGACAACAGCACACAGATACACAGACAGACATAGACAACAACACAGACACACAGACACACAGACACACAGACAACACACAGGCACACAGACGTTCAGACATACTGATACGCAGACAAAGAGACCCACAGACACACAAGACACACAGCACACAGACACAAGACACACAGACACACAGACACACAGACACACAGACACACAGACACACAGACACACAGACACAGACACACAGACACACAGACACAGACACAGACACAGACACAGACACACAGACACGACACGACACACAGACACACAGACACACAGACACACAGACACACAGACACACAGACACACAGACACACAGACACACAGACACACAGACACACAGACACACAGCACACAGACACAGACACACAGACACACAGACACACAGACACACAGACACACAGACACACAGACACACAACACACAGACACACAGACACACAGACATCAGACACACGACACACAGACACACAGACACACAGACACACAGCACAGACACACGACACACAGACACACAGACACACAGACACACAGACACACAGACACACAGACACAGCACACAACACAGACACACAGACACACAGACACACAGACACACAGCACAAGACACACAGACACACAGACACACAGACACCAGACACACAACACACAGACACGCACGACACACAGACACACAGACACCAGACAGCACAGACACACAGACACGACAGACACACAGACACACAGCACACACCAGACACACAACACACAGACACACAGACACGACACGACACACAGCACAGCACGCACCGCACAGCACAGACACACAGACACACAGACAGCACAGCACACACACTCAGCACACAACTCAGACACACTTACAGACACAAGACACACAGCACACAGCACACAGACACACAAGACACACAGACACACAGACACTCAGACACACAGCACACACAGACACAGACACAAGACACACAGACACACAGACACACAGACACACAGACACACAGACACACAGACACACAGACACACAGACACACAGACACACAGACACAGACACACAGACACCACACACAGACACACACACAGACACACAGACACACACGCACACAGACACACACGCACACAGACACACACGCACACAGACACACACGCACACAGACACACACGCACACAGACACACGACACACAGACAGCACAGACACACAGACACAGCAAGCACACAGACCACAGACACGCACACAGACACACAGACACACAGACACACGACACACAGACACACAGACACAACACAGACACACAGACACACAGACACGACAACGACACAGACACACAGACACACAGACACAGCAGACACACAGACACCAGACACACAGACACAGACGCACGACTCACACGACCACGACATTCACACGCATTCACACGCACTCACGCACAGCACAGCACACCAGCACCCATCCACACACGACACAGCACATCACACACAGCACACGACACACAGCACACAGACACACAGACACACAGACACACAGACACAACACACAGACACACAGAACACAGACACACAGACCACAGACACACAGACACACAGACACAGACACACAGACACAACACACAGACAACAGATACCAGACACAAGACACAGACACACAGACACACAGACACACAGGACACAGACAGACAGACACAGCACAGACACACAGACAACAGACACAGCCACAGACACAGACACACAGACACAGACACAGACACACACACAGACACACAGACACACAAGACACACCAGACACAGACACCGCACGCACACACACGCACGCAAGGACGCCCGCCCATGCACGCACGCACGCACGACGCACGAGCACGCCACGTGCACCACGCCTCCGCATTCACCACGCACCGCACGCACGACGCGCCCACGCTGCGCCACACGCACGAGCGCACCGGCACCACAAAACCATCACACACCACGCACGCACGCACGCACACGCCCCGCCACGCACCACACCCACAACGGACAAAAATTCACCTATTAATTCGCAGAAGAGTGTGTATGAAAACTGTAGATTAGTGGAACACAGATAAGATCATAGTACCACAACCAAATGGGCCTACCTCACTATTTTATTGAGACTTAAAATAAAAAAGTCAGGTTATGTAATGCAGATTAGGAAGGGTTACGTAAAGGATCGCACAGCTTAGGAATAATAAAACTTTTGTTATTTTATCTATGTTCATAACATTTGTCTATTTTGGGCCAGACCGACTATAAAATGTAATTGCTTATTCATTAGCTTCATTGAATATACAGTATTCTTAGTTGCAGGAGTTGTTACATAACGTAGTAAAAGATTTAAAAAGGATAAACTTTATTCCCTTTTTATATTATTTAGCAGCTTAGGAATAATAAAACTTTTGTTATTTTACCTATGTTCATAACATTTGTCTATTTTGGGCCAGACCGACTATAAAATGTAATTGCTTATTTCATTAGCTTCATTGAATATACAGTATTGGCCTTAGTTGCAGGAGGTTATTATGTTCGACCCTATAATTGCCTAAGTAAACCTAGGCATTAAGATAATGATATAGGGGATGGAAGCGATTATTTAAAGAAAAGCAGAACGTAGGTGGCAATATCTCTGTTATGCAAAAACCATTTATTAGTTGCTATAGACATAGACTAGATCATTGCCATCCCAGTTGTTTTGAGTTGAATGTGTATTATGTGTCAAGTTGTGTTTTAATCACTTTTCCACACATAAGGCATACATTGAATAATTCATACATTCTTCGTATAAGCTGTGCACCCCCATACTCATACTTTAGCATTTCACCAGTGATTTCATCTAGCCTGCTGCCCTGCCGTTTTTCAACCTTCCTACCGTTTTATCTGCCTCATTAATTCCAATGTCCTACTCAGTTTTAATCACCATTCCTTCTACACTCTCCTTATTTAACCTTCAGTCTTACTTTCCTCACTCTGTACAGCTTTCCGAAATATTCTTGCCAGCATTTCCTCACTACACAATCGTCCCATACTATTTCGTTGCTCATATTCATCACTCCTACAGCGTTCTGTTTTGGGGCACGTTTTATATCTTTGACCCATTTCCAGAAGAGTTTTTTGTTTTCCTCTAAATCATTCTGCATTATCTCTCCTTTCACTGCCAGCACTTCTTGTTTACTTATTCTCATTGCCTCCTTAGCTTCTTTGACTCTTACACTGTACACCTTATACAATCGCTTTTCCTGAATCTAATTTTTTGCAGCAATCATTGCCATGTGCGCGTGCTTTTTCTTACATACTGCCTTTTTTACTGCCTCATTCCACACATTTTTGTCTGTACACCTACAGCCGCTCTTCCACATATCCCCACGGCACAATTGACAACACAGTTTTTCAAGCTTATCGATCCACTTTCAACGTCAGTGTCTTTTATTTGTTCGTTCCACATTGTTTCAATCATCATCAACTCTTTACTAACAGCATCTACGTACTGTATTCTGGCACCATTATCCACTAGTTTGTTTATCCTAATTTGGACGTTTGCACTACGTTTGCTTTCCTTCTCCAGACCCACTTTTGCCCTAAACACACTCTCGATACAACAAAAAAGTGGTCCGATCCATACTACGATCTGCGCAATTACTTTTGTGCCTTTCACCAGGTTTCTAAGCCGTTCATCATACACTGTCAAGTCTAACACCTCTTTACCATGTATAAATATCCACATTTTTATGTTTAAACCACGTATTGGATACAAACAGGCTTCTCTCCACACGCCACACCAGGCGTTCACAATTCTCATTGACGCTTTGGTCTCCGCACTTTCCTAGAACGCTTTCGGTATGTTCTCTCTGTACACCCATCCATCCGTTCATATCCCCCACTATCATCACTCTTTCGTTTAGCTTACACACATTCAACACGGTCTCTACTTCATTCCAGAAGTTCTCACGCTCCTGGTCACTTTTTCCATTCACCCGTGCATAGCATACAGTAAGAAAATTATTTGAAACTCCACTTTCATTCTAACCCTCATTACCAGGGGGATACCTATTTGTACTGTTTAACACATCTTTTCGCTCTTTCACTTACGATCAACCCAACTCCTTTTGCGTCATGCACTTCGGTGTGAACTCCTGACCATAGTGCTAGGTTGCCATCCTCCATCTCCACAGCATCTTTTCCTTTGCGCTTTGTTTCTGATACACACAGAATATCAAGGTTCCTTTCGTACATTACATTCGCTATTTCAAATTCTTTACCATGTACGTACCGACTCTCCATT
Source organism: Vesta saturnalis (assembly GCA_036346205.1). Lineage (NCBI taxonomy): Eukaryota > Metazoa > Arthropoda > Insecta > Coleoptera > Lampyridae > Vesta > Vesta saturnalis. The sequence goes on along the minus strand of JARFJB010000229.1, from coordinate 308,470 downwards.
CATTCCTTGCACAGTCGTCAGAAACAGGGCCTATCTGTTTCAACTTTGACCGTCCCTTGTAGCCAGATCGATCTGAGGCAATTGTATTGGTCTCTTGAGTAATACCATAGCGATCAGACCGGTTACCGGCCAAATCCTGCCACGGACGATGTAACATTCCCTATTAACGGTATCGTCCTACTACCGGACAGTTATTTGTGTACTGCCTCGACATGTAAGGAAGTAAGTAGTAGATATACAGACAGAGTCAAGAATACGTAATATAAATAATAGATCGTATACTTACCGTATGAACATCTAAATGTACATACATACATATACATTTTTTAACTTACATACCCTTCAATAGCATAACGTTTCAACCAGATTGCTCCCTACGCGATTCCTGGCTCCGTGCCACTCACCGGACTTGCTGTCATTTATTTGCAACGAAATGTTTCAATTATTTTTAATTTATATTTCCGAGTTATAGTTAGTTCTTTGTTATTTAATTTAATATTTATTTATCAAATCTGTTTTATTATTGTCGCGAACCGTGACAACCTAAACGTTTCCATCCTCTATTTTGGCGGTTCACTCTCGAATAAAGGACAATTGAAAAAATCAGTCAAGCAAGTTCTCGCGACTTTTTTATTCCCTTGATTCTTGGTTGAATTGCCATGACAAAAATAAGCCTCGCTAAACATGAATTTATTCAATAAAAAGCGCCACGTATGTATTTATCTACGAATGAACAGTGTTTCTAAAGTAAATGATTTCTTGTTCAATTGATGTGTTTTTAGGAATGGCTTAGCAAAATTTCTCATTCAGTTTTATTTCATTTTCATTATGTTCTTTCTTCGTAAAATATATGACATCATACGATTTAGAAAGGTTTATGGAGACTAATAATACTTCAGCTCGCATAACCAAATATCTTGTTTACTCGGTAGCAGCCTATCAGTTACACTCATTTTGCGTCCTTTTAACAACACATTATAACATTAATGACTCATACAGTCTTAGAAAAATTATGTTATAAACACATTATGACTCATACCTTCTATATAAGCAGTTGAAGGTGCAAAAAGGTTAAAGATTTTCCTATTTTCTGCCAAAAACACTTTACGGTTCAGGTCCACGGTGCTAAATACAGTTTCAAGATGTAAAATTCTGACAGTAGGATCTGATTTGAACTCATTTCGTGAAACTAGACCATGAGGTCTAGGGGACACCAATCAAACCATACTCGCGAAATAAACCACGGATTAATTTAATCTACCATGCAAACCGCAAATCAAACCGCGAATCAACTTAATGTAAATTTGTAGTCGGAGATCGAGCGTTAAAAAAACGATATCATCGAGAGAAAGTTTCTTTATCCGTTTCAATACAACGTGCATCATTATCAAGAGAAAATATACCTATATGTAATTATGATTCCAAGTTTGGCTACCTTTTATTTTACTTACATAATTTCTCTTGATGATATATGTTGCATTAAAACGCGTAGAGAGATAAATATTAGTAAACAATGCAGAATTTGAGCTGGTAGAAACATACTATTAGTGACGTAAAACGGTATCCAGTTGGGGTTTACTTACTGTACAAGAAAACGTTTATTTATGCAGAAGGTTAATTTCGTATATTAGGCGTCTCCACGCAAATTTTGTAATAACGTATGTCCTACATAGGAAACAAAATTTAATTTCAAAAATCATAAAGGAACCTAAGAGGAACCTGCTCTTGTTCCATAAACAAAAAAATGTATTAAGCAAGTTGTTGAGATTGAATAACATTGGATTTGTAATATTAGATATAATAATTTGAATTTAAAAATAAAAACAGTCGTTGCAACATCGTACTCCTGATAGTTCACACTAAATCTACCAATGAACGGGTGAGTTAACCATTACGTTACTGTCAGAAGAGTCATTTAAATAATGTGACGTTATGAGGAGGAGCGGCATCTTGTTGATACCAGATGCTTCTACTTTGAACCAGTGGTAGTTCTTCTAGAAGGTGTTCTAGTGTTGTTTGTGGCACTTATGAAAACATTTAAGCACTTACAGGTCCTTTGTGTAACATTCGACCTATCCGCCGATGGTTCAATGTGTCACAAAATACACTCACAACAAAAGGAACCTGGTTTTGTCGAGGAGCATAGGATGAGGATGTTTTTTACTCCAGAAATTAAATAAGCCGCACTACACAACCACAATGCTAGCTGTTCATCTTCAACAGCAGAATTTCGCTTGCAGGTTTTCTTCAGCCTCTATACTTCCGCATATCCAAATCTAAAATCTAAAAAATATTTGGAAGATGTTTTTCACGAGTGTCTATATTTATATTTTTGAAAAGCTAAGAAAGAACTTCAGATGATGGTTGCCAGCCAGCTATGATTCCCATTTCAAAAAATGTAAGTTATATTATTACCCAAAAACCGCACCTCCTAGAAAACTTCTAAGCACGCTACTGATTTCGGCACTTCACAATATATAAGTACCATTGACAAAATATATCAGCATAATAGTACTAAGTGAGGTATAAAACCTTGAAAAAATGTAGAAATAACGAGGTTTGGCTATAATTCGATAACAAAAGAAGACACCAAATTTTCGATTTTGCCATGAAATCTAGATTAAAAAAGTGATACGTGAATGTAAAAACTGAAAACTTCTTTCTTTGACAATAACAAAGATGTCTTTAAAAAACAACTAAAGCAACGAAATCGGGACTCTGTACAAATTTGGGTTAACGAATCAAGTTATACAAAATACTCATTATTATTTATTCATGTCCATATTAATAGTGATCGTCCACATTTAATTTAATAAATTCACTTAAATACCTATTGACAAGACCACACCTAATTATTTAGTCTGCAAAACATTAAATAAGTAAAATGTAGTTGTGGTACCTTCCTTCGTCTGTTGTATATCTCAGGTTTTCAATTGTGATTAAGTTACATAATTGTGCTGTAAATGAAATTAAAAAAATGTAATAGTTATTCATATATCAAGGGAGTTATGAGGTTGTTAATTATCGAGGGTAACGGATTGCAATCTCGACAGACGTTAGTCCCGAGGGATTGTAAGTTGCCCAAGGTTTTTAACATACATAATTCACGTGATATATAAATAATTTTATTTCATATTTCATTATAAATGAAATATGAAAACGAAATTTCGTTTGTTATTAAAATTAAACGAACGTTTAAAAATTAAGTAGGCATTGTTACCATGGGTATATCAACTGACAAGCTTGCAAATATTTGTCAAAATACGTTAGAGGGAGTTATAGTTCTATAATTCCCTACTATAATTCCCTAGGGAATTATGAACGTGTTTACAATTACGGTAACTAATGGTTTATGTTTGTAATGTATTGGTATGAAATAAATAATTGTACTATTTATTACATTCCACGAAAGATTTGAAACGTGAGTGGACCAATTTCGGTTATTTGTTAATATTCAGTATGGACTTTCACTGATCTCTTAAGTTATTTTTTAATTTAGTTTTACCGTTTTAGGAGCTTCATTAAGTTGGTTACTGTGTGTTATAAATATATTTACCTGAAACGGTTAAAAAAAATCTAAATTATTTTGACGTTAGAAAGTTGGTCTTTACCAAAGTAGTACTGTAATATTTTTGCCCGACTCGTATTACAATAATAATATGTATATCAGTTTCACCAAGAATAAATTTTATTTAATTAATTTACTAAGAATTAATGTTATAATAGTTATGGTAGTATTTTGAACATTTGCAACAGCTATGGAATACAGAGCGGTTGGTGAAGAAGTTTTCGAAACAGCAACATAATATATACATGCTACATTCTCATTAGTGGAAACCACTAAAACATTTGAAGTAGTTTCCTCCAGTAATAAACACTGACCAACTTTCATGTTATCTTTTTCGGTTTTTCTTAATGTTTGATGAATATGGACCTGGTTAGCAATGGAGAGCCTATTCTGGAGGGACTCACCCTTGTCTCTTCGCCACCAATACCCTGTATATAATTAAGGTTTGGTCAAATGAAGAAACTTCGCAATTTTAAATGGCATTTTTGCAAATATGTGTAGGCTCACTAGCTGACCACTACGCTTTCCACCTCTATGCGACACAAATTACTTCGAAGTGCCATGGTTTATACGTTTTGATGTCCCGAATTTTCATTATTATCTTTTTTCTTCTACATAACTCCATGATCTAAGCAACCTACAATCAGGCAAATTTAGCAAGAGGAAAATTAATACAATTGTAGTATACCTTCATTATAAGAAATTCCTTATCTCATCTAGTAAAGACTTGTCCGAATCGCCCCGTGAAAAAAATTTAGTCTTTTTATATCCATTTCTTTTTCAAGAAAGCCGATATTTAAATCACGTTCAGCCATTAAAGTTACTTTAAGCATTGAAAAGATACTCCACAAGAGTTCGGGGTTTGTGTTATCTTTTTCGTCAAAGTATGCCAAAAACACATCTTCATAAATTCTTTTGATTTCGCACCAATCATTAAAAGTGTTATACCTTTCCGTATCTTTTTCTTGGAGTAAATCTTATAGTACGGTAGCCGCAGTATCGGCTAAATTATAGGCAACATCACCTTCTTCCACTCTCATATTTGCTTTCGTATTAGTGGAGCAGTTTGTTGATATTGCCTTATGCCTCCATAGAAACACTAACCTGATATTATTATACGTGTTCTTTTTTGAAAGTGTACGCACATAACTTGGAGGCTTTAATGAGGCGCTCGGACGCTACCCATCCTCGTACTCTTCAATCCGCGCCAAGTCAACGGCCACTTTCATGACTATTGATGTAATTAACTATTTCCTAAAGCTACCTTAGAAACAATTACTTTCTTTTTTAAAACTTGCGAGGAAAGTAGAAAGTAAAAAATAACATGCCCGAATCAATTTCTTTATTCCGCGCCGTATAGATGTTTCAACGAACTCCGTTCATTAGGTACTATTTTTACGAAAAATTATATTTACGTCGTAATTTTAAAGTACTTACGTACTCGTCGATTGTAATAGTTACCCTTCCAATTTTACTAAAAATTACGTTATCCTTCTTCCCCTTGCAATTTTTAAATAATGGACTAACCTAAAATAGTATATTGAGTATCAAGAACAGTAAGGGGCGTTTACCGGTCGACGACTGAGCGATAGCGAAGCCTCCTATTTGGCCGGAGACCGGTACAACCCTTAATGTTCGTGATGCTTATACTGTTTTTTGCACGATTGTATTAAATTTACCACAATTAAAATTATTTAATTTCTACTAAATAAACGAAAAGTCAGAAGTGACATTTTAAATAGAAATGTCCAAATTTTTTATTCTTATTGTTGTGAAATATAGGAGGTATACATACTTTACGTTGGTAAGTAAAAGACGTCGGTAAGTAATATGCTTACCGACGAGTCTACATTGGTTACTACCTACATACAGGATAAGTTATGTAGGGAACTTCATTACTGAATTACGACAATTTTTCAATTTTTGTTTTGTTGTTGTTTCAGAAAAAATTATGTGTAAAACTCGAGAAGAAAATGAAAAACACCACGTTCTTCTCTAATTGTACAAATAACTATTATCTGATTTATCACATTTTGCTCAGATGGTAAAAGTGAGCTTTTCAATGTATTTATTAACGTCCACGCAGTAATAAATGTGTTGACAGGGGAATTTCAGAGGTGTACCGCTTTCAGCACACTTCTAAGATTGTTATTAAATAATCTAATTTATGGCACACTCAGTAGTTTATTTTGCTAGGAGAATTTGTTATGATACACAGAAATGATTAGGTATTAGGTAATTTTAACTAATATTATCATTATGTTGGCCCATTCGAAAATCACCAACGTCATTAACTTAATATAAGTTTGCATACTAGTTCCAAAAGTTGATGCTAAAAATTCCAAAATAAGGTAATTCTTTATACGAGTGTCGCAGGAGTAGGAACTGTGCAATTAACGTTAAGTTGTGTATAAATGCGGATGCTTCTGTGGTAAAACGTATGAAGTTAAAATGCGGCAATCGTGGCGCGATAACAAATAAATCTATGGAGGTGGAGATGATACGTGTGCTCGGCTAACGTTAGATGGTGAAGGAAACGGAGCGGGTTCGGCTCTGCAACGTTAACCCTATTTACATTTGAGGGCGCCAGACCTACCTAGTAAACCGTTCATTAGGTCAAATGAACTAGTAGTTCCACCGTGCGCATAAATACAAGATAAAGACAACGTCGCTATAAATTTGATTTTATTATATAGTATAAATATATGTATATATATACAAAAGTAGGTAAGACACAATTCTTAAAGTACACCACTAAAGGTGGCAATTAAAAGGGTAACCTGAATTTCAAGGCACTAAAGAACAATCGTTCTGAACTTAACCACACACTAATCAAGACCTGAATAATTAGGTATTAGGTTACTTTACAAGCTATGGATTTATCTAATTGACTCAACAATCTTATAGAGTGCAACAATTGGCTTCCATAAGGGAAGTCAGAAAGGTGAATACTTAGATCCAATCGTGTAGGTTTGATTCTAATATAATTAATGATTGCTAAAACTTGAAGTGCGTATTTGTTTAGATAATGATATTTGACTGCAACGAGTACAGGGTAACAGAAGTAAAGGGTTACTTTGGCCAAGGTAAGCTAGTCTGTGTAATTTGGTCATACGTTGTGTAATTGTTTCGCACCCTATACATGCACACGTCAATAATTTCGGTACCTTAGTCACAGTTTCCTGATAATGAATGTGAACGTTAAAAAAACTGTCATACACATATCTACAGTAATTGTTAAAGTGAACAACCAGGAAGCGGTTACTAGTTCCAAGTAAAATTTCATTAGTAACTCAAAGTTGCACGACCGTATCTTTACAAAGATTAAAACTTTGAATGTACGAGAGGTAAGAAAAGATATAAACTGAAGTAGCCTGACCTTTTTTTTTTATGAAAATAAATGTTCTCGCAGCTTATTTTTTTTCTAGGGAAATAAGCCAAAGACTTGGGATCTTACCATGTTCGACTTGATTGCCATAAAGTTCAGGTCCAGAACCGAGGATGGTGCCTTTCGAAATGACGTAATAACTCCAACGTACTATTAGGAATATAACTGTTCATATAAACTTTACAACCAACATTTTTAAAGCTAGCTGTTATAGCTTGACTAATATATAAGACGAATAGAAATACTACGAGTACTCGGAGGTCAATTACTATATCCAATATAACAAGATTTTCTAGCTAGCTTAATTAATCAGTGCGAAGAATAGAAGTATGATGATTATTTTAAGTTTAACAACTATATACAATATACAGACATATATTAACTATATGTGCAATCTGTTCTTTTTTTATTTCCCCAAAGGGTAACAGTTGAATACCGATTTCAAAAATAATTCGACTATGCAACCGTAATAATTTCACTGGTTGTTAATTGTCCCTTAACGGAAGACTTTCAATAAAACTTAAGTCTTTAAACAACCCAGTGCAGAACAAAATGAATTTTTATAAAGCAAAATGATTTATCAGAAAGTTGTGACCTTTTGGATTGATCTTTCAAATATTTACTAATTTATAAATTGAAGATGAATGTAGGCAACACACATTGATGGGTAATTTGTATTTACTGTTTCAATGTTGAAATTATAATTAAAGAATGGACAATTATGTTGTTTATTATTTCTAAATCCTAAACTAATTAATGATATTTACATATTCTATTAAATATGACCGGTGAAACTAAAATTGTATCCCACAGCTGAGAAAATCGAGAAAAAGACTGTTGCAAAAAGTACGTTTTTAGTTAATGAGAAAATGATAATTTTAAACATTTTTAACGTGTTACGGATTGATAATCCTTGCGGTAGTAGAAATAGTGCTATGGAAAATATACAAGGATTTCCAAAAGCTTAATGTGTAAACCAAAAAAGTAGTTAAAGAATCCGCACCGAGATCAGGAAGAGCACAAAAAAAACTAATGGGGACTATAATTCGAAGAAATGTACTTTAGATTTTTTATTGCCACTGATTTAACAAGAGTAAGTCGTAACTTAACATCATAAAACGATTTCAAGCAAAAAATGGGAATATACTATCTGCACGACACGTGTAGTAGGCTAAAAATATCACGAGTAGCCATAATTCCTTTTTAGAAGTTTGGTCTGCTGTTTTTGTTTGGGTATGTAGAATGTAAGTTGGTGTAAATGATACGCCACTCGAATTTAATGTAGCATTAGTTATCATATGAAAGAATATTTGGATTTTTTAGAAAGATCTTCATGTTGAAAGCATTAAATTTGGTTGAAAAATAATGTTTTGAGTAAATTTTTACTGGGACGGCACTGGTAAGAGAAAACCAAATTGCTACTGTTTATGAAAGAATATCGATTAAATTAATGGTTCTAGACGTATGAGTGAGTGAGTTTATGATATATTGGTATTGTAGTAACGTACAGTAAGGAATATGTATGGATATTTGGTTTGTAGAAATTTTGTAATATTGTGCAATAGGTAAATTTTGTACGGAACGAGAAATCGCACACATACAAATTTTGCATACAAAGTTGAGACATAATCTGGAGAATGTACTCTGTAAATGTAATCGCAATTAATAGTTTTTTTGGAGAGTGTTCAGTAAATTTAAAAGTTCATTCAAGATGGCTACGTTTATCTCGCATCGTTTACGTCTTGCTCTGATTTCAGAACATCGACGCGGCAAGGAAACGCGCGAGATCTCATTTGTGATAGGTGAATTTTGATGTTAGCACGAATATATTGTGAAGGTTTGTTAATACAGCGGGCAGAGGATATATAAGGGAGCCCAATTGAAGGGACGGGAGTTAGTCAGAGTCGATGGGTAAAAGCTAAGTAAAGATTGCGGGCGTTGTTTTGGAGGGACCTTTAGAATGGTCAGTTTTGAATTTTATTTGTGTAATGGTAATTCAGTCGCAGCGCTTATATAAGCGGCTGCATTAGCCCAAAAGGGGATAAATCATATAGACATTCATAAATAAATAGTTTATTGTGGCTTGAAGAAATTAGTGATTTTTGTCAAGTAATTTAAAAAGTGCGAAAACAGATTTGAAAATAACAGAAAATATTTTGTTGGCAGTGTTCAGTAGTAGAGCGCGCAACGATAATAATATAAAGAAAGCCTAAAGTAACCCTTTACGTAATCGAACTACAAGTTTGTAAAATTTATTTAAGGCTTTGGTGATCAACATTGACAATGAAGGAAGTACATGTAATATGTTTACAATCGTTAGCAATATAAGTCAATTGTACAAAGCATATAAGAGTGTTAATATATTTATGTGGAAGTAAATATTCTTCATTGTGTCAAATGGTTACATTGAAGGGTAAACGTTAAGGCATACTTTGATGTTATGTTAAATCGAGGAGCGAGTGAACGATAGACACTGCGCTCACGAGTATTACAACCAAATGCATTAACGGATACGGGCGTCTACTGTGTTCTGTGCAAAGCATATTTGCGAATTTAAAAGGATTATAGAAAGCAGACCATATGGACTACATAAATTGTAACTAGTTTTAGATTTTGTTTGACAGATACATGTACGGTTATCGTTTAAGTACATTTCTGATTCTTTCGTTAATCACTGTTCATTTTGAGTAAAAACGATAATCGAACTTTATCTATTTTAATGTGTTTAGTAATAAGAATTTTGGGGGAATTTTTAATCTTTAAGCATTGATTTTGTGGTTTCTTTAAACCACATGTGTGTACATATTCACAATTGAAAATTTATCAATATATATATATATATATATATATATATATATATCCAGTATTTAATTTACTTTTGTTGTTTATTTGTGAGCTGAAATAAATTTTTAGAACCTATCAATTTATCTAACGAGTTTCTATTGATAATAGAAATTAATCTTTGTTTATTTTTGAGTTGAATGATCGATTTGAAATTGCGTAATGAGCCAGGACGATTACAAAATTTTACTGACGAAATATTTTTATTAAGCATAAATTGCAGATTTAAAGTATTAAAATTTAAACCTATTGATGAATGTCTAAATACGATTTTTAAAGATAAAGTATTAATAAAATATAATGATATTATTTATGATGAAAGCACTGACCGTCCCATTTTAAAATTTTTCAGCAACTAATGAATATTTTGTTGAGATAATAATTTATTGTTAAATCGACTTTTTTTAATTTTATTTTGATTCTTTTGGGTATTGTTTATTTAATTGAAAGTTTTATAAAAGTTAGAAAATAAATTTATAGGTATACGAGGGACACTTAAAAAGTATTAACATTTTATGATTTGGAATTTTCATATGTACGGGGTGTGTTTAATAAGTTTACAAAATTTTCTTAAGCTTTTGGATCAATTTCTTTTCAAGTGTGATTGAATTGGAGTAGTGAATGTTTTTACTGAGTAGGCAACAGTCCTGTCCTTTACAGTCAGATACGATTTATCTAACATCCCACCTAAGACTACTTATTTTAGCAAAATTTAAGACTGTGGTGGCGCCTTAAGGTAATTTTTCCCGGACTGAGCTTTGTGCGCTGTAGATTTATGGTAAATGTAAGGTGTTTGAAACGACCTTTCAATCACTTTACTCTTTATATCGACCCCACCCATTCCCACTATAACTGGCTTGGCGACCCGCTTATTTCGGTAGGCCTGCACGACGCCTAGTGCGGTTTGGACGTGTAACAAGGAGCATAGGGTAACAGAACTTCGACAGTCACTATGTCATTGTTAAGTAAACCCCATACAACTAGTGAGGACCCATGTTGCAAGAAAAAAAAACACCTCGTATATATTAAGTAAAGTAAAAGAATTCGACCAAATTACTCTCAAAATGTTACTGAAGAAAATTGGAGAACATGTATTGTTACTTCTCACTTACTTACAAGCCAAGATACAACTATAAATAAAGAAGGAACTGATTAAAGTAAACATAAACCTTCTACTTACTCTTATTAATACTTCAACGCAGCATATTTTTATTTAATCATATACCTATGTGATATTTATTACTTTATAATATAATTTGTATTGTGGATGTGACTACTGTAACATGCCCCAAGTTAATATTTGCCTTAAAATTTAAATAGCAGGTAGCTTAGTCAAAACAGAAGAGCATCTGCATACGCGGGCGGTGTTACCTAAATAAAATGAAGAGAAATTCGTGGGAATTACATCTTTCTTAAAATGACGAAAAGATACAGCAGGTAACTAGATAGGTAAATATACCAAGAAGCGTACATTGCCGAAACATAGAAAATTTGCACAAAAACGGTACAAAAGAAAAATCATGAACAAATAAAAGTCAGTTGTTAAATCTCAAAAATAAAAACACAAATAATCTTCCCCTCTTCAGGGTGAGACCACTCATTAAAAAAAAAAAAATTTATTACTACAAATCAATTGAAGGGTAACACATAGAAAACTTACCTTCATTGGGCGAAAGAAAAGATAAAGTTATGGTTAAATTCTTGCTAAATCACAAAAGTTAAAAACTGGACGTTTGAAAACTTATTTCTCGTATCCACAGCAACTATTTATATCATTTCCGAAACAATGGCTAAGGAATTAAGGAAATCGCTTTGTAGCAAATCTTATCGCCAATTAGATTACGTAACAAAAGTATTCCATTAAAAAAAAAATTTTATTATTCTCAGGAAAAGATTTTTATTTTAAGAACTGCATACGATAAAGGAATCTTCAAACTACTAGTTTAATTGGATTTATTTATATAATTGAGGCAAGCATGCCACAATTCTCTAAAAGTCAATTTCGTGTATATGGGTTACCACAATTATGTAAATACAGGGTTGTCTAGAGTGAGAATGCCATAATTATGGATGGGTCAAGTAATGTGTAAAATGAAGGGTTGCCATATTGACGATATGTGTGCTTATGTAATTGTTGAAAATTGTGGTAATTCTTATAAACCGTGTGTTTTTTTATTGGCTTATTGTGGTGGGATCTTTAGTAGAAGAGGGATTAACAAAGTGTACTACAAAACGGCTTAGAGGACTAATAATGCATTTGATCTTGGGTGTGGCGGTTAACTAATATCAAAAGTTCGACTATTATGCGAAAGTGCATCGACATGGGTTTCGTTAAAAAAACGAGTTGAACGAGATAAAACTATTGTTTTTCAAACTGTATAAATTTTTTCTTCTTCGCAAAGAAGCCAATTAGATTTTGCAAACTCAGTTAATATAATTACTGTAATGTCTAGAATCTAATAACAACACTTTATGGGCGTATTAACTCCTGAATGACGTATTTGTAAAATTTTAAATATGCTCAAAATTTATTGAACGTTTTGTTTTTATGTAAGTGGGTTAAACCCACGATGTCAGGAGAAAGGTGTGCCAACTCTGCACTATGAGGATTTCTTATGTCGTTAGTTCTTCACTTTTCCGTGCGGGGCGCTGTTGACGTTAAAGGGTAAAATGGCGATGAACAGCTTGTCGACGATGAAGTGTCAATTTGAGGGAACGTAAAATCACATTACGGCACAGTAACGTTTATTAAAACCGACCAGAAAATATACACTTTTTGGGCAATGCTTCGTCCAGAAAACAACGCTTTGCCGGTCAAGATCGTAAAATGGACGTTAGGGTCCGGCAAAAGCTTTTTTCGGTCCCTGTTTTTTCATTTTCAAATCACTGTTTGATAATACAGTCTTAATTTCGTTACTATAGTAACAACGTTGCGATTTATGGTCAAGTGACAGTTTGTTGATTTTTAATTTGTAGTTCAAGTCAAACTTGTTTTGTGAGTTCGCAAATTTGAAAATATGGATTTAAATTTTGAGTTGTCCGACACAGAAAATGAAAATCCAGAAGAAGTTTTGGAAGCAGCAAACAAGGCTACTTACGATATATTTCCAGTAAAATCAAAATCATACGACGCATTTAGAAGTTGATGTCGGGGAAAGTAAAAATGTAAGTGAAGAAGTCATTTTGACATATTTTGCTGAAAAATTTCAAAAACTGGTTTCTTTAATATTATGGAGCCTATATCAAATCTATGCTAGCCATAAAAGATAATGTAGACGTTAATATTTTTTTCAAACTAATAACGTTTGGTCATAAACCGAAGAACCGAAGATTCTGTTAAGAGAAAAAATTGAAACATTTCTGAACAATTCTCCCCATATCGAAATTTTATACTTAAGGTAAGTTAAAATCAAAGAAACGAAGTAACACCTGGTTAGAATAAATCTTAATTCTATTTTCGATGCTTTTAATTATGGGTTTCGCAGGTGTATGTGGCCGCGAGTAACTCGTTCATATGACACTTAATGATATCTAAGAGAAGGAAACAATGTTGATAGTTAAAATTCCGATAACCAAAACGAACAACACCAGAATGTTTACTGTAAATTCCCAAACATATTTGCAACTTTATAGGAATTATTTGCAAATGAAGCCACCGAATACCAACCATAAACGGCCATTTATTTTTTTTTAATGGCGAGTGTTCAACCAAAGTAGTAGGATTGCATTCTGTGGGAAAAGCCCCTAGCAAAACTGCCTCCTATCTTAAATTAGAAAATCCAGGCGAAATCACATGTCACTGCTTTCGTCGAAGCTCAGCAACTTTGCTAGTAGATGGAGGGGTTGATATTATAAATTTAAAACGGCACGGAGAATGGAAATCCTCCACCGTAGCACCGTAGCGGAGGCTGCCTTGAAGATTCAATAAAAAACAAAGTTGATAGAGCAAACAAAATCCATGCGGATGTTCCAAAAACAATATGCAGGAAACTAATTTTGTTAGGGCCACTACAAAAAATATAACAATTCCTGCAGATATTTAACGATCACAATTGTACATTTAACATATTCAAAAATAATGAATTTTGTCAGTTTATGCAGTTGTATCTGTTAGCTATTTTTAGTATTTGTGAATCAATTTATTATATAAAATAAAATAGATAATTAAGTGTACAGTGCATGCCATTTTGGTAGAGACAGCCAGATATCTCGGTTGTTGTTGAAGATAGAACCTTGCGGTTTTCGCGGTCCTGTGCCACTTTTTGTGAAACTCAAGGTGTCCTGAACGGATTTTTCCTAACTTCTTTCGTTCATAAGTTACAGGGCGTTTTTGAAAATTCACACTTTTTGGGCCCCCTCCATTTCTACGAGGTTTCTCAGCGATAATGTCAAATTGAAAACTTATCCCATAGAGAATTTTATGTAGAATACAGTGGCGCACTCAATTTTTTTTCAGGGTATGATTATGGAGATACGACTCAAACTTATGATTTTTTCAATGGAACACCCTGTATTTTATCACCTCATTAAGTTCCTTATTTTTTTTCCTTCAAAATGATATATAATATATAAACATAAATTCTTCAAAATGCTCCAAAATCACTAAAACATTGATTTTTAATAGTAGGCTATGGATTTTTCATACAAAAAAAGTTCAAATTGAAGAAATACTACTTGTGAATTTTCCATGAAAGGGACAAGAACAATACTAACACTAATTCACTAACAAAACACAAAACGTAGGTAACTAATAGCAACAAATAAATAGTAATAAAAAGTTCATAATGTAGAATAAGCAACTAATTAAATATTTACTCATACTGTTTCATTTCGAAATTATTCGGTAACTTATTCATTGAATTGTTCAAATTGATGTCCACTTTCACACACAATTAATACAATTTCTTAATACGTCTTAATGCATTTAAAATTATGAAAGGCCGATTTTGTAAATTCTGGAAAACTGCCTCTGTTGTTGTACGAAGTTCTTCAATATTATTGTGCCTCTTACCGTATATTTTATTTTTTAAAAATCCCCACAAAAAAAGTCCAACACTGACAAATCAGGTGACCTTGCAGGCCACCTAATGGGTCCATTTGTTCCAATGCAAATGGTCCTGGAAAGGTTCTTCTAAAAACGGCACAATCAACCTTGAATTGTGGGCAGGGCACCGTTTTGTTGGAAGTAAATGGCATTAAGATGGGCGAGGGGAACATTCTCCAGGAATTCTGGTATTACTTCTTCTAAAATTGCGAAGTACCTATTCGCGATGAGAGCCCTTTCAAAAATGCGGTATTTTATTAATGTCCCCAATAAGAAACAGTCTACATTAAAACCAAATCGACCCTGTTATTGTTGCTCAAAAATTAAGTGTTGGTTTTCAACATGCCAGTGCCTTGTATTTTGCCTGTTAAATAAACCGGCACTGATTATATGGGATTCGTCTGACCATATGACTTTACTCGCAAAATTATTGTCACTTCGAGTTTGGTTCAAAAACCAATTACAGAAATTCACACGCCTAGCTGCATTACCAGGGTATAAATGCTGGACAATATTCACTTTGTAGGGATTAAATTTGTGTTTTTTTTAAAATCCTGTGATCGGGGAACGCCAGTGTCATTTTCTAACTTCGTACAAGAAGTGTGAGGAGAGATACGGACGCTGGCTAAGACATTTATTTTATCCACTTCATTATTTACCTTGTTATACGTCTTGGGTCGGGGTTTAGAATACGCTCCATAATTTAGTAGATTATTCTTTAGTCGAAATATCGTTGCTCCACTAGGTTAACACCTCTCTGGATATCTAACGTTTTAAAAACAATATGTCATGTAATGTCTTATTGTAAATTACTAGTTTACCTGTTTAAATATAATTCTAATGCTTCGTCAACATTTTCATGGCATTGATTGAAATTATGTATGATATCATACTTTTCGTTGTTCTGAAACAATCTTTCAGCCATTATAAAAGTTCACAAATTAACAAAATCGCCAAACACAAACACAATAAAACGCATCAAAATTTATCATCATGACAGCAGATGTGTTGATTTCTCCACAGTCACTTGATAAAACAATGCACCAAAAGTCAACAACAGTGTTTGTTGCATCCATGACCTACTATAAAAAAATCACAAATAATAATCCCTGTAGTAAAACTTTGAAATCCATGGCACTCTATTAAAATTCAATGTTTTAGTAATTTTGGAGCATTTTTTAAAACTTCATGTTTATATATTATATATCATTTCGAAGGAAAAAAAAAAGTAATATAATGAGATAATAAAATACAGGCTGTTGCATTGAAAAAATCATAAGTTTGAGTCTTATCTACATAACGATACTCCGAAAAAAAATTTAGTGCGCCCTTGGATTCTACGTAAAATTCTCTATGGGACAAGTTTTCAATTTGACATTATCGCTGAGAAACTTCTTAGATATGGAGGGGATCCAAAAAGTGTGGATTTTCAAAAACACCCTGTAATTTATAAACGAAAGAAGTTACGCAAAATCCGTTCAGGCCATCTTGAGTTTCACAAAAAAGTGGCACAGGACTTGTGACATATGCTTACAATTGACAAATAGTATAAACACTTTAATTATACAGATTTTTTTACTGTGAAATTCCTTACAGGTTTCTTATTTAAAAGTAATAATTCATAACGGTCCAGAGATTTTTTTTATATAATTGTGTATCTAAATCTTAGGCTTAAGTTGTATCTTTAAAATCTGTCTGCACAGCATGAAATACTTTAATTACACACTTTTTGAAATTTTAATTAGTGGTAGCGTAAAAAATTAAAAAGACATTTAAGGGTATAATAGTAATAATCCTTATTTTTAGACGATACAGTATCGTGTAAGTAAAGTCATATTAAATATGTATAATAATAGACGTTATAAGAGTTAAACATTACAAATGACAAAAACAGAGCATTACATAAAATTTACAGACAGACAATCACTCAGTCCATAGAAGTTGTGTTCTTGCAAAAGATTTTTAATTTTGGTTTAAAAGTAGTAAGAGTGCGTTTGAAGACTAATTCTCCAGAGAATCGTGATGCCGTATTTATGGTGCACGCCCTGTAATTAAGGCCGTTTTGATGGTGTTAAGAGTCTTTTTAAGATCCACAATTACCGAAAGATTTTAAATTACAACCGAATTTTAAGTCCTAAAGTAGGTAATATAGAAATAAATTCAAGATAAAGTACTTAACGGTTCTCCCCTGTCATTGATATAAAGTAATTATTTTCTGGTTTCTAGTTATGTAACTGGAATAACATCTTATCACTATTCAAACGCCTCTGACGTGCTTGGAAAAACCCAGTCATTATCAAATTACATGAAAGGCAAACGCACCTTGAAATTTACATAAAAGACAGACAAATGGACTTTCATTTCCAATTTTGATAATTACTTCTGCCAACCCTATGCGATTTAATACAAAAACAAAAATAAATGTGCAAGTCTAGGGTGTTCATTTGAAGTCAGTTTCTGCCAACCTTATTCGATTTAACACAAAAACAATATCCAAGACTAGGAAGTTGATTTAAAATTAGCTTCTGGCCACCTTATTCGATCTAATACAAAAACAAAACCGAGGTGCATGTCCAGGATGATGATTTGAAATCAGCTTCGACCAACCTTATTGTCGTATATAATTGAATCTGTCTCTTAATTCTCTATTTGAAAACCGCATAATATAGATGACGTTGCATTTTAAAATTATCCATAGTTGATAACGCGATTCACGCATTGTAAATTGGCTCCCATGAAAGTTGGTTTCACAAAACAGCACGGACACGGATACGGGCACGGTCACGGACACGGACAGACACAGACACAGACACAGACACAGACACAGACACAGACACAGACACAGACACAGACACAGGCACAGGCACAGATACAGATACAGACACAGACACAGACACAGACACAGACACAGGCACAGGCACAGGAACAGGCACAGGCACAGGAACAGGCACAGGCACAGATACAGACACAGATACAGACACAGACACAGACACAGACACAGACACAGACACAGACACAGACACAGACACAGACACAGACACAGACACAGACACAGACACAGACACAGACACAGACACAGACAGACACAGACACAGACACAGACACAGACACAGACACAGACACAGACACAGACACAGACACAGAGACACAGACACAGACACAGACACAGACACAGACACAGACACAGACACAGACACAGACACAGACACAGATAAAGACACAGACACAGACACAGACACAGTCACAGACACAGACACATACACAGACAGGCGCAAACACACAAACACAAAAACACACAAACACGCAAACATAAAAACACGCACACGTAAACACGAAAACGCGCAAACATGCAAACAATTATTACAATTATCCAAAGTTGATAACACTGTAACGCAATTCAGGCTTTGTAAATTGGCTCCCATGAAAGTTGGTTTCACAAAACTCAGACACGGACACGGACACAGGCACAAACACAGACACACATACAGATGCAGACACAGACAGGCGCAAACACACAAACACAGAAACACACAAACACGAAAACGTGCAAACATGCATACGTAAACACGAAAACACGTCAACACGCAAACACGCAAACTCACACGCGCGGGTACGCTCGCACACATACGCACGCACGTGCCCACGAACGCACGCACGAACACACACTCCTATACATGTCTTATGAGAGCATTCATCTAACCTAACACACTTGTATTTGCGTGTTTGAAATTGAAATTTTGTGTATGCATGGCGATACATATGTCAAACACACTTTATTTATGTATTAGTTTATAATATGTTTTCTGTCTAAAAGTTTTTCAAGAATTTGATTTTTTAACGATTTGTCCATTCCATTACCAAATGTTAGTCGTCTAACATTATGTATACTAAATCACAATAGGAAGTAACACTGGCACTACAAATAAAACGATCAATATTTACTTGGAGAACATACAAGATCATTATGATTATTACTTACATCTTGTTGCAAAGCGTAGTTCACACACGTAATCTCTGGTACCTTCGTTTTTTTGCCGTAACATGTTCAATTTATTTTTCAAGCTTTTGATGATAAGATGGAGCTTTACAGAACGAGACTTGCTCACTTGTGTAACTGTCACTCAAACAATTCGTGGCATAACACTTTCTCCCCATGACGACTTTTATCCGTCGATTTAAAGTCCTATAAACATAAACTGGACAGTGGCCGCCATTTTATCCGCTATGCGAGACGGCAGCGCCTGTGGGCAGTAATGCAACTATAATGATGTACGATTCACTCGGTTCGACGGATTACTGAGGAGTCGCCACGCCTCTCTTCATTTACCGTGGTTACACTTTATACATTACTTAGGAAAATAAAAACATTTCTTTTATTCATCATTTTATTGAATAATACAAACAAATACTTATTATTTCTTAATCGTAATAGTACATTTCAAACCTAGGTAAGAAAGTGATATTTTGCAGACCGATCACAAGTGGTAGTGCAAGGTTACCAATAATACTTTCTATCGAGGTTTGAATACTATTATTCTCCCAACCGGTCTCATTATTGTATAACTATGTATGGTGTAACAAACTTCTCAATAAAATAATGTAATAAAATTTACGTATATGTAGGCAATTAATGTGCATATCGTGTAGCATGTGTTGCATATCTAGTTGCATAAAAAAATGCAATTTAATTATTTTAATTAGAGCTCCTACCCATATCTTTCGAGTTTCAGACCTGTTCATGAGCAAAGACCTTAGCGTTATTTATGGTTGAGTTAAGAAGGTGGATGTAACGTCTATTATTGCTTCTTAAATTAAAAAAAAGTGGCATATAATTGTATGGTAAGTTGTAGAAAAAACTGTTATATTAAAGTTTGAGACGTTTGCTTTTTTCAGGCACTTTTTGTTTAATATTTACTTTAATTTCACCTTTACCGATACTTTTCACACGTTATATACATCTACGCAATTAATTATTTTACTGTTAATCAAATTTACGGTATTACTACGATTAATCAATCACTTATTCATTTGGGAATTACAAAGCATACAAATCCAGATTTATTTCAACATGAAGTAGTATTACGCATCAATTTTCCAAAACGCTGACTCAGCATATGCATCCATTTTCGTTATCAACAGTGTGAGCAAAAATAAGGTAATCTGATTCCATTAATTACTTGCAACATTAATTACTCACAACATTAATAATTCTTCATTAGCTTTTTTAACATTACTAACCCTAGCTTTAATAATTTCTGTTTATAATTAATAATAGGTTGTGTTAATAAAATTTGTCGTAGAATTTTCTTTTAACTTTATTGTATAATGGTTTACTTGTTTATTCTATATTTAAAAACACTTTGGCGTTCGAGTATTTAATAATTACTTTATTTATTAGGTGGTAGGCATGTATACTCCATGCCAGCCGGGGAGGTACCACCACCCTTACCATGGGCTCCTTAATATTGGGTCTCCGATTTTCTGAGCTCGGTAAGGGCTGCCGGTTACTTTTTCCATCATCCTCAATCTATTCTCATCCTTATTCTTCCTTCTCGCCCTCACTGTCTTCCTATCGGATTAAAAGTCCCAAATTAAAAAATAAGATGGCTGTGGTTTCTAGGGTTATAAATTCCGGACGTAAAATCCTGCCCCATTCGGATGTCCGGGAGGGCAGGGCCCAAGCGACCTCGGTCATCGAAAGTATCAACTTTCTGATTCACTACTGCAACATCCGCTGTATCAGGTCTAATCTTAATGCTATTCGCCAACATCTTGAACAATTACAACCTGATATATTGTTTCTATCTGAAACACAAGTCTCCTCGAAAGCTCCGAGTCACCCGACTTGCAATTTCCTCAATACCATCTTCACTCTAACTTTCGATATAAAGGAGGCGTATGTGCCTACATCAAGGACAGAATTGCTTGCAAGGGGTTTCTTCCTTAGAAAATAAAAATTTTGACGTGATTTGGTTTAAACATTCTGGTCCTAATTTTGTGAAATTCTACTGTTGCATTTATAGGTCTCCTAATGACAGCAACTTTCAAGACTTCTTTGATTACCTTAGTACGAAAGTTGACTATCTCCTGTCTCAGTTTCCATCTTGCGATATCTCATTTGTAGGCGATTTCAATGTTCATAACTCTAATTGGCTTCAATTTTCATCTACTACAAATCCCGCTGGTCATAGTGCAGAAACATTTGCTATTTCATGTGATCTCACACAAATGATTTCTGAACCCATACTCCACATCTTCTAGATCTCTTTCTTACATCAAACCCTCTTGTTTATAAAACTTCCGTTCTTTCGCCTTTAGGTCTTTCCGACCATTGTCTAATAAAAATCATTTCTACTGTACCTAATTCCACTGTTGTTCGCAAAACCGATAGAATCTTGTGGTGTTTTAAGTCAGCTCGATGGAGTGATTTACGGGATTTCTTTGCAATCTTTCCATGGCGTGCATATTGTTTTAAGTCGTCCTCTTCTTCGGACATAGCTCTTTCAGTATCTGAAGTCATCCTCATGGGAATGGAGTTATACATTCCGAAAAAACAGTACCGTGTAGGTCATTCACGTTCCCAACCCTGGTTCAATAAGGCTTGTTCTGATGCAATATCTTTAAAAAATAAATGTTACATTAAATGGAAATCTAATAAATCGGTTGACAGTCATGTAGAATACGTTGGTGCTAGAAATATCTGCAAAAGTGTCATCACTAAAACTAAAAAGTTGTTCGAACAACGAAAATGCAATGAACTAGCTACATCTCCTTTAGGCAGTCGTAAATTTTGGTCTTTAGCAAAAGCCATTAGCAAAAACTTTCGAACATCTTCATTTCCCCTGACATCTATTGACGGATCGGTAGTTGCTGATTCTGTAGACAAAGCCAACGTTTTTGTGGATTTGTTTGCATCAAACTCGTGTCTCAATGATTCTGGAAAAGATGTGCCCCTAGTCAACTCTTCTTCATACGTTATGAAACCAATTCATTTTCGGTACAAGCTCTTGGAATCGATCATCAGTAGGCTTGATCTCAATAAGGCGACTGGCCCAGACGGTATCCCAGCTATTGTCTTAAAGAAATGTTCCCCGAACTAGTACCAGTCCTATCTAAGCTCTATACGATCTCTATATCTTCTGGGAATTCCCTTCATCATGGAAGTTAGCAAATGTTCAACCTATTCCCAAAAAGGTGATAAGACCGATCCCTCAAATTACAGACCAATTGCCATCACTTCCATTTTGTCTAAAATCATGGAAAAAGCCATCAATCAGCAACTGCTCACGTTCTTGAAACTAACAAACTCCTTAGTGACCACCAATATGGGTTTAGGCAAAGTCGTTCAACAGGCGATCTTCTTTCATATGTGACCCAAGTTTGGAACAATACAGTAGAGCAGTCCGGTGAAACAGTTGTAGTCGCTTTAGATATCTCAAAGGCATTTGACCAAGTTTGGCATAAGTGTTTACTTGCCAAACTCACCTCGTTTGGGTTAAATGATACGCTCATCAACTGGGTTTCTAGTTTCCTTGATAAAGACGAATACGTGTCGTAGTTGATGGCTTTTTTCAAAAGAAGTTAGCATTAACGCGGGCGTACCACAGGGATCCGTTATAGCGCCTACACTTTTTCTGCTGTACATAAACGACCTTATTTCTTCAACAACTAACCCCATCCATTGCTTTGCTGACGATAGCACTCTTCACTGTAGTTCATCTCAGTCTACTCATAGTGATAATCCACCTTCTATGTCAAATCAAGAAATTAAAGCTGAAATGGCAAATTCAATCAACAAAGACATTCAACGTATTCTCGAATGGGGAAGCAATAATCTAGTTAAATTTAATGCTAACAAAACTCAGTGTTGCCTTATGTCCGCCAAAAAGATCGATCATTTCCTGTTGTAAGTATGAATGGCTCAGTTCTTAAGTTTTCAGACTCTATTACTCTGTTGGGTATGACTGTATCTTCAAATCTCTCATGGGTTGACCATCTTCTGTCAGCTACCAAAACAGCTGCTCGTAAAATAGGCTTTTGTACAGATCTAAGCAGTACTTTACCTCTCGACAACTCCTTTTGCTGTATAAGGCCCAAATTCGGCCTCATCTGGAATATAATTCTCACCTTTGGGTTAGTGCTCCCCAATACGCTCTCGATATCGTTGATCGTATTCAAAAGAGAGCGATTAGGCTTATAAATGACCCGTCTTTAACTTCTCACATACAGTCCCTTGAGCATAGAAGGATGGTTTCAGTTCTTTCTTTGTATTATCGTTATTACAACGGCTATTGTGCTGGTGAATTACATTCTTTGATACCATCTCTGGCTATCTTTGCGAGAAACACTCGGTTCGCTCAATCACATCATCAGTATGCAGTACAAATCTCCACTTGTCGTACCAAACGGGCGCAATCCACATTTTTCTACACGGCTTCTAAACTCTGGAATGATCTCCCTAGTTCCTGTTTTCCTCTCACTTATGATATGAGAAAATTTAAGGTAGCTGTTCATAGGCATCTATTGGCAATTCACTATCCCTCTATCCATCCTCCTAAGTGTTCCTGAGTGCTTTAGCACGATAGGCCTTATTTAGCCCGTTCAGGTCCACAATCATAAAAAAAAAAGGGAAGAGGTAACCACGATTTCAAATCGAACATATCTAGGTACATGTAAATATTTTTTGGTTAATTAAGGCAAATCACAAAAACAGGAAATACGAAAACACAGCCAAAAAAAGAAACGGCCAGGAAAAAGGAAAGGGAACCAAATAAGAAAGAAAAAAGGGCCCAAAAAAAAGACAAAAAAAAAAAAAAAAGAACAAGAAAGAAAGCAAAAAAAAAAAAAAAGAAAACAACAAGACACAAACAAGCAGACACAAGACACAGACACAGACACAGACACAGACACAGACACAGCACAGACACAGACACAGACACAGACACAGATAAAGACACAGAACAGACACAGACACAGTCACAGACACAGACACATACACAGCAGGCGCAAACACAAAAACCAAACACGCAAACATAAAACACGCACACGTAAACACAAAGCGAAACATGCAAACAATTATTACAATTATCAAAGTTGATATCACTGTAACGCAATTCAGGCTTTAAATTGGCTATAAAGTTGGTTTACAAAAAGACACGGACACGGACACGGACACAGACACAGACAGGCGCAAACACACAACACAGAAACACACAAACACGCAAACGTGCAACACCATCGAAACACGTAAACAAGCAAACATGCAAAACGCAAACACACACGTGCGCGTACGCTAGGGCAGAATATTTCTGCTATACATTCATTTAACCTAACACTTATTGCATGTTTGAAATTGAAATTTTTGTCTGCACGAACATATGTCAAACACACTTTATTTATGTATTAGTTTATAATATGTTTTCCGTCTAAAAGTTTTCAAGAATTTGATTTTTAACCAGTTGTCCATTTCATTAGCAAATGTTTAACATTATGTATACTAAATCACAATAGGAAGTAACACTGACACTACAAATAAAACGTTCAATATTTACATGGAAAACATAAGATCATTATGATTATTACTTACATCTTGTTGCAAGTATAATTCACACGTAATCTCTGGCACTTTCGTTTTTTGCCGTAACATGTTCAATCTATTTTTCAAGCTTTTGATGATAAGATGGAGCTTTACAGATCGAGACTTGCTCACTTGTTAACTGTCGCTCGAACAATTCGTGACATAACAATTTCTCCATGACTGCTTTTATCCGTCGATTTATAGTCCTATAAACATAAACTGGACAGTGGCCGCCATTTTCATGCAGCGACGGCAGCGCCTTGATAATGAAACTATGATGTACGATTCACTTGGTTCGACGGATTACTAGTCGCCACGCCTCTCTTCATTCACCGTGGTTACACTTTATACATTACTTAGGAAAATAAAAACATTTCTTTTATTCATCATTTTGTTGAATAATACAAACAAATACTTATTATTTCTTAATTGTAACAGTACATTTCAAAACCTAGGTAATACAGTGCTATTTTGCAGACCGATCACAAGTGGTAGTGTAAGGTTAGCAATAATACTTTCTATCGAGGTTTGAATACTATTATTCTCACAACCGGTCTCACTATGGTATGTATGGTGTAACAAACTTCTTATTGCATGCAATTTAATTATTTTAATTAGAGCTCCTACCCATATCGTTCGAGTTTCAGGCATGTTCATGAGCAAAGACCTTAGCGTTATTTATGGTTGAGTTAAGAAGGTGGATGCAACGTCCATTATTGCTTTTTAAATGAAAAAAAGTGGCATATAATTGTATGGTAAGTTGTAAAAGAAAAAACTGTTATATTAAGGTTTGAGACGCTTTTTTCAGGCACTTTTTATTTAATATTTACTTTAATTTCACCTTTACCGATACTTTTCACTCGTTATATACATCTACGAAATTAATTATTTTACTGTTAATCCAATTTACGGTATTAGTACGATTAATCAATAACTTATTCATTTGGGGATTACAAAGCATACAAATACAGATTTATTTCAACATGAAGTAGTATTACACATCAATTTTCCAAAACGCTGACTCAGCATATGCATCCATTTTCGTTATCAACAGTGTGACCAAAAATAAGATAATCTGATTCCTTTAATTGCTTGAAACATTAATTACTCACATTAATAATTATTCATTGGTTTTTTTAATGAATGAGTCGTACTTAATACAACGATAACAAAAAAAAATTATACTTAAAAGATAATCGTACTTGTTTTAGTTCAATAAAATTCTTATTTCTAGTCCTTACTTATCACTTTCATAGATCCTTTTTCGATGTGAGAATTGTAGTTAGAATGTAGAAGTGTAGAATGTGGTCTGCTTCAGGTAATCCTTTTAAAAATTCTTAGCTGCACTAAACACAAACACGAGAAGTAGCTGTATTTGCTCCACGCAGTCGCCTATAGTACTAACGAACGCAATGTCTATGGTTTGTTCACTCGCGTCCGGGTATAGCGGCTCTTTAGCCTAATAACATATCACCTTGTACTGTGATGTTTGTCCTTCCAAACGTTTACCATAATAAAGTAATGGTTATTTCCATATATATATATATATATATATATATATATATATATATATATATATATATATATATATATACATTAACATTCTTCTCTACCTCCCTACAATCACTTTCGTATTGCTCATGATTGTATACCTCCAAAATTAATTATTATTATTATTATTTCGTTAGCATAAATGGTTACTGCCAGATCTCTTTAACACTAACCTAAGGTTCACGCGTCTCACAATCGAACACTAATAACAAAGTATTCGCCGTATTAACTTCTAATCTGCCTAAAAACTTTTTTTTTGGAAGAAAATCACTAATGTTTTTCTTCAACTCACAATATATTACATTAGTTATTTCTATAACATTCAGATATTCCTTCATACGATAACTAAGGCTTCATTAAAAATCCAGTGGCGTATCCTTTACACAACTTACATTGCGCATATTCAAAAAAATTCTTTTCATTCAAACTCCCTTCAGCTGCACTCAAAACACGTTACATACGTTATCAAAATCCTGCACATACACGGTTCGTCAAAATAACCTTACAGCACTTAACTTAACACCCATTTTGGGTAATAATGTTACCATCTTATTGTGCCCATCATTGCCACTGAATTGGTAACAACAATAAGAAACTATGATTATGAAACGTAGTAGCCTTGCGAGGTGTAAATAGTGCAGCTCGACAGTTGATCCATGAAAATTGGCTAATCTATAAATTGAATTTGCTAATTATCAGTTGTATGATTGTTCATCATCAACTTTCATCACAACCATTCCCTGTTTTTATAATTACGATGCAATTATTAAACGTTTAAATTTTGTTGAAAATTGTATTGTTTGTAATAGGGCAGTGTCAATGGGTTATAACCTACATAACCCGGATGCTGCAAAAATAACGTACCAAACACCTGTTAAATTTCAATGATATTGTTTTGCAACCGTTATCATTACAATAATCAACGTTCTCTAATTTTTACAAAATAAATCCCAATAAATAAGTAACTGTATTTAGGAATTCTGTAGCTTTAAATGCTGCCATCTCGGGATATATTTTCTAATCAGAATTTATTATAACGAATATAATTTTGACTCATGTTTTTCATATTACACCATATGATTATATGTGATGACGTTGCGGTAAACACTCCTGGCGAGGATGATATGTGATTTGTTTATTATTATTTGTTTATGATATTAGTTGAAATGTTAGAAGTAAATTAATAATGTAATCTTTACCTGAACCTGAGTTAATACAAAATGTGTTTGTACAGAAACATACAAAGGAAAATAGTTTTATGGTTATAGTCTGCAAAAAACACTTAGTATTAATGTAGGTAAACATTCTAAGTTTAGTTCGCCATTTCTACCGAGTTGATCAATATGTACTGTTAGTTACATTTAAACTTTGGTAACGGGATTAGGCTTTGTGTTATGTCAAATGTCGATTGTGTCGAATATTTTATCAGTTTTGCACTACAACGATTGTAATTTAGTATTATTTTTGCCGGCCTAGGCCAGAAAACGCATAGTTTCTGGACGTATTTGCGTCCTTAGAGGCAACACCTATTTGCTGTTAGAATTATTATTATTTATTTTTAATTTCTAATATGTATTGTAAATAACCTTTTAAATCGTGTACAAATCCTAGTTATTATACTTACACTTCTACATCCATGGCTACAAATTTTAGCTACTTAACAGTTTGGGCAATAACAAGAAGATTTGGGGCATTTTGCTCAGTCGTAGATGTAATTGGGTCAGGTTCTTATAATTATCGATTTGTCTTATTAACCAAAAAATATTTACATGTACCTAGATATGTTCGATTTGAAATCGGGGTTACCTCTTCCTGAAAGTAATTATTAAATACTCGAACGCCAACTTGTTTTTAAATATGGAATAAACCAGTAAACCATTATACAATAAAGTTAAAAGAAAATTATATGACAAATTTTATTAACACAACCTACTCTTCATTATAAACAGAAATACTTAAAGCTAGGGTTAGTAACGTTAGAAAAACCAATGAATAATTATTAATGTTTCAAGCAATTAAAGGAATCAGATTACCTTATTTTTGGTCACACTGTTGATAACGAAAATGAATGCATATGCTGAGTCAGCGTTTTGGAAAATTGATGCGTAATACTACTTCATGTTGAAATAAATCTGTATTTGTATGCTTTGTAATTCCCAAATGAATAAGTTATTAATTAATCGTACTAATACCGTAAATTGGATTAACACTAAAATAATTAATTTCGTAGATGTATATAACGTGTGAAAAGTATCGGTAAAGGTGAAATTAAAGTAAATATTAAATAAAAAGTGCCTGAAAAAAGCGTCTCAAACCTTAATATAACAGTTTTTTCTTTTACAACTTACCATACAATTATATGCCACTTTTTTTTCATTTAACAAGCAATAATGGACGTTACATCCACCTTCTTAACTCAACCATAAATAACGCTAAGGTCTTTGCTCATGAACATGCCTGAAACTCGAACGGTATGGGTAGGAGCTCTAATTAAAATAATTAAATTGCATGTTTTTATGCAACTAGATATGCAACACATGCTATACGATATGCACGTTAATTGCCTACATATACGTAAATTTTATTACAAACATAAGAAGTTTGTTACACCATACATAGTTATACCATAGTGAGACCGGTTGTGAGAATAATAGTATTCAAACCTCGATAGAAAGTATTATTGCTAACCTTACACTACCACTTGTGATCGGTCTGCAAAATAGCACTGTATTACCTAGGTTTTGAAATGTAGTATTACAGTTAAGAAATAATAAGTATTTGTTTGTATTATTCAACAAAATGATGAATAAAAGAAATGTTTTTATTTTCCTAAGTAATGTATAAGGTGTAACCACGGTGAATGAAGAGAGGCGTGTCGACTTCTTAGTAATCCGTCGAACCAAGTGAATCGTACATCATTATAGTTTCATTACTCCCCACAGGCGCTGCCGTCGCGCATAGCTGGTAAAATGGCGGCCACTGTCCAGTTTATGTTTATAGGACTTTAAATCGACGGATAAAAGCCGTCATGGGGAGAAAGTGTTATGTCACGAATTGTTCGAGTGACAGTTACACAAGTGAGCAAGTCTCGATCTGTAAAGCTCCATCTTATCATCAAAAGCTTGAAAAATAGATTGAACATGTTACGGCAAAAAAAAACGAAAGTGCCAGAGATTACGTGTGTGAATTACACTTTGCAACAAGATGTAAGTAATAATCATAATGATCTTGTATGTTTTCCATGTAAATATTGAACGTTTTATTTGTAGTGTCAGTGTTACTTCCTATTGTGATTTAGTATACATAATGTTACACGACTAACATTTTGCTAATGAAATGGACAACTGGTTAAAAAATCAAATTCTTGAAAAACTTTTAGACAGAAAACACATATTATAAACTAATACATAAATAAAGTGTGTTTGACATATGTACCGCCGTGCAGACACAAAATTTCAATTTCAAACACGCAAATACGAGTGTGTTAGGTTAAATGAATGCTCTCATAAGACATGTATAGGAGTGTGTATTCAGTTTTATAACATTTAGAAATATAAATATATACATATATATATATATATATATATATATATATATACGAGGACATTTTAAGAACTATATAAGTTAACGTTTTATTTTTATGAATTTTATCACTAAATTTTCTAAAGGTTTGAGTTGATTTGTGTGGAAGTTTGTTTGATTTGGAGGAGTTAGTGTATTAATTTACTGAGTAGGCTCCAATACTGTCTTCCACAGTCAGATAGGATTAATTTACCATCTCGCCTAAGACGATATATACAGTATACTAGCAAAATTTAAGATTCTGGTGGCGCTAAGAGACATCTTTCTTTCCAGACTGAGCTGTATAAGTTGTGAATTTATGGTAAGAGTAAGGTGTTTGAGCTTGTTATTCAATCATTTTACTTCTTATCTCGACTCCGCCATTTCCACTGTAGCTGTATTGGCAACCCGCTTACTAATGTAAGCATACGCGACGCCTAGTGCAGATTGGACGTGTAACAGTGCCTAAATAAAATGGAACTATTATTCGTACGAAGATGACATTTAATGTGGAACATAAATTCTATGGGAAATGTGTGAATTAACAATTTGAGATGCATTTGACCACAAAATATATTCTACTTACATAATTGAAATACATTACTAACAGAAATTGTATTAAATATGAATTAACATACATGTATTACTAATTGTAGGTTGTAGAAACATGGTTGTCAAAGTGTAAAACTCGTAATCGGAGTCACTATTTACATCCGAGCTTTCAGAATAGTTTCCGATGTTAATAATCAGTTTGTCAACTGTGATTTCCAACTATTTTTCTCGTTTATACCATTGATTTATTGTTTCTTCAGTATGTCGCCCACAATTAATCCATAATGGTATTAATTAAAAGTGTTTACTTGTCAACGATTAGGTGAATCCATCTCTTTAATATATTGTTTAAGAAATTTAATTAGCATTTCTGCGATGTAACTTTTTTCAAATAAAGCTCTACGGTTGGAGTCTTTTTTGAACATGAATCATAGAGACTGGATTGCACGATGAAGACTTCTGTCACTTATGTGACTGTTACGAATATCTGCATTTAAATTTGCAACTGTGACATGTTTTTCTGTAAATAAATTAGTATGTGAAACATGTGTATGCCCATTTTGGATGGTTCAGGTACATCGTCATATTTTGTTTCCTTGCGTGACCGTTTTTTATCCGGACTTGTTAAAACAGGGTTAGATGCACCTCGAGACTTGATATTTCTCAACTGAATTAATGTCAGTAATAAATGATGATTAAAGAAGTAAATGTAGGGAATGAGTAAACAGTCAAAGGATAAACAAATAAATGGAGGTTGTGTAGTAAGTACTATATTTGTCAAATGAGAATTTAAATTCATATGCATATAAAACAAATTGACTTCGCGTTTATAGGTTTACTCTACCTACTACATTTGCTTATTCAATACCGTATGTCGGTTTCGTCCAATGTTGTATATGAGAAGACAATATAAACAAATTAGATAACTAGACTCATAAATTAATGACCTAGCGGTAAACACTCCTGGCGAGGATAGTATATAACTGTACGTTGGTGACAAACCCTAAAAATACACTTATCGTCAAAAAAAGGGCCATGTTTTCAATAAACTAACTTTAAGTAGTAGTTTAAGCATTAACTTAATTACTTTTGTTACTTTGTTAAAAAACTACCCATTTTTCATGCCGGTTAGAGTATCTCAAAACGGTTTTAGGACATTTTGCCCCCGGACAGTTCGCCCCCCGCAATTCACTTCTGGACAGATCGCCCCCTAGGACACTTCGCCCCCTGACGCTTCGCCCCTCAATATTACCGTGAATTTTTGGCATATTTGTAGTTTCTCTTTGTATATTATATTTTACCTACCGTATTCCATAGGTGTGATGATGAATTGTGATATTAGGTTATTATTATAGCTAATCGAATAATAAACACATGTGACCATTAATTTATAAAAGATTTATTTATTTATTTCAAACAGTTACAAACTAAAGTGCAAAATTGTTGGCAATTCCTCTTAAAGAATCTATAATATTTGCTATTGTTATCATTATTATTATTATTATAATGCACATTACACATGCGCTAATCCTTAAGATAATCTCTCATTAATGGATCATTAATAGATGTTGATACTGGAAAATTAATGGGCCCTTAATTTATTATTAATATGCTATTATCATAATTGCACATTACACATCACAATTACTTTGCAACTAGCATTGTATAGATAATAATATTGGAATATTATCAACTATTTAGGTCCATTTTTTAATTACCTTAGGCAATGTTGGTATCGAAATTAATCTAGAAGAAGCCAAAACAAATATGCAAAATATTAATCAACATTTAGGGGCGAAATGTCACAGAGGCGAAGTGCCACAAGGGGCAAAAAGTCTGGGGGCGAATTGTGATGGGGCGAATTGTGAGGGGCCAAATGTCCTCATCCTCTCAAAACTACCAGACATTAATACTGGCATAATAATATCTATTTTTAATGCAACTTTGACATTCTAGTACTTCAACCTCAAAGGCCGAATAATACAAATCTAAAGCAAGCATATGCATTGGCATATTTTACAACAGCATCTTGTAAACTTATTTTCCTGGTTTTATTTTTTCAACCTTCTTGATGTGATTATACACAAAGAATTTAATATCAGACCACTTCTGTCAGCCAAAATATTTTCACAATTCTGTACCTTTTCGCAGTCACTCTTCTTTGGAGTTGTTTTGTTTTTTTAAATTCATATTAACGTGCTTGAGCACAATGGCATTTTCTTCATTACAGACCATGGTATTTTGACATATTTTGCCTTATTAACTTTTTCATTTGTACCTGAAAATGTACACTGTTGCATTGATCTAAATTATACATAAATAAAATACCTACCTTTCTTTTATTCAATATTGTATTTTCCAGGTTTTTTATGTCATTTTATAACAGTTGAGAATCAGGTACGTCTTCTCCCTCTACTTCTTCTGTAACAAGGTGACAAATCTGAAACACATTTTTAGAGAAGCTTGTGGATATAAACAGACTAACAAAATTTACGATATTCCTACAAATCTTATTGCTCTACCTTTGTCTACAGCTAGCAATAGTCGACTATACTTTTGTCAACTCTACAGAATTTTCTTGGAGTCTGTAATATTCCCTGTGCACTCTTACACCATGGCCAACCAGTTCTATTCATTATCAGTTAAATTAAGGACTTGTGATACTGTCGCAACATATTTTCGTAATTTTGTACTTGTTATATATTCTGGCTTTTTTAAGGTAATTTGTAGAACAACCTTTTTCAGACAATCATGACGCCGTAAATACGTTGTTCATTTAGCAAACAAGTATGGGTTATTCTCGATAGTGCAACTGTTTCTATATCTTAGCAACAGTTCCATTGAATCTTTAGTTTCTTTGCTGAAAAGAACCGGAACTTTTCGACTACTTTACCAACCTTTTCGTATTCAAATAACGAATTCATTAATTATTGTGTTGAGTGGTCACTATATAAAGGGCGCGAAAGAAACAATTCAGCTTTAATTCTGGCTGCTTCTCTCGATCGTCTCTTGTTAAATAAAATAATTCTACTAAGAGTCAGAGGGGCTAAACGATTCCAGTCAAAAATATTTGGCTTCTTTATTAAGCTGTTCTTTGAGATAACAGTTTGAGCTTCAATGTGACGTAACCCTTGGGACACCTTTGTTTCCCATTTTTTTGTATATGGACGTAACCCTTGGGACACCTTTGTTATTTTTTGCCCAGGGTATTTTTCACCTGAGAATAAAAATACTTTATTTATTTAATCTGTGTTTATTATTAATATTTATTAGGGCCCGTTTTGATTTTTATCAAAGGAGATTGCATAATTGTTATTAAAATTATTATAACATGTCTTAATTCCCATCTACAGATTGTGACCTTTCACCTATACGAAAAATTTATTTATACGTTGGGGTTGTATTCTAATAAAGGGTCCTAGTCTTGTAAGGCATCATCTTTACATGTCTTGCTATTAATTCTTCCCCATTATTAGAATACAATTTTATGACAGGGCGAAGCCCCGAACAGATTCCTATAACAGCCTTAAGACTAGGACCCTTATTAGAATACAACCCCATTGTATAAATAAATTTTTGTATAGGTAAAGGTCACAATGAGATGGAATTAAAGAAAATTATAATAATGGCAATAATTATGCAATCTGATAAAATCAAAAAACTGATAATAACACAGATTAAATAAATATTATTTTGGTCAGGAAAAAAAAATACGACCCCCACGTGGGCATATATATGTAGTGGGAAAGGTGTCCCAAGGTGACGTCACAAAAAACAAAATGGCGGCCGTGTACTACCATCATATGACTAATCATCTAACGCTAACGAGTTAGTAGAGTAGTGGTGACGTGACCTGCTTAGCATTCTGGAGGTAATGGGTTCGACTCCCGTTACCATCTAACTTGTATGAGGTTTTTCGTTGGTTTTCCTCATACACATGTAGCGGCATGGTCACTGCGTACAGGCACACCATGTGCGCCTACTTAGGTGAACGCTGGGGTAGTATTTTCCCTCTCAAAACCCTAACTGCGTACCTTTCGATCCTATCCTGACCACACTCATCCTTAGTCCCACCATGCATGTACACGTAATATATGTATGTGTGCATGCTCGGAATCCATGACTGTGACTGAAGAAGCTTGGAGGGCTCAAGCAGCCCGCTCTCTCCCTTGGGCAGGGAATGAAATACGTGGCCGTTTCCTTTTTCCCCTGAGGAACAATTTTCTTATGTGTAGAGTTGCCAGTGAATTTGATGAAACTCGAAGAAACTATTCTAGTTCCATTAAAGTAATTAAACTTTGTAATGTTTTGTTTTTTGTTGTTTCTAGATCATAATAACTGCCTGTTTCAATATTAGCCCATTTTCTTAATGAATGTCTAATTTTTAGAGCTAAAGATTTGAAATTCAGGTCTTCTTGGTGCTTCATTCAGGTACACCACCAATTTGCTTTACTGATAAAATTATTTTGTCCAAATATTTAGGAGATAGGAAATCGACGAGATTCATATTTCCAAAAACAATTTTTTCTTCATCCAATAGCCAATCGTGCCAATTGCCTCATTGACTAATTAAATCATGTTGTGTATTGTCGTACTCTTCATACTGCATGGATCCAAACAGTAGGATCGATGTATCTTCTGCAATAGCTTCCTATTTCATCTTCTCGCAGGTTATTAATTAAAGATGTCTTGTAATCTTGCGTAAACTGTGGTCCAAATGTTCCGCTTAAAATTCATTGCTTTCAGCTATTACATGCCTACTTGAGTGATTATCTTTTTTAACAAATGTTTTTTCTTGCACTGAAATCTTAGATGGTGCCATAAATGCTGTTTTAGCATAAATCCCAAACAGTTAGTACAGGGTCCATAGTTTTATAACTGTACATTTTGACTTCATTTAAAGTTGGTCTCCTGACCAATATTAGTTCTCCTTCCCCCAATCTAATGATACTTCAATTTAAGTAAAAATCCCCGACCCTACTAATATTTTGTAGGGCTTCTTTCCGTTCTTTTGATCTCTTAGGTAAGACCAATATTCTTACAACTTCAATTTCTTTAGAATGTAAATTACAAAATGTTTTACTATGTTTATTAACTCTTTTTGTCAAAAGTAACAAGCATGACGCTTGTTTCAAATTCTATGCCCATTATTATACTTTCGTTATGCAGTACTTTTGACACGTTTCTTTATTGTCAGATGACACATTTTTGTTAAGCAAGCACATTTCTGTACGTAGATGTTGTGTTCGCAGGCATTACTTTCACCTTATTAATTCCTAATAGATGTTTAGCTTTGATTGTTTCTCTGCCAGTCTATATTGTATTACCATTGTTTGTATAGCTCTCTTCAAGTGTCTGCATATTTTATTATTTTTTTAATAATACGAGGTATATTTCTTCCTTTCAATTCTGTATAATGCTTCTTTCTCCACATCTGATTCATATTACCTACATGAAGATTTATCTTCACAAAATGAAGCACTTAGAACATCATTTCTATTCAATTTATCATTATTATTTGGTTCGTTATATCTAGTGAGTTCATTATTTTTATCAGATTTATCACTTCTATTCGGTTCATCATTTCTATTTGTTTCATGATTTCCATCCGGTTTGTCATTTCCAGTAGGTTCATCGTTATCATCAGGTCTATCAATTTCTTTGGGTTCATCATCATTATGTTTAGCTGTTAAATGAGAGAATCCTGAAAGATTAAAAATTTCCTAAATTTGGTGGTACGTGTCATACTTAAGACTTTTTTTGGTGCTATTTTTTATAATGAGGTTTACGTCAGTTTGGTGGCACAAGAATACATTTTTATATCTAAGGCGTAACGTCCAGCGTATGCTGTTTAAGAGCTTTTGCAATGACCTACTAAGAGAGGCCAGTTTCAAGATTTGTGATTTTATTATAAATATAATTCAGGAGTAACCTGAATCCTGAAATTAATTTTGACGTTGAAGGAATGGCTGTTGAAATAATTGCATAGCGGGATCCTGTTAAATTTTAATCACCATTGCTATTTAACAGTTGGATCAAGTACTGATATAGAACAGCAGGGTGTAGATATTATGAAAAATAATAAACCGAACCCTGGGTTTTGTTATAAATATAAAACATATGTATCGATATAGTACCTACTTAATTTGTCACGTGTTTAAACGGGAAGCGGAGGAAAAAGGAAAGTGTTCTCTACTCACCTACAGATAACATAGAAACCGCCTAGCTCAATACGGTTCGGGGGGTTAAGAAAATTCCGGATTAAAATTAGGCGCCAGAAGTCGTTCCCCAAAATCAAAACTCATCGTTACCCCGACTTCTGGATAATGATGTCTAAAGAGGTAAATAGGGAATTAAAGGAAAGGGGAGAAAAGGGCAAGAGAGAATTAGAAAGAAAGTTGTAGCGTAACGCAGATATGTAATTTAAAAAAAATCGGGGTAGATACAAAATCAAGCAAACGAAATTAAAGAAAGTCAAGTCCTTATTTCGCTATATATACCAATATAAATAATATAATAGAATAATTTATATATACCAAATACGGTTAACACCCAAATAGACCCAAAATGAAATAAATCGCAACGTTCGAAAGTAAATCGGGTTTTTACAGCAAATCCAAAAGAAAGTTAACTATGCAACATTAATTACTTTAAACGTTTAACTTTCGGAAATGAAAGACCTTTGATTACGCAGAAGCTGAAAGAAAACGTATACCTAAGCTAAAAAAAGCGTTTTAATAACCAAAACTTATATTAGCATACACTTTATGTGGTTTCACAACACCCAAAAATTATATCAAAGCTGAATTATTCGTTATTCATAAATTATTTTCAAAAAGTTTTCGGAAGGACGGTTCAGTTCAGTTGCACCAGATACTAGAAAAAATAGGGAGAGAGAAACAGGCAACTAAACGTTCCACCAAAGTTAAACATAAATACAGTAAACGTAATATTTTAAACATAATATATATATATATATATATATATATATATATATATATATATATATATACCAGAACAATAACTCAATAATTGAAGTAAATAGTTTTTAAGTTTACAGGTAGATGTAGGTAAATTCAATTACACACAAAAGTTAAGCAAAGTTACAGTTGAACTGTAAGAACTTAATTCAAAAAAAGAGAAGGGAAATGACGGGTGCGTGCGCATAAAAATTAATAGCAGCTGCTGTCGCGCACCTCGGTAATCAAACAGGTTTGTGCGCAGTTGACTTACTGTTCACTATAACAAAAAACGTGGACGCTGTCTTAAAGTGAATATGGGAGTGGTCCAAAATTTACCAAACAGTGTTAGGAATTATAAAGTAAACGGTATGAAGATCACTTAAATACAGATCAAACTAATAATTAAATGATTCATGCAGCAACAGTAACTTCTAGCAGTGTGTAATTTTACTAACCACATTCACTTCAGGAAGTTCATTAATCGTAAGTAAAGTATACTGTAGTTACATTAAGTGAGTCAAAGACTTTAATTTCTAGAGAGTAGCACGTTACTTAAACTTTTATAGAGCAGATGCACGGCTTCTAACACGTACAGAGAGAGTATGGTAATTTAGTCCATGCGAAAAATAATAAAAGTCTTGACCTTTGGTAGCGTAGATATTGTTACCCTATCGTTGGTGCAGTAGTAGTAGAACGTCCAAGGAGTGGATGTAAATTTCAGTTCTCGGCCTGCT
Source organism: Vesta saturnalis (assembly GCA_036346205.1). NCBI lineage: Eukaryota > Metazoa > Arthropoda > Insecta > Coleoptera > Lampyridae > Vesta > Vesta saturnalis. Next base: position 270,692 of record JARFJB010000229.1, on the reverse strand, counting down.
TACCAATTTCGAACAGGCACGGTTTAAATCTTCTATTACGGACAAGTAGCCACGATTGCAGAAATACAAAAAGGAAAATTGCTAAAAGGAAAAGTACGTAAGTATTATATAAGGTGAAATTAACGTCAATTAGCCCTAAGATTGTAGGCGGACAAACTGAAGTGGTACGAAATGCCTTCCGTTAATCAATCGATACAGTAATTTTCAGAAAAGCCCAAGCAAATCTTGCTACAGTTAATTCTTCTAATGTACACCAGAAAAATCTTCGATTATAGAAATTTTAGAGGAGTTCAGAAATTTTCCATAGCGAAATAAAATGGCGACCGCAATAAGGACACGAGAAATGTGGTACGTTTTTCAAAACGAAAAATTGTTAGATTTGATTACTTTGGTACCATTACAGCCAGAGGCTCATTAGAACTTCTCCGCGAGCATTGTTGAAACAGAATAATTTCTCGTGAAACGGATTACCATTCACATTCACCTGATCTTACGCCACCTGATGCATACATTTGGGGTATGACGAAAAAGTCAGTATTCTGCTCTGATGATGCTCCAACTATAATAACTTATTTCCACCAACTGCGTCAACCACTATTTATGAATATGTTCAATGATCTGCAAAATCGCTATGAAACTTGCTTACTCCGTAATTGTGCTCATTCTGAACATGTAAATTACAAAAATTAAAAACATTAATAAAGGTATTGTTTTTGGTACTGTTTATTTTGGCGAACACTGTGTAAAAATATTTTAGAAGGATATTTTTATGGAGTCTTTTAAATAACTTAATTGGTAGTTATTTATACTAAGATCGACATCCATAAATATTAATGGGTACGGAACCTTAGGACAAAAATACTATTAAGCTGAGGTTAAAAGTTAAAAAGATACAATAGACCATGAAAGATATAAGTATTTATATTGCAATTAGGAAGTAATAACGTGATCCTTGGTATCACATTATCTGCAATTTATTTATTAGTTTATTGTAATTTTTGCCATAACTTATTGAAAAAACAAACCGTATAATTTTTCTGTTAAAAGATATAAGAACGTATGTGCTTTAAAAATTACATCTCGGGCATGACCCCCCAAAGGACAGTTACGTTTAGGTCCGTACAAAGGTAAAATCCTTACTGTGAATAACGGTACATTAAAAAGTTAATACTATCGTATCATGCCTTTTGCATCCAAGATAATTTATAGTAAAATATACATCTTTGAAAGCGAAGTATTCAATACGCTTCTTCAGATAAATCATATTTATTATATCATTTCGTTTTTGAAGCGTACTTAAAGTATTATGAACACCCAGGTATTTTTGTACCGCTTTGCGTCATGAGAGCAGTAATACCCGAGTTTGTACAGTACGCTGAAATGAATAGCAGCTAATGGTTTCGCTGACCTCATGAAATGGGAAAGTCGCAACACCAGTTGAGCCGCAAATATAGTTATTATAGATGGTACTCTAGCACAGCATCAGCTGACTTACCACAAACATTCGTGTCCATACACACTTAGTAGAGCTCAATTATGGCAATTCCTAATTTATTTCACATCCGTTTTCTACGACAGGAAGACATTTACGTAAAGAAAAAGCAAATTATGCATATAGGAAATTCTTCTGTAAAGCTCACCGGAACGCCACAGTTTATATTTAAAATTATGGCATATCGAAAATGTTGCCATAATTTTACATCTTTCCACAATAGAGCTCTATGCATACACAAATTGCCACAAGTGTAGGGAAACGTACAGTGGCCGGCGTGTAAGAAGACGAGCCCGCCTGTGCGCGAAAGACGACTTTATGATGTTGTTCAAATTCCCGCGTTCGTTTACCTCAGAGGCGTCACATGGTGCATAATGTATATTTTAATGGTATATTAAAAGCAATTCAAAGAACCATATTTTATGTAAATACGCAATTTATTATAATTAAAAGCTATACTGGAAGTAATACTATAATTAAATTAATAAAATCAATATGTTATTACATTACACATAATTGATACCTATTACTAAAATAATATTGTCTAAAATGTTTCATTTTCACTGTCACTCAAATCACTAAACTGATAATCACTGTCACTATTTTCACCCATATTTATAACTAACTTCTCAGTTTCTATATCCAAAATTTGTTCACTTTCAAAATATTTGTCTTCTATATTAATTACTTTATTACATCGGCTTTTCCAATCTTCTGTAGTTGTCGTTTCAAATGCTCTGTTGGCCAATTCCATGACATCATTTAACTTAAATGTAAAGGTTCTTCTGTGCTACTTCGCTTTTATCTTTGCCCAAATTAATTCTATGGGATTTAGATCCGGATGATACGGCGGAAGTCGTTACGCAATGTGTCCATGATCGTTCATTAATTTGTTAAATTTATATGTCTTATACCGATTTTTATTTTCTAATACAATTTTGTAAAGTTGTGGTTTGTATAGGTTCGCAGGAACTTGAATTCCTTTTTGATGTAACCACTCTAACATTTCGCTTTTGCTACTATTCGACGTTGGTACAGGATCTAGTAGAACACTGTGGTACGGGGCGTTATCAATAACAATGACGGAGTTGTTTGGCAAATTCGGTAGAAGACGTTCTTTGACCCACTTTTCATAATTGGCACCATTCATGTCGTCGTGGTAATCTCCACTTTTTGTGCCAGATTTAAATGTTAATAAACAGTTAGGTATAAAACCCATGTCGCCCCCTGTGTGAACCATAATTACTCGCTGGCCCTTTGAAATAGGAGCACATAATCCTTCGCTACTGTTGTCATTCCAGCTTCGTGAACTGGTATGTCCGCTGTGAATATAGCTTTCATCCAAAAAGACGATCGGTCTGTTTTCAGTACGGTAACGTTTAATGTTTTGAAGGTACACTATACTTTTTTCTCGAATATCGCTTTTCTCTATTAAAATTCTTGTTGTCCACTGTTTTCCTCCACTTAAAGTTAAGTTTTTTAAGGATTATTCTCAGCGATTTTTCTGAACCACTCCAACCCAAATCTTCCATTAATTTCTGTCGTAAGGATTTAACGCACACACGACTCTCTTCTATTTTATGGAAGTTATAAATGGTGTGTCTTATTATGTTAAGATCATATTCTGCAACATCCGTAACTGGATGTTTTTTTGGCGCTTCTTCTCCGGAGATCTCAGTATAATTGTACCATTATTTTTTGCGGACGATTCCTTGGCTTCCTTTATGATTCGTTCTATTGTTGTGACTGATACTTTTGTTGCATTTGAAGTTTTTTCCTTGATGCTCCGTAAGGTTTCGATTTCTTCTTCTTGTGTTAAAAAGTATTGAAACACGTTATGCACTATTTGTCGCATTTGACCGTTTAAGATTTTTCCAGACTTAGACATTTTTTAAAACCGAATACAAATCAGTAAATGTTGACACCGTATAATCAATTTTCAAAAACTAATATGCATATGTACCAAGAATCCGGATATTTATATATCAAACTTCTAATTGCTGTCATTATGTTAACTGCTTATAAATGTATTATTTAGATAAGTATGTTTTTCCCCTCTAATCGTCTTTGAGACAATTTTCTAATGGGTACCTAATGCTTTCATTATTTCATTTTTACTAGTGTATATTAAAAATACATTCAAAATTACCTATTAGACAAATGGGAGAGATGCCTACATACTTTCAGGGATAGATGCCTATTATGCAAACATGAAAAACTAAATGTTAAAAAAAACGCGTCACCAATGGAAATATTGGAATTATTCATCTTCATACGCATTCTTCCAATATACATATAATTAAACATACAAATGTGATACGCCACTGCTTAGTATTTTTATTATAATCGGCAACCTCCGTAGTTCTTCGCGATGCGCCGGCTCCTTGTCTTCTTACACGCCGGCCACTATACACAAATACATGCACACACACGCAAACGCGCATGCCAAAAGGAAAACATGTGATTGGAGGACTTTAAGAATAAAACCGATAATTAATCTTTACTCACTGACTTCAAAGTGTTACTAAAATGGTACCTATATATAGATACATATGTTCATAAATAATCAGTTTGATTATTAATTACTAAATACTTTATACAGCCGTTCTGACGTTCTTTTGCAGAATTTTAATTTTTCAACATATGGTGTTTATTTTTGCAATCTTGCACATGTCTTTTGCCTTACGATGGAATTCTCGTTTCAAACCTCCAATTAAGATTCACGGCAGAAATTTGGGAATCGTTTAAAATCTTACTATTAAAAGGGCAGTAATACGTCTATGGTTTATTAAATAATGTAGTCATATTCCAGTTTAAAATGGTAAAACAAATTAAATAATAACTGAAGCAAATAAGTAATATCTCCACAGTGACTATTAACAATACATTCACGTTACAGACCTTTCGTGCAACGGTATTAAAATTAGTAGAAAATTTATTTTATGCGTATTTAACGATTTTTACAATTTGTTAATCTCTTGAACAATACAATTATGAAATTTAACTACAATTTTTCCCAGTCTATTAGCTTTTTCACTTTTACATTTCTCGAAAACCGCTCTAGCAATTTCAGATATATTTTTAGCATCTTTTCTTAAAGCTTGTACTAAATCTTCGACTTTCTTTAAAACAGTTTCATTTAATTTCCCGCCTGTTCCGAATTTTTGTTTTTTAACAAAGCATTCAAACAGTTCATATATTTCATCGGACTCGTTTTCTATTAAAAAATTTTCATTAAATTTATTTTCAAATGCAGCTTTGTCCATATTTCTTTCCTTAAGGCATGATAATTCATGTTCATTAAGTACACCATCCGGTAATTCTAGACAGATTATCTAAAATGCACTTGTTGAGAAGTTATGGTATAAAAATGTATTGGCAAACCTGAGATATACAAAGGATGAAGGTAAAGTACCACAAATTCATCTTGCTTATTTAATGTTTTCGAACTGACTGATGTTGCTTGTTAGTGTTTAACTCGTTTCATTAACTGATAAAAATCATACTATACTGTGCGATGACTATTAATATGGAGATGAATACTTACCAAACTAATAGATGCTCTTGCGGCTGTCTTGATCTCTCAGTAGGCATTCTTTTTTTGTGGGCATTTTGTAATGTGTTTACAAATTATTTAGTTTAAAACTTATCTAACAATTTTGACCCTATAACATGCGTTTACGAAATATTTTGGCAAAAAATTGTTATAGATGGGTCCAAAAGTCAAACAACATTAAATTCATAATCTAATGTTAGGCTAACACAACAAAGAAACTAATTATGATGAAGGTTTTGAAGATCGAGTGTTAACATATAAATTTATATTTGCCCTCTAAGACAATGGGGAGCGACGCAAAACTATATTTTTGTATCTAGAGATTTTACAGGAATACTTAATATTGCGACTCATATAAAGAGTTCTTCCCTGAATATTAAGAACGTATACGTAAGAACAAAATAAAGCACGGTATTCGATCAAACATGTTAAATTTTGCTTTATATGAATATAGTGAGGTTTTGAATGTTTAATAAGATATCCGAACCATTTTCAACTAATATAGTTTCAAATAATACTGTGTTTCTGGTTTAAAAATTAACGTGCATGGAGGTAATAATGCTTATTTCAACGTTGTTACGTGCATAGTTTCAAAAAACTTATTAACTTATTAACCAAAATTGTTTAGATTAACCTAATAAATTCAGATAAAACAGTAGTTGCAACGTTACATACCTAATATGTACTTCCCATTAAATCTGGCGTTCTTCTTGGTCAGTAAACGTATGTATTTGAAATGATTATGTTATTGTTAAAACGACCGTTTAAATAATCATCTACTAACCTGGTGTTGTAATCAGGAGCACTATCTTGTTGATATGATCCATTTTGAGCCAGTGATAGGTCTCCTAAAAAGCCTTCTAACGCTTATAGTGGCGTTTTAAAACATGTATGATGTGTAAAAATATCTTCGTAATATACTGGGATTATCAGCTGATTGTCTAATATGGCACAAAATACACTAACACTAAAACAAACCGATTTCTTCGTTTGGGCAACAATCTGTAGGTTTTCTTGCGCATAGTAGTGTTCGTTAAACAGTTGAGTAGAATAGCAATATCACTTCTAACTCACATAGGGAAATTACATATGTAAGGGAAAGCTGGCACTATAGAAAATCTACTCAAGAGTGAAAGAATAACGAAGGTTCAGATCTTGACTAAGATTACTTCATATTTGGTTAACGTGAGGGCATATTGCTCAGTTAAGGTAGGAGGGGATCCTTATCTACTACAAACGGGTGGTTTATATCTTGGCTTAGCTGGGCGTTTGCTTCTCAGATAAAGAGGGTTCTTACCTCGGTTAAACGTGACTCCACTGAAATGGTAAGTTACATGTAGGCTAAGTATGCCTTCACCTGCTAAAGGGGATTCATGTCTCAGTTAAGGACGTGTTCAGCTAAAGGGCCGATTCATATCTTGGTTAAGGGTATGTTTCTCAACTAAAGCGGTTCTTATCTGTGTTAAGTTTGTGGAGTTTATTGACTGAGGGTGTGTTGCACAGCTAAGGATCTGGTTGCTTGTTGAAAAAACCCACTAGCCAAGACAGAACCCTTCTGCCACACGACAAGTCCAGAATCTAAAATAGAGCCCATTCTTGGAAATAATATTATCTAAAGGAATATACGACTCATGTCTCCCGCTTGAAAGTTATAACCTGTCGGATAGATTCGCGTATATGACGTCATAAATAAACAAACAGCAAACATGTTATCATGTTTAATAAAATACTTATCTTTTTTGGGTTTTTTAATGGTGTATTTTAAATTATACAATTTAAACGTTTCGATAACACTTAAAGTTATCTTCGTCAGTAGCAATATCTGTTAAAATTGTTGAAGATGTTGTAAACAATTTTGTCAAGGTTAAATTTTATTTTTTCACTTTGACAAAATCGTTTATAGCACCTTTAACAATTTTAACAGATATTACTACTGATGAAGATAACTTTAAGTGTTATCGAAACGTTTAGATTGTATACGCCATTAAAAAAACCAAAAAAGATAAGTATTTTATTATGTGTGATAATGGTGAAAGTTTACATTTTCATATATTATCATGTTATCCTATTCCGTGTATGCAGCTTTAACATCCTGTGACCATTACGTTACATGAAAATCGGCAACATGGTCAAGCGTAAGAACGGTGACGCTCATTTGAATAGGTAATATACATGTTGTGTAATTTCTTTCTCTTGATATTTTCTTTTATGTAATCAAATCATTTTGTTTTTATCAGTTTTCAAATTAATAATAATTCGTTATTATTAAAAATAAAACATGTAATATTCTCACTCAATGAAATTTAAACGTAAAGGTAACTCTGAAACTGAGAATATTTACTAAACCATTTTAACCACCGATATAAAATGCCGATATAGAAGACACTGCTAATGGATAATTATCGAAATAAAAATTACTGTTTAAATAGAATTTGATAGTCAGATAATTAATCGTATTTACACTAAATTACTTTATTTAGAAGGAATAAATACAAATATTTCTGCATAAGTGTTGTTTTGTCAGTTTGATGAGTTCGATCTTCAGAAGAGTTTGTGAACCCCCCTGTAATGATTTGATAAGTTGGTACTTAATAATAATTGCTCTACAGACAAAGTAGATTTATAATAATATAATATTTTAGTTATATAGCTTGTGCGTGCGTAATTTGAGTTAGTCCATGTTCCCAACTGTTTTGTGCAATATACATAATTTTACACTAATTAAAAACACAATTTGTGGTTATAAATAATTATTTAACTAGGCATTTTTATTTTCTTATTTCTACATTAAATTTAACTTAATCATTTATAATTATCTACATTTTATAAAAATTAGAATCTATTACATAAGATCACCTCTTTCCAAAAGGATGTTGAATTGGAAAACACGTGGTTCGGAATTCTCTGTTTCATTTTCAATTAAGAAAGTTAATTGGGATATAATCCAACGCACTATTTATATCGAATAAGGGCACATTCGCGTTCGCTTTCTATTTTGCGTTCGGATTTATGTTTAATTTTACATTATAACAGTTTACGTTGGTATATATATCATAGTATATATATATATATATATATAGGTATATATATATTATTCTATTTTGTAAATAAGACTTTTTCTTGAAACTTGTGTAAATAAACGTTACAATTAATTCAACGTTTAGAACGTCCTTTGTTCCTTTTATCAAGTTTATTTGACAATTACAGAAATTAAATAAGGTAACCTGTAATTGTCAAAATAAATTCTTGACAAAGGAAACATATAGTATCAAAAATTATAAATTATAATATATATATATATAATATATATATATATATATATATATATATATATATATATATATATATATATATATATATATATATATATATATATATATATATATATTAAATAAGACATTTTTTCTTGGAAACTTGTGTAAATAAACGTATCAAATTAATTCAACGTTTGAACGTCCTTTGTTCCTTTTGTCAAGGATTTATTTTGACAATTACAGAAATGAAAGAAGGTAACCTGTAATTGTCAAAATAAATTCTTGACAAAGGGAACAAAGGACGTTCCCGAGACGTTCAATTAAATTGTACGTTTATTTACCCAAGTTTCCAAGAACAAATGTCTTATTTAAACATTAATACTTGTGAAAATCTAAATAGAAACATATATATATATATATATATATATATATATATATATATATATATATATATATATATATATACAGTGTGTCCCTAAATTGCGTAGTCATAAGTATAAGGAAGATTAGTTACGTAAAAATAAGCCGATTTAACTAAACTAGCCTTAGTCCAAAAGTTGATAAGACGAAGCTACAGGGTCTCAAAGTTGAAGAAATAAATCACATTTTCTTTCACACCTTTCGACTGCTTTGAGCTACTTTTATAAAATTTCTTGTATGGGGGTTTATTGGGAGGAGAAATTCAAATTTATCATTGATTTCGGTGTATTTCCTAGAAGACGCTACAAGCGACCATTAGGACATGTTTAAACCGCTACAACTTTTTTGTGCTTAATTGTAGACCCTTTTAGTATCGAAAAATAGTTTTCTCTACCTTTTACGCTTAAAAAAGATGTACTTCCTTGATATCGCTAAGAGGACCGGTTTACGAGAAAAACGCATCTAAAGCTCATGATGCATGCAAATTATCCTAAAGTATCAAAATAACTTATTTGAGTATCCTATTTTTTTCCGCAATAACAATTAGTTTTAAATAATCTCAATTAATTTTTAATCTTTTTTTTTCGTGAAAAATTTGGATAAGACGAACGGTTTAGCCAGGAAAAAATATTTTCTAATTCACTGAACATTTGCGCAAGCGCTCTTTCTTAGGTAAAAAACTTAAGTCGCCTTTATTTTTTAGTTACCATATCGACAGTTGAATTTATTTATCAAACGTTAGTTTTCTTCTGTCGCTTTTCCGTTGATAAAGATCCATAATTATGGCTCACAGTTTCACTAATTCTGAAATAGTCGACATGCTTTTAGTCCATGGACTTTGCCATTGCAACGGTCGAAGAAGTGTACGGATTTGTAGAGATAAATATTCTTTCCGTTATCAGAATCAATTTCAAGTAAATATCTTGGCCGGAATTGCAGACACTTTTATTATTGGTCCCATTGTACTACCAAATCAGCTGAATGGAGATAGGTACCTGAACTTTTTAACACAAAATTTACCTACTTTATTGGAAGCTTTACCTTTACTCCTTCGCCGTGACCTTTGATTTATGCATGATGGCGTACCTCCTCATTTTACTTTAAATGTAAGACAACATTTAAATGAGGTATATCCACAGCGCTGGATTGGAAGAGGAGGTGACGCACCTGTGAAGTGGCCGTCTCGATCACCGGACTTGACGATTTTATGGTGCCTTGAAATCAAGTTTATGCATCCCCAGTTAATAAGCAAGTAGAATTGTTGGCAAGAATAGTTCATGAAGCCAATTTATTGAAGAACAGTCCTAAAGTATTGTGCAGAGTACAATGTATTTTTTTAAAAACAATTAACTTGTGCATACAGGAAGATGGTGGAAATTTTGAACATTTGTTGAATTAGCAAGTTAAATACCTTCCAGAAAAGTCCATCCATTGCAGTTGTTAAAACAAAATTTACATAACATAGTTTTATTTTATTAATTTTTATTTAGCTTTTGGTTGATAATGCAATTTAATTGTTTACCTTTGTTCCTCATATTGTTAATTATTGTTTTCGTTTTTTCTTCAATAATTATTGTTCTTGAAAAACTTATTCTTCTCTATTTTTTTCAATAAATTCAATAAATACAATAAATTATTCTTATTATTATTACTTTTGGATGATTTGCATGTATCATAAACTTTATATGCGTTTTTCTCGGATAACTGGTGCTCTAGCGATATCAGGAAGGTATACATTTTTAAGCAAAATGCGACTATTATTCCATACGGAAACTAGGCCTACAGTGTAGCGATACAGGAAGTTGTAGCCTGCAGCGATTTTTAAGCAAAAGGTAATCGATGATAAACTATTGAATTCTCATACTCAAGAAAGCCTATAAGAAATTTTATAATTAAGCAGTCGAAAAGATATGAAGATGATTTACAACTTTGACATGTAGCTCGCTTTATCAACTTGGACTAAGCAATTACGTTAAATCGATGATATAATTTATTATCCTTTCTCAATAAACCCCCAATAAATATATTATATATATATATATAGCTCATATATGCAGTATATATATGATATGATATAGATATATATTGATATATATATATATATATATTTGACATCTGCTACTTCTATTTACATTTATGATTCATTTCGGATAAGAACTTTGTGCCACGACCATCTATTTTTCTTTATTATTAACTTGAAGTACAATAAATACCGGCTTATTTAAAGTAAAACTACAAACATTTTATATAGTACATACAACCCTTGAGCTCAACGGAGTACATTTGTTTTAGTAGTACTTACATTTATTAAGTTGAGGAAGCTTAAAGTAAATAATTGCTTTTAGGCGTTACTGCTTTCTGCAGAATTATAGTTTCGGTAATCTAATTTTAGATCCCCCGTTTTCTAAAGCAATATTTGTGGTACAGTTTATTTTAATTTGTGGGTTATTGAATAAAACAATAATTTGAGTAACTTAAAATCCGATTTACTCTTTTTATGTCGATTGAATTAACGAAATTTCAGTTACTGAACACTTAATTTCTTGTTTTGAATTATCTTTGTGTTTATATCTGTGCTAATACTGAAAAAATTCTCTTTTAGCTTCCTTTTCTCTTTACTCCCTTTTTGAATTTTTATGGTTGCATCTTAGAAAATTTAGTGCGCCTACTATTACTATTAAGAAGACTTACTCTTACCAACGTATATACTAGTCAAGTGCATATAATAAATCTCCTGACCGCGCATCCACAGCTCTCTACTTTGCTAGCTGCTGGGTTATACTTTCTAGATTGTGCAGGGTTAAAGCCTCCCAGTTGCAATCCTTCTGCGGTATTGTAAAGGAGCCATAGGTTTTCGCAAAAAGTGGCACCAGTTACAAATGTTTTTGAGTCTTCGGATGCGGAGAATAAAACAATCGAAATGAAATTGCGCACGTCACAAAGTTCTCCCCCAGCAAAATGAAAACTAAGTAAAAAGAAAAAAAATAAAAAATAAATATATAGCAACAAAAGAAGGAAGCAAGCAAAGCGCCAAAACGAAGTGCGTAGTATCAGAGAAAGTATACAAAAGAGAGAACTCTAATAGTCGACATTAGGAAATCAATCAGACATATCTAGACAGTGTTTGCGACGTTTTCGACGCCGAAGCTAGCGAAGAGGCAAGTTAGGAGGGATGTGCAGTAACAGCTAAATTTACAGATGGATTTGAATCAGTAGAAGAACCATTAACAGATAATCAGGTTTAAAATCTTTGACATGGTAGATTACTAAAGATTTACCAGAGTGATCTTTTAACTCATAAGTCTAGGGCGAGCTAACTTTCTTAATAAGATGAGATTCAACAAATTTGGAAGCGAGTTTAACACTGAAGTGATGAGAAGAGTCAGAGAACAAAATTACGTTTCCACACATCATTCAAAGAGAATTTGATACATATTCGTAGAAGATTGTCACGAATAGCTCGCCATTGATAAGCTTCAGACAGCCGTTTGTTGATGTTCAAATGAATGGATTCAAATTAACGAGTAAGTTTAGTACCACGAGGCATCGTACGACCTAAATCAGAAAGTGTAGAATTAGAAGAAAGAGGAGGACCTAAAAGATCTCCAAATAGTACATGTTAGTGTAAACACAACGGGAAGTAATGCGAACAACCAATAATTTTATGTTCAGTAGATCTAATTGCGCAACCACAAGTTCACATCCTAAATGCGATACGGTGATATTGATTGGTGTAAAAAGATATCGTTTTAAGAACTCGAATACTTCGTTCGGTAGGGTTTGCTTGTAGATGGTATTTAGTATTAAAGAGAGTTAAAGAGAGTAGTAGTGTGATATTTGACACAAAGTTGAGTGAATTCCTTGCTACGAAATTGTATGCGATTATCACTGGTGACGTACTGTGGAGTACCAAATATGAGGAAGATGTTGTCAACTAGGCAGCAAACAGAAGTAGCAACAGCAGTGCGGAAGGGAAAGAATTATGCGAATTTAGAAAAAAAATCAGCAACAACCAAAAGAAAAGAATGTTTTTTAGAGGATCTAGGAAGAGGACCAATACATAGCACTGGCCAAGGGTGTGTGGGTTTTGATCTCGTAGCTAGAAAGCTTAGGAGAGCGCATTGATGTGTAGAACGAATAGCAAGAATGCACTTGTATAATAGCTCACAGAAATGGTAGCAACGGTTTTCGTCACACCAAAATGATCAGAAGTAGGATAACCATGTTGTTCGGAGATCACTAGACGACGTTCTTTAGAAACGAGTATACGCCAGCCATTAGAGAAGGATTCAGTAAGCATACGTTTAAAATTTAAGTAACAAGGGTCTTTAATCGGCAAAGTAATCAAAAAAGTAGTAGTAACTTCGACGCCATCGACTTGAGAGACGGAAGGAGATAAAAGATCAGGAACGTGTATTATACAGGGTATCCAGAAACTCTTCTGACAAACCGAAACTGCATATACTAGACATGATTTTATGTCGATTTAACCTGAATTACCTTAATCCAAAAATGCTGGAGCTCTTTGAAGATGGCACCAAGTCACTTTTTGTTAAATATCTCAAAAACATCGCTAGGTAACAAGTTCAAACTTGGTACAACGAATAAGTCGATAATGACAAATCGGTCACTGAAAACACGATTTTCTTATTGCATCAGAAGCGGTTCACTGGGGCGACACTTTCTTTTACGAAAATTTTTCTTTTCAACTTTTTAACGGATTTTACATCAAATTTAAAAACTTTTCCATGCAAATATCCTCGTAGTTGAAATCGCTATCTTGTACTGTTTGCGAGAAAAATAAATTTAACCTTTTTGTTTCTGACACAAAATACCGTTTCATTGCTAAATTATGTTTACAATGCCTAGTTGACTGTGACATATCAACAAAATCTGACGTTACGTCAAATTGTTTTGATCTCAAACAGTTATTGTTGTTTTAAAAAGTAAAAAAATTGTTACTTGTTAGTTGCCCTTAATGTTATTTTTTCATGTTAGCTACATAAATTACATTATACTATCTTTAGAAAATAAAACATTTGTTTTATGAATCATGATTTCCACAAAATTTTATAGCAAATTAAATAACTAATTAAAACAAGTAAGATCAGACACTATTTATTGGTTTATCACAGCCAACTAGGCATTGAAAACATAATTCAGTAATGAAACGGTATTTTATGCCAGACACACAAAAAGTTTACATTTATTTTTCTCGCAAACGGTACGAGATAGCGCACATTTTACATGGAAAATATTGTAAAGTTTTTAAATTTGATCCATTAAAAAATTGAAAATAAAAAATTTTCCTAAAAAAAAGCTGTCGCCCCCCCCCCCCAAGGCAACAAGAAAATCTTGTTCTCAGTGGCCGGTTTGTCATTATCGACTTATTCGTTGTACCAAGTTTGGAACCTGCTGGTGTTTTTGAGATATTTAACGAAAAGTGACTTGACGGTGCCATCTTCAAAGGGCTCGAGCTCCCTTAGGAGGCATTTTCGGATTAAGGTAATTTAGGTTAAATCGACATAAAATCATGTCTAGTATGTATAGTTTCCGTTTGTCAGGAGAGTTTCTGGACACCCTGTATATAATATATTATTGTACATGTAAAGCCCATCTAGCTAAACGACCGAAAGCATTTTGTAATTTATCTAACACGATAAGTGAATGGTGATCAGTAATCATAGTAAAATGAGAAGCTTTACTGTATGGCGAACATTTTTCAATTGCCCATGGAGCAGCATTAAGTAAATATCGGGTAATATAACTAACAACTTTTTCGTCAGAGTCGAATTGTTGCCTTAAGACAAAAGGGTGAGTGAAATAGGGACAAGATAGGTGAAGAGACCAGATGTTCCTTCAAACCCGTAAAAGCTCAGAAGACCAAACAAAGGGAGTATTCTTCTTGTTAAGAGAACTAAGCGAAGAGATAAGTGAAGAAAAATTTTAAACGAACCTGCGGCACCAAGACCCTACACCGACCACACGATGCACGTCAGAGACATTAGTGAGAGTAGGGATAGAACAGTATCAGCGATTTTATTCGGATCAATCAAAAGATCGTTTTTATTTCCAACATAACCCAGATGGCCTACACAACTAACATTTGTGTTGGCGTAAAGTAAGACCAGTAGAAGATAAAACGATAACCAATCTTCTCTAAAACCTCAAAGTGTTGTTCAAAAGTAAGTATATAAATTATATTATCAAGATGTTGTAACGACAATAAATAACGCCAGTATAATAACTTTCGATAAACAACGCCAAATTGTAATATCAAAACGTGGTGATGTAACTACTCAATTGTTATGATGCAATTTGAATATTCTAATAAAGTAATAATGAAATTAGGTAAAATTCTCCCTAAACACAAATCATATAACTAATTGAGATACTTACCTTTCATCATTAATTTGTGCTGTCGACTCCAATCGGTAGATTAATAAAGGGCAGGTTCTAATAAACTGATTTGCTCAAATACCTAAAATGCTGCTTGATTCCAATCTGCTTAATTATTTTCTCTTATACAATAATAAAAATGTAATGTAAATAAAAACAATAAATGATACCTCGAGCGCCAAACTATCTTTGTTATAGGAACAGTTAAACCTAGTTAATGAACAATAATAGTAATTATGACAATAAACGAAATATTAACGTGCAATTAAGTTTATTTATTATCTTGATGGATGATTAAAAAATAAAAGTCTTATTACTATTCTTAAAGTATAAAAATCATTAAATAATTACCTTCGTAATTTTTTACTTAACATTTTATAACCTTAGAATTCACATGAGTCGGAATTGTCAACTAGGTGAGGTCAGGATTGCATAAATGTTGGCAATCTTTACCAGCCACACCGACAAACTGCCAAACTGGAACTATTCTTAAATTTATTCATGAAAATTTTCTATTAATAATTTTTATGGCATTCGTTGAAGTTCTTGTATCAAATTCCAATTTAAAAGGTAATCAATGTTCAATTAAAGTAGCATCCAAATTGATACAATAAGAATGAAGAGCAAACGTGCGTAAGTAACTAAAGCAAATTAAGTTCCATTAAAATTAAAAAAATAATAGTTATAATAATGGTAATAATAGTAAAATACCATATTAAAAATGCATTTAAAATACCATATAAAAGTACGTGCCTTATAAAAGTGCCATAGTTAAAAAAAAATAGTGCCTGCAAAAGAGCAAATGCTTTAGTTAAAAAAATATAATGAATTAAAAGGTAACTTACCATCAAAACTGATGGCACTATTACGCAATATTTAGGGAACACCCCTAAAAACAAAGCTTCATGCTATAACATTCAGCAGGAAGTGAAAAAAAAGAAGGCTTTCCGAATAACTCAAGTAGGTCCCCCCCCCCACGCATCTGCGCATAGAATTAAGTTATCACGCTTTGCGCGGTCAGCATCCAATTTCTTACGGAAAGGGAAATATAAATCTTTACGAAATATTACACTTAAAAAAATATGTATTATGAAATGCCAAACTTAAAAACTTTTTCTCATATTTACTACTAAATGAATGAAAGATCTTAAAGTATAATTTAGTACAACACGAAAAAGGGTTGTTACAATGTGCGTAACAATATGGTTCCAAATCAATCAATTAAACGTTCAAATGTGGCAGATGAATTATGCAACCCAGAAGTGTGAATTGATATAACCCACGTCCAGGGATCGCGAAAGCAGTCAAAGGTTTAGATTCAGAAGAAAGTGGCAATAAGCAGAATCAGCTAACGAGCGTCACGAAGATGATCCAGAATAGAACTAACATAAGGAGGCACCTTCTTCAGTAACAAGTTTACAATTTAAGAATTAAAGACATCCTATTGTACATGACGCACGAACAGTGAAACTTTCAAAATAACCAATTGAAACTCTTGTAATTAGAAACCCTATATAATATTAAAAGGGACCTGAAAAAATTATTCATATATGATGTCCTATGTAAAACTGCCTCTTGGTATTTTTTTTATACATTATATAAGTAAAGTTGTTGTTTAGCCGTAAGAAACTGCAATTTAAAATCGGTCTTCATTTGCACAAATTTCTTTTAAATACATGAGATTTTCTCAAAAAATTCAATCAGCAGTCACTGTATTGCATTGCATTTGACTTTAAAAACGTTTATTATAATGGTTAAAATACAGAAATTGTGATATGTAATAATTTTAAAGGGTGTACTTAAATGGTGCGAAAAATTTGTAGTTTTAATGCTTTTGGACATTTCGGACAAATGCTACATTGTTGACATATTTTAAACAGGTATATAAACTACGTTATTACGAAAGAAAATGTAACAAACTAAACCTCATTACGTCTTCTTTAATAAACCTACACTAAGTATACAGATATTGTTCCCTTGACAAATAAAATCTAAAGGTAGTGGTACTAGAGCTACCTTATAGAAGGAAAAACAAACTAATTCTTGCCAACACAAGCTTATTGCAGAAATTGTTACATAAATACTGGTAAATTATATAGCAAAAGTCATAGATATTTATTAAAAGGATTTTAATAATACTATGTTAGTGCAAATTACTTTTAAATCAATTTCTGTAAACTTACATAAGTGAACATTTAGGAACTATTACTAATACAGGTTGAGCACTATCATTAATCTTATGCGAGATGTCGCTTTCGCTAAAAATACATACGTGTATATGCATACCGAATTAAGTATAGCTAACGAAAACTCATTTTTCAACCTGTCTAACTTAAGACTAACTTCGTACTTTCTTAAATACAATAACAACAAAGTAATATTAAAGCAAACTTTAGTGTATAAGAGCGTAACGTACACAAGCGATTATTACCTATGATCATTTATACAGCTTTTATAGGCAATACTTGCTCGAGTGTGTTGCCATTATTTTGATTATGCTTAACTATGCATAAATTCGCCCAAAAAAAAGGCTTAATACATTTCGGGAATTTCGCTAATGGTTCAACAGTACGTAAATTATGTGAGGGTAGTTAGATTTGACGTGTTAATATGTCAGAAGTGAGTGCACATTGTGCCATGAAGGTAATTCAATTACAGAGTTTACAATGAACTGCATATGTAAATTGTTTTCTGATTAATGAGGTTCATTTACCCAAATAGATTTCTATCTATGGCTTGATAATTTTTCATTTGTAACAAACCGCATTCCGCCATTCACAAGATATAAAACTTTAATAAACAAAAGTTGTTACTGTAAAACTAACATGTTCAAAAAAAAAAGGTGGTGATGAGTTTAATTGCCTAATAATACATAGCGCAACTAATTTATAAGACACCTGTATTTCGTCAACCAAAAATTTTTAATAAAGTGAACATTTATACAATAATAATAATAATACCTTTATTGTTATGGAGCTGATCAGCTATAAGCTGTTTTTCTCAACCTGCAAATATAATATACACCATGTCCCAAAAGTTTGGAAACGCTCAAATATCTCAGTTATTTGCAAAGGGCCATGAAAATTGGTGAGTTTACATTAGCAATCTATCTAACAAAAATATTTTCAGTGATACAGCGTTCCCGCTTCTGCTAAAAATTAAAAGCAACTTTGATAAGTTATATTACGAAACTGTGTACTATGTACTATGTACTAAATCACCTATTTTATTTTTTTTAACAGTTTTTCAATAAATTCCTTGTTCGATAGCTTACGAAAAACTATGATAAGAATGTGCAAACCGTTTTTCTTGATCTATTAAAGTTTAGATTTTACAGCCTGTCAACGTGTCGAAATGGTCTGTGACTTATTTCGAAAGGGTTGAAGATAGGTACATTACTTCATACATAAGATGCATTTCGATTAATTCCGGGCATTAAAAAATTGAATAATATACATGATGTTCCGTTTGAATTATCAAAGTTGCTTTCAATTTTTAGTAGAAGTGGCAACACTGCATCACTGAAAGAATTTTTGTTGGATAAAGCATGACTGCTAATGTAAATTCCCCAATTTTCATCTATGTCACTTTACAAATAACTGAGATAATTAAGCGTTTCTAAACTTTTAGGACACACTATATATATATATATATATATATATATATATATATATATATATATATATATATATATATAGGGTGTTCCAATAGTGCGTATTCGGTCGATAGCTCCTAAGCCATTAAACTTAGAAGATAAGTTTAAATACGAACGTTGTCTATTTTTATAAGCTGCATAATCTAAAAATAGTTTGGTTTCTACAGGGTGTAATATAAAAGCGGTACAATATAGAACTTTTGATTTTTAAATAGAACACCCTACATATTATTTTATTTTTCGATTCTCCTTATAATTTTACATCTTTTTATAACAAGCTAAATCTTACAGTTTTTGAGGTATTTGCAAAGTTAACTAAAAACTGACATTTTTATGTAGTAATTCAAGTAGGCGCATCTCAGTTATTTTTAAAGTTAAGAAAATAATCTTTGGTATAGAATTTATTCTTACACGAGCTTACTTTAATCTATTGTTAAAATTGGATTTCAATATACAGAGTGATCACAAAACTTAGTTCAATAACATAAATTTGAAAATGCTATGTCTTCATTATTTTAAATGGCACACACTATATTTGTTTAATGCCTTGTCTTCGTCTATTAGTCGGCTTTCATTTCTGTTAGATATGTTCTATACCTATCTCTAATAGTTTCGGAGATATTTAAATTTGTTCAATTTTTTTCGTTGTTAACACTGAAGAAGAGTAACATTAGTCGGTAAAAGCAAGCTATGAATACATAAAAAACTAAATATTAACTGAAATACAAACACTTAAAATTATAATAAATGTTCAATGTGACCACCATTTTGTTGCTGGCAAACATGAAGTCTTTGAATAAACAACAAATTTACTTTTCGTAACGTAGAAACATTTATATTTTGAATGACGTCTCTAATTCTTGCCATCACATCATCTACAGTCGTTGGAGGAGTTTGATAGACTTTTTCTTTAATCCAACCTCAAAGAAAAAAGTCCAGCTTTGTCAAGTGAGGCGATCTTGCAGGCCAGAAGATCGGGCCTCCTCTTCCAATCCTTTTGTTTTGAAACTGGATATTTAAATAATTTCTAACGTTTCTGCTAAAATGCGGAGGAGTACCATCTAATTGCAGCCACATTTCTCTAGGTTTGTAAAGGCAAATCTTCAATAAAAGTTTCAAATTCGTTGCGCAAGAAGTTTAAAAATGAATCTGCATTGACCGTGTTTTGAAAAAAATATGTTCCTATAATTTTTTCCCCAATAATTCCGGCCCAAACATTAAGTGACCAGCGGTGTTGATGATCAACAGGAATTATATATCTGGGATTCTCAGTATCGTAATAATGAAAATTATGTCTATTAACGTATCCATTTTTGTGGAAAGTAGCTTCATCAGTAAATAAGATCGTGCTAAAATAGTTGGGTTTTTCTAAATTTTTATTTATCGCCCAATTGCAAAAGTTTAATCTATTAACGAAGTCATCCTCGTCTAATTCTTGCGCAAGTTGGACATGGTGTGGATGACATTTATATCTTTTTATAATTCTATTAACTGATGTTTTTGAAACTCCAACTTCTAATTCCAATTGTCGGCAAGAAATGTGAGGAATTTCAAGCACGGTTTGAAAAACTAAATGTTCATTACCTTCGTTAATTGCGGTTCTTTCTCGTTCTAAATTGTCTTTGTAATGAATACTGCCTGTTTGCTCGAAACGCTCTTTCAATCTTGCAAATGCTGAAACTTGCGGGTGTCGTGCATTTGGAAATTTTTGCTTATAAATTCGATGAGCTAAAAGATAATTTTTATCGCTTTCACCAAGGACGTAAATCATATTAACAAGTTCTTCTTTCGAAAAATTCATTTTGTAATTTAGGAAGTATACAATACTACACAAATATTAGCACTGTTTTATAAGTTTGATTTCTTCATTTGTTTTCGTTCATCTTTTGTTTTGCGCTCTTTTGATTAAATTGTTTAATTTTACGATGAATCGTTTAAAAACATCTCCAATATCTCTTAAAAATGGTGGTTTCATATAATATTTATTATAATTACAATTTATGTATTTCAGTTAATATTTTTTGGTTTCTTATGTATCCACAGCTTGCTTTAACCGTCTAATGTTACTCTTCATCAGTGTTATCAACGAAAAAAATTGAACAAACTTAATTATCTCCGAAACTATTAGAGATAGGTATAGAACATATTGAATAAAGATTAAAGCCGACTAATAGACGAAGACAAGGCGTTAAAAAATAGAGGGTGTGCTATTTAAAAATTTAGTTGAATTAATTTTTGGGATCACCCGTTTATTCAAAGACTTCATGTTTGCAAGTAACAAAATGGTGGCCACATTGATGATTTATTATAATTTTAAGTGTTTGTATTTCAGTTAATATGTTTTTTAGTTTCTTATGTATTCATAGCTTGCTTTGACCGACTAATTTTACTCTTCTTCAGTGTTATCAACGAACAAACTTAAATATCTCCGAAACTATTAGAAATGGGTATAGAATATATTTAACAGAAATGAAAGCCGATTAGTAGACGAAGACAAGGCATTAAAAAATATAGGGTGTATCATTAAAAAATGAAGATATAGCATTTTCAAATTTATGTTATGGAATTAACTTTTGTGATCACTCTGTATATTCAAATCCAATTTTGACAATAGATTAAAGTAATCTCATGTATGAATAAATTCTATACCAAAGATTATTTTTTATCTTTAAAAATAACTGACATACGCCTACTTGAATTACTACATAAAAATGTCAGTTTTAGCTAACTTTGCAAATATCTCACAAACTGTAAGATTTAGCTTGTAAGTAATTTTATCAAAAACATGTAAAATTATAAGGAGAATCGAAAAATAAAATTCTATATGAGTTTTATATTAGGAAAACCAAACTATTTTAGATGCAGCTTTAAAACGACAACTTTTATTTAAACTTATCTTCTAAGTTTATTGAAAGCTATAGACCAAACCTATTGGATTATAATTTATATATATATATATATATATAATATTATATATATATATATATATATTATTATATATATAATGGCTAAACTATAGACCGAATACTATTCTTGGAAGGAACAAAAATTTTAATACCTTGTTGATGGTTTAATATTTTAATTTAATTTTTCTATTTCGGGAATTATTTTTTAAATCACGCTGTATCTTGCAAACTAGAAGAGTTACAAGAAAACACATTAGGAGAAATTTGTATAAGATGAAATTGTCTTAAAGAATATTGAATTCATTCGAGACAAACTCATCATTTAACATTTTTAATGACATAATGAATTCAGAAATGATTTTTTTCCAATCCCAAGATAAATTTCCAAGACGAATATTTTTCCAATAGAGATGGATTTGATACATGGCCGATAAAGGAAAAACTTCCTTTTTCATAAGCTTCACAACGATATGAAAAAACTTATGGTACTAATTACTGAATTGTTACAGGAATACACCTAGGAAAAACTTTTAGAGCATAAAATTACCTTCAAAAATATGGTAGAGTAGATGAGAATTGACAATTTGTCCCTCACTTTTCAATCAATCTGTACATTTACGGCAAGAAATACGTCTCCTTTACTGATATCTTTTCATCACCGTAGCAACGACTTGACATTAGTAAGTTAGTTGTCAAAATTTGTTTGCGGCCAGGGAACCATGCATTTATAAATTTTCTGACGTTTCGTGTAGAATGTGGTGGTGCACCATCATGCATGAAATACATGTTCATTCTAACATATAAGGGTACGTCGTCAAACAATTCTGGCAAATTTTCTCTCAAAAAATTTTAATAAAATTCGCCAGTAAGTCTTTGAGGAAAACGGATAGGTCCGATTAGGTGATCGTCTAGTATACCTATCCAAATATTTTCGCTAAATCTATGCTGGTTATTCCATTTGGGGAATACACTCATCAGTGGTCAATAAGTTTCTAACAAATTGTACATCTTGAGCATTTTTATTTAAAAGCCATTCGCAAAAATTCATTCGACGAGGATGGTCAGCAGGCAATATTGCATGCACTTCTTGTGGGTGAAAGGAATGTAAACTTTGTTCTCGTAAAACTTTCCAAGACTTGCTATGCGACACACCAAATTCTAAACCTAACTTACGCGTACTTTAATTTGGTTATTACTGAATAATGTAGTCGTTTATGTTAATGCAAAATATTTCAAAAGCGGGTTCCGAATCGAAAACATACTAAGTATAATTTTATTTGCAGAATTAAATGTTGAATTTAACAAAAAATATTTCTTCAAAAAAATCAGGGACGTGCGTTTTTTTTACTTAAAGTGATTAACTTAACATATTCTACGCTACTGGATGAAGCCAGTTGACTCAAACTCACCTGATTAATTGTACTGAATTAGACATTTAGGTGTACCAAATCTCATTGTAATATCTTTTGTAGTTTTGAGGAATCTAAAAAATCTTAAAAAATTATTTTTAATCAACCTGTATCTCGGTTAGGAAGCATTTTCGGAAAAGCGTTTATGATAATTTTTGTCTTATTTTGAATCATAGAATCTCCAGTTTTCGTTTGTCGGTGATTTTAAAATACACCCTGATATATATATATATATATATATATATATATATATATATATATATATATATATATATATATATATATGAACATCAAAATAAATTACTGCTACTGTAAGTATAATTTGATTTTTTAAACTGAAGTAATATTATTATATATTTAATGATTTGCGTTCGTATTAGATGACTATTATCTAATTTGTTCAAATTCTTTACACATGTAAACATCATAAACATAATCTAGATTGTTAATATGAGATTTATATAACTTACAGTGTTATTAATCTTCTTTCTGCAGGGGAAATCTCCAATTTTTGAAGTCCCTTTCTCCAAATTAGCTGTATTGTGGATGCCACAAAGTATCCCGGCACAACAGTGATTGCTATCCACCATGAGCTTCTTCAGGTGCGTTACTTATTAACTTTTCCATAAGCACTTTATTTTGATATTGCATAATTTTAATGCATTCAATTTTACTTATTGACTTCTTCTCATAACGCTGTATTTTAGTATTGTTTAATTTTAAATACAATAATTATCTGTATTCAACTTTAATTTATTAAAACTTTTCTAATCTCTGTGAAATTGATTTTTTTGTCTTTAATTAATTTTGTTTATATTAAAAAAATAAATAATAATATTTCCTAATTCATTAGAAATATCAATCTAACAATTTAATTATTATTAATAACTGTAACCTCACTTTTGTTTTAAGTAGTTTAACTTTGCGAATATGCTTTGGCTTTATATGAATTAGGTTAGGAAAAACTTACCAATTTTAAATTCTTTATTACATGTTCTAGACGAAAGTAACATGCTTTCACCGTCAAGATTAATAAGAGACTCCCAAGAAAATTTTCAAATGTAATATCATTTTTTTCTAAAACACTAATTTTGATTCGCCCTTATACACCATACAAACAAACCTGAACTTAATTCTGATTGGAAGGATCATATTTCTAAAATTTACAATTTATTAATTTTACAAATATCTTTGTTATATAATCTTAAAAAACATTATAAGCATTAAATTCTACATAAAATTTCCTTTAAAATGATACCTCGGTTTTAAACTACTTTGCTATGATAATTATACTATTTATGCATTTTCACACACAGAAATTTACTTATATCTAACTTATTCTAATCTTCACAGGAAATTTATCATCATATTTGGATTCTCTGACCCGAAAAACATAAAGTTACACTAACTTTAACTTCAACACAGTCAATAATGTAAAATACTATCTACCAGTCGGAGTTCAAAATGAGCATAACCTATTTTCTCAACACATTTGGTTAATTTGCACCAACAATATTAATTTATGTGGCTACATTACCTTTTAACACAACTGTACGTTACTTTTACACTAATTGTTCAGCATTACTCTTCATAATTTCATAAATTATATGAATCTTTCTAATATTGTCTTCATCGTTAACTTTAATCACACAATTTATTTCATCTACATGTTATCTAATACATACTATTTTCTTTTATTTTAGAACTGACGCAGATTATGCTACCAGAACAGGCTTTACTTTTTCCAAATGGATACAATGAACGATATTAAAGAAAATACATAATTTTTATCTTCCGAAGGTGATTGAAAACTATTAATGGGAAATTTTTTTTGTACAACCATGGTTAATATGCAATAATTGTAAAACTTGAATAATTTTGCTCACAATGTGCTGTACAACTACATATATACTTAGTTATATTTTATTCTGAACTTATGTAACTTGTGATCTTACATATATGTTTATCTAATTTCATCACACTAACTCTAATCTTATTATAATCTTTATTATGAACTTTATTTCTTTATAACCATCGTATTTAACACTGAAACATATCATCTCAACACACGCACACACGCGCGCGCCCGCGCCCCCCCACCACACAAATACTCGCACTCGCACTCGCACTCGCACTCGCACTCGCACTCGCACACGCACTCACACTCACATTCACACACACTATATATATATATATATATATATATATATATATATATATATATATATATATATAGGTTCATAGGTTCATGTAGGTTCAAATATAATATTGTCCTGAATGTGGCACTTCCGGTTATACCGTCAACTTTGTTATTTTAAATGGAACCTAATATTTTTTATTTTATTTTCGAATTCTACATGAAATTCTAGATAAAATTTGTGCAGAGAGTCTTACTTGCTTTTAATTCTCTAACACCCGACCATATTTCAATGTAATTCAGCAGCGCAATAGCTATTGTAATGTAATATTATAAAATAAAAACCAAAAGGGGTCTTTATAACCTTTCGTACATAAAAAAGTGATCATTGTCTTGCCAAGACAACTTATGTATTGAGTTATTTAAAAATTAGGACATATTTATTGACAATGGAATATGCGTTAAATATTGTATATATTTCATAACGGTAAGGCATGTGACTACTGTTACTAGTTAAACCAGGTATTATACTAACTTAATTTAGTGTTTTACAAATTTACTTTCAGAAATTTTTCTTTTTTTAAATTAATATAGAGACTTAGGTTAAAGACAAGGTCGTAATTTACTTTAAAATCTTTGTTATTATAGTATATTACGTAACGAGTGTTATAAAAAGCACTTTACGCACGAATATAAATATTTATACATGAGCGCGTTGTAATAATAATAAAAAGTTGGGTGTTTAGGGGGTGGTTGTTAATAATTTCACGCCTAATATTACTTATACTTCTAATAATAAGTAGAAGATTTTGTGCCTTCAGCTCAGTCAGCGATTAAACGGTCCATGTTCTTAAAATTTGATTTGATTTAATTAGGAAATGTGTGTGTGGTTAGATATATTCACTTTACAAAGAAAAAGGTGCAACATCAACCTATAAATAAATGTTAAAATACCTCGGACGTCAACTTATTTTATGGAAAACAAGTAAACCGTAAATGTAATAAATGTAAAATTGGAAACAATAACAAGGTTTATTATAAAAATGTTTAACTAAATTTATAAAGCAGCAGATCTAAATACTAATGTTAGTAAATCTGAATTAACTTAAAAATACCTTATAAACTATGATTAGAAATGAAATACCTGTAGTACTTTTAAATTTTGGTTGTCACTGGTATACTGTTACTGATAACAAAATGCTGACGAGTACACGCTTTCTAATTTGGTTGCACAATTAATCTTGAAATGGAAATATAACAGGGTTTTGATATTCATTGATCCCAAATAGGTAAATTCCTTTACAAAACAGCCAAACTTGGTTGATTTAAACGGGTTAATGTACCATTTATTTATAATTCTTCTGCATACCAACAAACTTCTACTTCGTCATCCTCGTTAAATTGAAACTTAATAGTACAATGAAATTACGTAAAAGGAAAATTTAACGTTATAAAAAAGAAAAATAAAAGTGCCTAAAAAAGGGTGAATATATCAAACAATGAAAAATAGGTTTAATTAGCTCTTACCGTAAAAAGAAACGACACTTTTGCTAAAAATATTCAAGAGCAAATATGGAAGCTTTTTGCTTTCATTATCGTACAACACGAACTCAATGTGTAAACGAAAATGCGCGTACAACCTCCACTTTAAAATATCTAAACGCATGCTACAGCCACTAAGGTACAAAAATTAACGAAGTTGCCTAAATTATTGCAAATTTCAACATAACTTAAAAGGTTCGTTACAGCGTAATTGCTTCGCAACTCGAGATAGGTACTATACTTTATCTACGAGCACGTATCTTCTATCGAATAAACGGTCTTTAAGTTCATAAAATTTGTTTCTTTTATAGATTTGAAGTGGCACATTTAATACAAGAAAATAGAATTTTAGAGAAGGTAAACATTCATTATTGAAATAATAATTCAAAACTGAATGTTAATAGAGTGTTATTGATTATAATAATTATTAGTTGTCACTGAACAATTGTTAAAAATATTGCATAGTTTATCAGTTTTATGTTTGATAGCATTGGATGTGAATAACTATCGTTTGATGTCGTTAAGTTTATTGCGGCAGAGCTTTGACATATTGCCCATGTGATTATGACTGAGGTAGCACTTTTACTTTGGATCGAATTGTCGACGTAGCTCTCGGCTATAATTGACGATCGCCAGCCACAAATCATCAAACGAAATTGAATTCTCAGTTATCAAACATCAACTGTTAATCATCCGATGCGCGATTTATTTTGTTATACAGTTTAGGTCTATTGTTTAAATTCTGAAACTGTACTTTTGGTGTGCCCCTAAGCACTGTCGTACGTAAATACGCACTTATATTAATAGGAGTAGTTGTTCGTGCGTTTTGTACCTTTTTTGTCGTAGATAAAATTCTAAATTTGATCTAAACTTTGGTTTATTTTTTTCTTTACAATTGAGGGTCATAAATAAACCATTTTTTTAAATTTGATAAATATAACTACTAAGTTTGACCTTCATTACATTTTCTTGGTTATTGTGTGTTTTACTTATTATTATACGTACTTGTATGTGTTCTCCTACAGGTTCACTTCCCCATTCTGTGTGTGTTCCTAAAATTCTGGTTATTCGCAGTACATTGATCCAGAATTTCATGTTTACTTTCAATTTTAGAAATAGTTAACTAATTACTTTACTAGTCACATTTAATGTTTCGTCGAATCTTTTATTAAACATTTAGACACACTAATGGTGATTCTTGATATTAAGGCAGCTTCGAATTCATCGTCAACAGTAGCACGTTTTGTATTTCTACTTTCCATATTTATACAGTATCGAAAGTTCACTGTTACAAAGATTATGCACTGCACTCTAAATTTACAATCACCAAGGTTATAGGATTATAGTGTGAATATTGTACAACTAGTAAACTTCATTTTTCAATAACTAGATGAAACAGAACTTTATCATAACCATCTTACATTTACAGTACACTTCGTACGTTAGCCTAACTTATCACTTCTTGAACGAATCGTAATTAACAAATATAATATTTATTGCAGGGCACCTCAACTACATATCTACTCGCACCCCACTCAGGTTATCGTTTCCCGCCATTCAGGATATCGTCTGTAGAACTATCTGTAATTTCTCAAAAAAAAAAAAAACTATGAGTTGTGCTAAGTTTGTGCCACGTTGTGATCCAAAACCAATTGCCTATCTAAATAAACAAAACGCAAATTAAAAAAATTGCCATTTTTGCATTTTAATGACTGTTTCGGAAAAAATTATTTCATTTCCGTTAATGTCTACTTTGTATGTAGGAATATTATATTTTGTTCCACACTATTTACTTTATATTCGCACATAGTATTTATAACTGCGCAATTCAATCTATATCTATAAATCACAAAAATTTTTTCTACTTATGTCCGTTATATACTTTGAAACCATCCTACCGATGTGCTCAAAAAAGGTTTCATTAGAAAGGCAATAATGCGAAGATGGTTTTAGAACAAGAAAATAGGCACATTCGATACATTAATGATTTTCCCGAGTTTTGAAATTTTTTAAATTTATATTTTTAAATATGGTACCCGCTATTATATTTTTTATACGAAAAATTTTACCCTTAAATAAATATCGTAAACGGTTATTGAGGTGTATTATGATCATAGCGCGGAGCGAAGCTCTACGCTAATTTAGTATAAACCTCATTAAAAATTATTATTAATTTTCGAACCTACGACCTGTACTTTGCTAGAGTACTCTAGCAAAGTACAGGTCGTAGGATCAAATCCTACTCGAGGTAAACTTATTATTTATGTATTTAATAAAATTAATAATAATAATTTAAGTTACATATTTACCTTTGAACTTATTCGTTCATAACATAATAAACTAAATTTATTTCAATTCTTTTCATGGAATAATTAGTGCTATCTTTTTTACACAATTTTGAACACCAGATGTACGTTTTTAAAATGATGAATGCGCTCCCCTGATGGTATGTACAATGTTGTGTTGTATAATTATAGTAAATAGGATACTACAAGTATCAAATCCATTGATGTCATTCGTCTTTCAGTAAAAGGTAAATTCCATACCAGTCTAGAATTCCACGCATAAAAGTCATGGCACCAATAAAAAGTAATTGAAAGTATCAAAAGGGATCGTTACATGCTTGTGTATTTCCTAACTTCTAAATTATCCACAAGATGCTGTTGCAAGCTGTGTTAAAATCTAACTATTCCAAAAGATTGCGTCGCACACTCTCTGCTAACATTTAATTATACTGGAGTATTGGGCTAGTAAGTTTTAGATCATACCACAAAATGGCGTTGGCTATGCGGCAATTATACCACAAGAGAGTGCTACATTCACTTTTAACGAAACGAGAGAAACAGGGAATTGACCCTTTAAAATAAAAATTGAAGGAGAAGGGAGACTTTAGATGTTGTTTCAAGATAGAGATCCAATGTGTATGTGTAACCCCCTGACGTTGGGAAAAGGACTCTGGTAGAGCTACAATTGTTAAATCGGGCGGTGACACGGCTGTTAGGAACCCTAGCAATGCCCATAATATCAGAAATAGAAGGCCCCACACGGAAATAAGACTACAAAACAAAATGGCGAAAAACCAAAAAGGCACCGAGGAAAAGAAAGAGGGGATAGAGAAGGACAAAAGGGGGAAGATCACAAGGCTCATTAGAATATTACTTTTGTGTCATTAAAAGACAATTACAAAACCCAGTAAGTAGAAAACCCAATATTATTAACAACAATTACGGTTAATAATAAACAATGAAAGAACAATTATGTTCCCTTCTATCCACATCTACTGACTACGATGGTCTGATATGATTCTGCCATCAGGGAAAGTTGTTGGGTTTGATTAGAACAACTTTAAAAATCAAACTGCTAAGAGAAATTGTTTGGCCAAAAACATTTTCGAATTTTTCTTGAAAATTATGCTCTTTTCGAAACATATCTCGATGGTTTCTACTTGTACTGGATCAGTACAACTCAGCACATCCGACAGAATTTGTTACGGCTCACAAATTACAGCAATAAGAAAAGCTGAAAGATCAAGAATCAAGACCAAATCTTTGCGTGCACAGTTGAATATGATAGTCTGCCATTAGGGAAAGTTCTTGTATTTGACTAGCACAATTTGGTAAAATTTTGAAAATGTTAAAAAAATAGTTAGGCCCAAAACAATTTGCAATTTTTCTTTCAAACTGTGCAATTTTCAAAACATATGTCGATGGTTTCTGGTTGTACTGGATTAGCACAACTCTGTACATCAAGCAAACTTCGTTTATTTCTTACAGGACAAAACTTATAGCGATATGAAGATAGAGGCACAATTGAAAGACAAAATCAAGACCAAGTTGTTGTTTGACTTCGATGATGTGACATCACTTTGCCATTAGGGAAATCTGTTGGGTTTCATTAGCACAACTTTCAAAATTTTGAAGATAAACAAATTTTTTTAGCTAAACATTTTGCAAATTATGCAGCTTTGGAAATGTGTCTCGATAGTTTCTGATTGCACTAGATTAGCACATTTTGCAAAATTCGTATATCTGTTACGGCACAAAAATATAGCGATATGAAGATGGTGATATGAATGAAAGATACAATCAAAACCAAGTTTTTGAGTACACAGTTGACTGCGGTAATTTTGCCATTAGGGAAAGTGGTTCAGTTTGACTAGCACAACTTTCAAAATTTTCAAAATATAAAAAAAGCAATAAAATGCTTCGAAGCATGCTATTAAGTGTAATATGCCGTATTCAAAATAAATCAACAATTAACTTTCAAAATATACAGGGTGTTGAAAATAAAAAGTTAATGTTAGCCTTGAAGGAATTGAAGTTTTTGATACGTAATTTTAAAGATATTGCGTTTATATTCTAGTGGTTAGAATTTTTGTTATACAGGTTAATTCAAAAATTGATCACTAAACATAAGGGTGTGATTCTATATGATTAAATAATGGTAGAGCTTCATAAGAATTTTTTTAGAAATGTCATTGGTTTTCTAGATACAGTCCGCCAAATTTCAGTTTTTTATGGCTGTTTTTTAAAATTATTTGTTTACATAAAACTCCATATGTCTAATGTTTGGAATATAGACTAAGTCGATTGCGCTCCATTATTTGAGTAATCATTCAATCCGATTGTGTGCCACTAGAGGGCACTTTACCTACATTGAAAACTGTTGTTCTCCCAACTTTTTGAGCTTTGATGGCTGCACTCGTTTTTAACAAGTTGTCTGAAAAACTGATTTTAAAAAAGGTACTCCACATTGTACTCGCTAAACCTAACCATTTACACGTAAATCGTCTTTAAAGTTATGTCGCAAATTAATATAGTAGGTGTCAAACTATGCTACAGCCGTCAGTTTAAACATCATTTTTTGACATTATTTAATTTTTAAACTTTAAATAACTAATTATCAGAAATGAAATGTCGAATATTGTGATATGCATTATTGTTATGGACGAGCAAACGGTAATGCAGAGTTGGCAAGAAGATATTATATTGAGAGTTATGCAGATAGAAATATCCCTCATGCTCAAACTTTTTCAAGCGTGCACAGGTTTGCTGAATATGGGTCCTTCAAAATTTATAATGCAAATTGGGGAAGACCTAGAAATACTTGAACTGTGCAGCAAGACGAAAGAATTCTTGAGATTATTGTACATGGTCTACGTACCAGTACTAGAAAAATTGGTAATGAAGTACGGCTCAATGAGGCTAGTACATGGAGGGTACTAACAGGAGAACAACTGTATCCGTTTCATTTGCAAAAGGCCGAGACGATTGGAAATATGCAATCAGATTGTAGCTAAATATTAACGCAGCAATCGATTAATTGGCCTCATATTATTCACTGATGAAGCTGGTTTGATGCGTGGTGGCATAACGTTCACACATATCCCTACGAGAACCCACATAGTATGGTAGAAACAAAACATCTGTGTAGATTTTTACTCACTGTATGGTTAGGGATAATAGCAGGTTACCTTATTGATCCCCATTTTTTGATAACTGATTAACTGGTGACATACCATAGTGTATCTGGAAGGTGTGACATGAGGTATAAGGCCCAAACATGCGGCTTCCTAAAGATGGAGCTCCGCCTCACTTTAGTGTACGTCTACGGGAGTATTTGAATTCAGAGTATCCTGAGCGATGGATAGGACTAAATGGGCCATTGGCATGGGAATCCAGATCCTCAGACCTTAATCCTATGGATTATTTTTCTGGGGCCATTTGAAACAATTGGTATATGCTACTTCAGTCATTGACGTCGAGGATCTTCGCTTATGGAGGGTACCAAATAATCAGGGAAACACCGGGAATCTTTCCATCGAGTTAGGAGGCATTTCTTGAAGGGTGTTAGGAAACATATTGAAGAAAATGGAAGATATTTTGAGAACCGTTTTTAGTTTGTTTAGTAATGTTTTGTTAATTTAGTTAATTCTTTGTGTTTAAACGATTTACGTGTAAGCGATTAGGTTTAGCGAGTTAAATAAAGAGTACCTTTTTCAAAGGCCTTGCATCAGTCTTTCAAAGATTTTGTGATAAACCTTAAAAATTATGGTAGAAAAGCCATTTTCAATGTAGGTAAAGTACTCTCTAGCGCCACACAATCGAATTTCATGGAGACCAAAATAATGGAGCGCAATCGACTTAGTCTATGTTCCAAATATTAGACATCGGGTTTTGCAAGTCATTTTAAAAAGCAAACAAAGAATACTAAAATGTGGCGGATTTTAACTCGAAAACAAATGACATTTGGAAAAAAAATTTATATGAATCTCTACTATTATTTTATCATATAAAATCATCTCCTTACGTTTCGTGATCAATTTTTGAATTAACCTGCATAAGTAGAGCCCAAGAAGTTGCCAACAGAACTGCTGCCGACAATAACATTCGAAACACTGTTTCGTTATTCTTAAAAATATATCTCCCAGTTCCTTTGTATAAGATTGTAAAAACAGTTTAAAATATTATTGTATTACAGCTAAAATGTTTTTGCAACATTGCACCTGCAAAGCAATTTTGGATGTTTATGGAACGTTTAGAAAACATGTTTGTCACAATACAGCAATATTTCCTTACTGACTGAGTAGCAGACCATCTTGAAGTAATTATTAATATAAGATTTTCACCGAACAAAGGTACGTATATCAATTCGTTAAATCTGTATGTCTGTGTGTGCGTGTGTAGCTTTTTTGTGTTAAAGAATATTGAAAATCTGACTTCAGATTTTTTTCAGTCTAATCGGGGGTCAAAATATAAAAATTATCTGTTATAAATTACAATAGTAATTTTTTAAGACTCAAGTTTAAAATTATTGGTTTCCATTTGCACTGCAATTTTGTTCGGTCTTGCAATGCTAAGAGAGCTCTCAACTTGTTATTTACTTACCTTATCTATTAAAATTTACTTATTAACCCTTTGTTCTCGTACGAGTTTTGAACAGCAAAGTTGCGCGTCGAGTGAAAACGTGATAAGTTATCAAGTGACCCCGGATAACCGGTATCACAAATTTATTCATATTTATTTAACTAACACTGAAATAACCTAATAATAAATAACCAAACTAAGTGTACTAAAATATAAAGCGTGGCCACTATGGCCTACGCTACTAATTGCCTACGCTACTAATTATATACAAGATGGACCACTAACGCCCCCGAAATTGGGACATTTATACAAAGAGCAAAACACAGTACACACAACCACAAGCAATCACAGCATTATCACAACTAATACCTACAAACGCAATAACAATACCCAGTATTATATATAATCAACTTCCATTCTATTCACAACCATCTAACCACTTATCCCATGTTAATTATCCCCATTTAGTGAATAACAGTTCTCAGAATGATGGACAACAAGTAACTTATGCCAAGAAAGCACTAACGACAAGATAAGGATCCAAACAGTAGAACCAAACAAAAATACTGACTAGGGGAAGATGTATCCCTCAGCGACAGGTATGAAAATCTAACGGAATATAACATGGATAAATAAAATCAGGCAACCAAAGAACTAAAAACGCCACCCATTTTCATACGAAGTGTGAAAACTGCAAAGCCGTTAACAAATCTACTAGACTAACTAGCTCGTCATTAAATCGTTAACTAACGATCAAGTCAATGTGCAACCATTAGAAAGTAAATACTACACTATAATAATTAAAGCACTATTGGAAAAAACACTGAATTCTATACATATAAACCAAAAGAAGAAAAAAACTTTCGAGTAGTATTAAAAAGTACCCACCCCTGAACAGACACAAAAAAATAATAGAGATGCCTAAACAAAGAAGGCCGTGAAGCAACAAACAGCGAAAAACCAATTTACCTCTACTATTATTCTCCCTAGATATTAAACCAAAGGACAATAATAAGGAAATACTCAAAATCAAACAGCTAGGTAACAGTTTTGTATTTAACTAACTAATAAATCTTTTCTTATACCCATGCGTTAATCTAGACATTCAAATCTGAAAATTTAGCAATTACAAATAACCAAGGGAAACTTTTAATTAGCTCTCATAACAATAGCTGCAAAACTTTCCATCCCTGTATATGAATTAACTTATAAACACAAAAACTGATTTAGTACTCGTTAACCGTTTACTTTACAAAACCACAATCTGGCATTTTATTAAATGAAAATTGACTTCAAACTTTGTTAACAGATAGTTTACAGAATATTATTCCTGCTTTAGTAGTTTAAACAATGGACGTAAATTACAAAAATTTATTTTGACATCTTAAATAATTCTTAAACATATTAACATTTACTGAGGACGATAACTGCAATTGTTATCGAAACGTATAGACGTGTATGAAGACAAATCAAAAATACACGATTTAATACCTTAATACCTTTAATACTTAATGTGACACTTGAGATTAGTTTGGTCAACGCTTACAGGGACCTGTACGACAAAAGAGCACAGGCCTGAGAGATATGCCTGTCTTACGAGATAGCATTAGGGTCCCTTATTAAAAAACATATTCAAATTATTAACTCTATTATTTAAAGGGCCAGTCGTGTGCGATCGGATATTGCTCAGTTACATTTGGTGAGAGGGTCCAGAAGAGAAGTGAGGGTAGTAGTAGAAGCTGTCTTCGTTGAAGACTGCGCACAGCAAAATTTCACCTATCTGGAAACTTTTTTATTCGCCTTTACGTAACTAGATGATTATTACTGTTTATATGAATATTTCTTCTAGTGCAAGAATGTAGTGAATGGTAAAATTTACGCTCTCATTAGCTTATTTTTAAGATTTTTTTATCAGAGAGTGCTTATACCATATGTTAATTTACGTTATATATATATATATATATATATATATATATATAATACGAATTACCTACTCATTTTATTTTAAAGTAATTTTAAAATAATTTCTCCTCTGTATAATGATGAAAGTCGACTTCGATGTGGTGTAACGCTAATGAGGGGTTTTGATCTGAAATGAATGTTCTAGATAGTATTAGTAACTCAAAACAATAGGTAAATTCCATATATTTACATTTAATCACTTCGAAAATATTCGTTCCCTAATTATAACTTTTTATTAAAACCCGTCTGTAAAAAACACTCTCCAAGCAACAAATTCAAATGCAACCAATATAATTAGGTAGAGCGGTGTAATAGTGTATCTCCGTACTTAGGAATTAGGTCAGAGTTTTCAGCGAAAAATAGTTTAAATATCGGACCCGAACCGAGTGAATTCATACGATCTCAAGCTGTAGAAGTCCTCATTACTACTATACAGATTGAGGTCCAGGAGCAATCTCCGTAATCCTGTATTTTATTAATACAAGTTACGAACGTCGAACTCGTATTAATTCCCTAACATTTTACGTGTGCGTGCAACTATAGTGTTAATTTGTATGTTTACGGCCTCATAGATACAATAGTTCAGATCGAACCATCGCACGTCAAAACAGAGATACCCCAGTATATGGGGTGTCAGAGATTCGGCCATGCAAAGAACTATTGCTATAATAGCCGAAGATGTGTCAAATGTACTGACAACCACTACACAGAAGATTGTCCTAGGAAAGCCTAGGACAACGAAGCCGTATGTGTATAAAAATAACAACCATGTCAGCCAATCCGCATGAGATCCGAGAAAGAAACTATCAGGTCAGGTTTAGCTTCAATGTCTTTTGCCTTATGATGGATGACAGGTTCTCGTACGTCATTTATGACGGCGTGTTAACAGCAGCGCGTTACTTCAATCTATTACGGACCGTGGTAGAAGATTTCCTTAACAACCTGGCTTTGAACTTGTGAAGAGGTTGTTGGTATCAACTGGATGAAGTACCAACCCATTGCACCCAGGAGTTATCCC
Organism: Vesta saturnalis; assembly: GCA_036346205.1. Classification (NCBI taxonomy): domain Eukaryota; kingdom Metazoa; phylum Arthropoda; class Insecta; order Coleoptera; family Lampyridae; genus Vesta; species Vesta saturnalis. Next base: position 234,076 of record JARFJB010000229.1, on the reverse strand, counting down.
AAGAACTCACCGTAATGTTCGAAGGTAGGCGGATAAGGTGGTTATGACCATGGAACTGACCTGCCAGATCTCCAGATTTGACACCTTTGGGGACAAATCAACCATCAGGTCTACCAAACACCGCTGAACACGAGGGAGCAATTAGAGGCACGCGTACGAGCAGCATTCGATACGTTCTCTCCTCAAGAAGTACAAACAGCAGTATTGGAGGGTGTTTCTTCACGCTTGACATCATGCTTGAATGTGAACGGCCACCATTTAGAACATTTATTATAATTTGTTTCTAGTTTTTTACATCTATTTTTTGTCATTCGAAATAAATGTTAATAATTTTGGTTAAATATTGTGCAAGTTCTACTAAAAATCCTGTAGGATCTTCCGTATAAAAAATGAATTAAGAATTTTTCTTCATTTGTATGAACATTTAAGCACTTTGTTACGGTATGAACTGGAAGTAAAACGATATAACAAATAAAATTGGCCGTTGCTCGACTGGTCAGCGACTGGGTGGGTAAGATGTGCTAAATTTTAATATATATATATATATATATATATATATATATATATATATATATATATATATATATATATATATATATATACAATTCATTACCCTCTATCCATCCTCTTAAGTGTTCCTGAGTGCTTTAGCACGATAGGCCTAATTTTGCCTGTTCAGGTCCACAATCATAAAAAAAAAAAAATACAGGGTGTATTTTAAAATAACCGACAAACGAAAACTGGAGATTCTATGATTCAAAGTAAGACAAAAATTATCATAAACGCTTTTCCGAAAATGTTTCCTAACCCAGATACAGGTTGATTAAAAAATAATTTTTTTAAGATTTTTTCAAGATTCCTCAAAAACCACAAAAGATATTACAATGAGATTTGGTACACCTAAATGTCTAATTAAGTACAATTAATCAAGTGAGTTTGAGTCAACTGGCTCCATCCAGTGGCGTAGAATATGTTAAGTTAATCACTTTAAGTAAAAAATGCACGTTTTTTTTGAAGAAATATTTTTTGTTAAATTCAACATTTAATTCTGCAAATAAAATCATACTTAGTATTTTTTCGATTCGGCACCCGTTTTTGAAATATTTTGCATTAACATAAACGACTACATTATTCAGTAATAACAAAATTAAATAAATCAGAGGTTGCTTTGCTTTTGACAGTTACGTATCTTATGTTTGCTAAAATAGTTGCATTTACGCGTGTTTTGTAATTCATTGTTTGTGTCTAATTACTGTGAAAAAATGAATTCTTCCAAACGAGAACTGGTCGATATGCGTTTATGTTTATCTTGCATAATTCCCACAAATGGTTAGATGAAAATCAGCATCCAACTGTAGTTACAGCTCACCAACATAGATTTAGCGAAAATATTTGGATAGGTATACAAGACGATCACCTAAGCCGACCTATCCGTTTTCCTCAAAGACTTACTGGCGAATTCTATTAAAATTGTTTGAGAGAAGATTTGCCAGAATTGTTTGACGACGTACCCTTAGATGTTAGAATGAACATGTATTTCATGCATGATGGTGCACCACCACATTCTACACGAAACGTCAGAGAATTTTTAAATGCATGGTTCCCTGGACGCTGGATTGGACGAGGAAGTGAAGTACCGTGGCCAGCACGATTGCCAGATTTAAACCCATTGGATTTTTTTGTGTGGGGGTATCTGAAAACTCGTGTATATTCTGTTCAAATTGATAATCGAGAGCAACTTTGGAATCGCATGCCATAAATTCTTCAGCGTGTTGGGTTTCATTTGCTAAGAAGAATACAAGCTTGCATTCAAAAGGAAGGAGGACATTTTGAACAATATGTATAAAAATAATTATTATTTTGTTTTTGATTCCTTCAATATTTCTTAAATAATGTACCTAAGAGTTAACTGCGTTATTTTTTTGTAAAATAAAACTAATTTTGATTTTTATTGAATAATGTAGTCGTTTATGTTAATGCAAAATATTTCAAAAACGGGGTGTCGAATCGAAAAAATACTAAGAATGATTTTATTTGCAGAATTAAATGTTGAATCTGTCATAAAAATATTTCTTCAAAAAACCAGGGGCTTGCGTTTTTTTTTTACTTACACTAATTAACTTAAAATATTCTACGCCACTGGATGTAGTCAGTTGACTCAAACTCACCTGATTAATTGTATTTAATTAGACATTTAGGTGTACCAAATCTCAGTGTAATATTGTTTGTAGTTTTTCAGGAATCTTAAAAAAACCTTAAAAAAAGTATTTTTTAATCAACCTGTATCTCGGTTAGGAAGCATTTTCGGAAAAGCGTTTATGATCAGTTTTGTCCTATTTTGAATCATAGAATCTCCAGTTTTCGTTTGTCGGTGATTTTAAAATACACCCTATATATATATATATATATATATATATATATATATATATATATATATATATATATATATATATGTCCAAATAGGCGTTGTAATGTTAGTTCATAGCTCGCTAAAATACCCAAATAATTTGCTTGCCTATATGTAATCTTCGTAGGTGGCCCTGAGACCAGCACACCTCGCTAACCTGAAAGGTTTTAAAAATATTTGCACGCTTAGATAAAATAATTGCGTGCCGCAAAATTAATCACTAATTTGGTAAAAAAACAATAATCTATTGCTCCGTTGCGTTACTTAAACAAAAGATTCTGTACTTAAAGCAATTTCATTTCATCAAACAAAAAAAGTAAAAAATAAGCAGGTTAATTCTGTACACAACCACTTGAAATCAGATTTTTCAAATCGCAATCAATTATGTTCAAGTCATAAATAATGCGGTAATTCATCGGCCTCTAAATGTTACTCTATAGTTAAACAATCAGTTGAAAAGCTTTCGGCCGTAATTGTTTTATTTCAACTGCACACAATGTAATGACGTTAATTCGAAGAGCAAATTAAAAAAGAATTAAACATTAAAAATGCGTATCGTCAGATGCTGTGTAATAATAGGTTCAAATAAAGAAAAACACGCCCAATAACCTAAATATATGTAACGTAAATAAAATCGTATACAATATTGTTTACTATACGAGTTGCATCAATTTGATTATTTAAATTGGCTAGAGTTTCATTGGCGGCCTCTTACTAAACTTAATGTAATTTCGACATACAAAAATAACAAATATGGAATACTCAAATAAATTTAGGTGATTAAAAATAAAAAATTAAAAATTTAAACGATAAAATAATTAAAAGTTAATCTCCAAAAAAACAGTGCGTTCGTGCATTTGTACATATACGAATAAAATACACAAAAAAAGTTATTTAATTTTGTCAACCACAACAACAAAAAAATGTTACCTTACTTGGGGAGGCTCTTATGTTACACTGGCACCTATGATGGACTCAGAGGGTGACCTCATCGATAGGATTGATGCTGAGCTACGCTTCCAGTAACAGACAGCTAGTGACTGCTTCCCTTTCAGCTCGCGTTTGGGTCAAATTTCAAATGATCGTGTATACACTAATATATACATTAATACGAAATTCGTTCACTCTACTTTACTCTAGTTATAGTGGTTACCTTTTATTCTTCGTTAACTATACACCAAAAGCTGGTTTATTTAAATCGCATTACTTATCTTTACACTAATAATATAAAAGTTCTGAATAATTCTTAATATTTTTAAATCACAAAAAACTTTATTTTATTTACGGCAGGCTATTTGTTTAATAGCGCACTGTGAACTGTAAGTTAGAAACTTTGGAACAAACGTTATATTTTTCCGATAAAAAAGCGAAGACTTCTCCAGAGAATGACGAAATCACTTGGCATCTTAAACACTAAACGCCTTTCTGGATCCCTATAAGTCCAACTGCACAAAACGATAAACTCGTCTGGTGAAGGTTAAACACATATACGATCCCCCATTTGGAATGTGAGGGGATGAACACTGTGCTACGAGAGTTTCTTCAATACAAACCTTGCTCAACGTTGTTCCGCGGTAAAACAACTTCACCGTAACGATAACCCTAGCGATTCCAAGCCTAAATTACCACTGTCACTGCGAATAATTTGTCGCGAAATTGGTTTTTCTAAACACCCCTATCTAATTTGACAATAAAAGAAAAGGGTACCCCAATTTACTACCTACGCACATTCACGAAGTTCAACTCAAAAATTGTCGGGAAAAATTGCATCGTCAGCAGAGCCTACTTCTACTCGAAAATTTATCTAAGCAATTTGATATATGGTAAATTGGAATTTTCAAGCAACGCTAGCCTTTACTGCCCTGTATATAAAGTCAAATTCTTTGTTTAAAACCAAACTCTTATGAACGGAAATTGTGCCTCAATGACGGCTAACTTTAACTTTTGCAAAAGATGTACCTTACAAAGTAATCATTTGAATACGTTCTTGAATTTAACTTTTACATGATCTCAACGTGATTTAGCTAAATATCCCCAATTTAATATAACGAATACATTTATCTATCCAAAAAATACCCTTATTTACAAAGACACTTAACGAATGTTTACTTTCAAATCAGTAAGTGGGTCTCCCTAAATATCGATATCAAAAATGTACGTCACCACAAACTAAACAAACGCCATCACAATTCTATGAAATTTTAAATTTTATCTAATGTCGATATCGGGATTTAATACCTAAATCGAAATACAGCCTTACCACAACAAATAGGACAAATTTGCTTACCTGTATGGCAAATCAGGGATTACGGTGTCCTCAGTCGATAGGATGTTTCCTATAAAAATGCTTCAAGAAAGATTGGTGACTTATCGCACTACCCTCGTATGGGCAAAATCAAACGGCAGTCGGTCAACGGCCGATTTAATTTACATTTATTTTACGTTATATTTATCTGAACTTGACTTACTATGAAATTATATCAACCATTCAATATGACTAAATTCATATAAACGATTCCGCTCAAAATCATTACGTTACGGTTATAAAAAAATACAAAGAAAATATTCAATCGTCATCACTGTGAAATTGTAATTCGAGAACCTTCGTTAATTAGATAAAATCTTTCGATAACTTGAATGGCAACCAAAATAACTCATCTTAAATTGTGATTAAACGTAAATAACTAAATGCGCAAAGAAACGGGGTTACACTGCTCGTATACTGCACAGAAAATACCAAATTCACTAACACTAAATATATATATATATATATATATATATATATATATATATATATATATATATATATACACGTACATATATTGTAAACAATTAAACATGAACATTAAATGGCATATTATAGTAGTTATAAAAAAATGACATCAGTAATTTAAAAGAAAATAATAAAGGTCTAATTCACCTTTGTAACGTCATTTGACTTTGTGAATTTCCGATGACGTAATTAGGCCTGGGGATTTCCGATGACGTAATTCAGCTTGGGGATTTCCGATGATGTAATTAGGCCTGAGCATTTCCGATGACGTAATTCAGCTTGTGGATTTTCGATGGCTACGCCTTTCTTTTTTGACTTTGAGAAAGTTGTTTACCTTCAGAAACAGGTTTTTACATTGAGAAAGCGGCCTAGAGCTTGGGCTTGCGCAGGAGTTTGAAAATGTTTTAATGGAGGTTCTTGTAAGACAGGTGTGGGGCTAGCTCTTGGACATGGTGCCACTGAGAAATTGTTTTAATGGAGGTTCTTGTAAGGCAAGTGTAGGAAATAGCTCTTAGGGGTTAGCTGCTTCGCGCTATCTTATAAGACAAGTCTAGGCTTGCGCCCCCTGATTGGAAATAGTATGGACCCTAATGCTACCTGATAAGACATGGTCTTGTATTAGGCATGCGTCTCTTAATGGAGAGATAGTACGGGGACTCTAATGCTAACTTGTAAGACAGCTTGTTTGTGGAGTCATCCAGCGGGGTATGGACTAATGAAATTTTCTGCAATAAAGGTGGCAGCACCTAATGGTATATTTCAGCGTTAATCAGGGTTTGTTTGTGGCGCCATCTAGCGGGTATGGACTAATGAGTATTTCCTGTAATAAAGGTGGCGCTAACTAGTGGTATATTTCAGGGATTAATCAGTTTGTTTGTGGCGCCATCTAGCGGTGTATGGGCGAATGAGTATTTTTCTGTAATAAACGTGGTGCTACCTAGCAGAATATTTTAGGGAGTAACTAGGGCTTGTTGCTGAGTTATCATCTACCGGTGTAAGGAACAGCGAGTGTTTTCTGTGATAGGGGCAGAGTCACCTAGCAATATATTTCTTAGCTAATCAGGATTTGTTTGCGATGTATAGTTTTCTGTAAACTTTACTAATTAACTGCTTGTAAGATCTGTGAATATTCATATAAGTGCTTTTTTAATACGGGACTTAAATTTTTTTTTTTTGACCTCAGTATACGCTGTACAATACTACCTTAGCTTGTAACACACACACGCGCACACACGCACACGCACACGCACACGCACACGTACACGCACACGCACAACGCACGCACACACACACACACACACACACACACACACACACACACACACACACACCGTCAGAATTAAATTAATTGGTCAATAGAACCTACATTAAAAATAATACATATCCTAATCTATAATAATATTATAAGACCTTAAATATACATACATACGTAAAATGTTAGGGAATTACTCCGAATTCGTAACTTGTATTAATAAATACAGAGATTGCCTCTGGTCCTCTGAGAAGATGATGATGGCAATTGGGACAAACTGTCTCAACAGCTTACGAGGTATAAACAAAAGACTTTTACACCCCATGGAAATGGCGGAACTCAAACCAAGCTATCAGTCTAAATAGCCTGCATGGTAGTAAGGAAGACTTCTACAGTTTGAGAGTATCTGAATCTTACCGTGCCTGAACCCACTATTTAAATCATTGAAACTCTGACGTCAACACTACTAAGTTACAGTCGATAGGGGTTTTCAGTTATTAACCATTTTTAGAATGTAAAAAACTCGCATTCACCTTTCACTGTCTCCTTTAACGTTTATATAATAAGGCCATTTTTTTTTATATTAAAAGACAGCTAGAGTGTACTACTGTATGTTTTTAATTTAAAGTTAATTGCGGTCATGTAAGGGTATTTTATAGAAGGCTGATTCATGCTTTGTAGCGGATAAATTTTGAACCCAGCTTGTATTATCATTTTATGATGTGTGGTCAACCCCGGTATTTTTTCTAGTGGAGAGAAACTCATGCGACGGTGTATGGCCATTTTAAAAACACGTGCTGGGTTTTACTAAATATCTAAAAAAGACGCAAGTTAATTACAGTATTATAACGTACGCTGAATTAATGGGACGCATAGTGTCATTATGTACAACATGCATTTTAGAAATGAGTTTCATCGTATTATAAATTGTTTGTAGAATGCAATATATCCAATATATATAATTAAATAAATTCTAGCATAAACAGATATGTACAGTTCGTGAAGATGATAATAATACTATTTCAGAAAATAATACAAGGTTGTAATTAAACACCTTAAACATGAAAATTGGTACAAAAGTTACTTTAAACGGTTTGAGCCTTGAGATTGTAAAATTTACATATCGATAAACTATTTGTACGGAATGTAATTATTATTAAACAGTTATACAACTCCCATTACTATAATTTGGAAAGGGACAATTGCTCACTCATTAACGTACTTACAAATATTTTTAAAAAACTTGCAGCTGCAAAAAACATTAAGGTCCAGTATTAGGTGATATAACAATCATTTTCTTCATCCGCTTCATCTTGAGCGATTATAGCTTATTAACTAGTAAAAACATCTAATACTCTGACGCTGCTTCATAATAATATTCACCCGTTAGTAATTGTACTTTAAATACTCGCACGGGCTAATGTCTAATATTTTATTTTACCATTAGTATTACACGTATATGAGATTCTTCTTAAAAATTAGCTAAGTTCGCCACGCTACCTTGAAATACTACATAGGTTTTCAATTCTTTTTCGTAGCATATTTTCTAATACACACAAGACAGCATCTTCAATATAGTGGTGTATACACCAAAAAAATGGCTTGTGTCTTCTTCTTCTTTAAGCTAGATTTTGCCTCTATACAGCATACAAGCTCTATCTTAGCTGAATTACCTCTGTCAAAAAGGGTTGTAATCAAATTAAGTATACCGACCTCTTTTAATCTTTGAATTTTTACCGATAAGGACCTGCCATACTATCACATAAGACGACTTTACATACAGGTTCTGTCTCGGATGAACTGTCGAAAAGAGTTTTTTAGATTTATAAACATGCCCCTAGGAAAGATATTAGAGTGTAGTTACGGAAACATTGTGTGTTGTGACCGCCAGATTTTTGCGATATCATATCTCATATAGGTAAAACTTCGCGACGCGAGGATTTCAGCGAAGGCTGTTTCGGAGACCCCACTACTCCAACCCTCTCCGAGCATAACCGAGATTGTAAGACAGGTGTAGGGTTGCGCTACTTGCTCTCGGGGCTTTGTCCCTTGTCGAGGGCCCAATGGCGAAAAATTTGAATCTGTATTTGTATTTAAGTTTCTGCAGGTTATGGCTGGAAATATGAATCTGTATTATAATAAGGGGTATAATGCTAACTTGTAAGGCAGATGTAAGGTTTAGCAACTTGCTTTCAGGCCCTCGCTCCTCGACCAAAAATATGAATTTGTCTGTGACACCATCTATAACGGAAATCTGAACTTGTATTATAATAATAATAAGGAGTTCTAATGCTAACTTATAAGACAGACATGGGGCTTCGCAACTTACTTACTTCCTGGTCTTAGCCCCTGGCCCCTTGGCGGGAAATTTGAATTTGGATTTGTATTTAAGTGTTTACATTCTGGTTACTTATTGCGAGAAATTTGAGCTTGTATTCTAATAAGGGACCTATTGCTAGCTTACAAGACAAAACATAGGAAACTGTGTTCTGTGTTAGGGCCTGCGCCCTCCTGTCGTGGCGCTTGTTGGGAAATTTGAATTTGTCTCGTCATCTAGTTGTGTATGGGCAAATGAATATTTTATGTAATAATAAAGGCGGCACCATCGAACGTTATATTTGTAGGACTAATCAGGGTTTTGTTTGTGGCACCATCTAGTGGTATATTTTTTAAACTAGCGAATGTTTGCTGTAATAGAAGCGACGCAACATAGCGGTACATTTCTAGGACTAATTAGGGTGTAAATGCTATTGAATGTTTTCTGTAATAGAGGTTGATCGTGTTCGTCTCTCCGTCGTCTCTTTCTCAAACATACAAATCAATTAATCAAATCAAAACAATTAAATACCAAACTGATTTAACTTAATCATACAAAATCAGCGCTCAAGTCAAAAAATAGCAGTATGATTCAACGAACAGAGTGCAAAAGAAAGCCAATCTCACACTTATTGTAGCCACCAATCTAACTACCCTTTCGCATTAACTGCAGCATTGTTAGTGCAGGTCCAAACACCGTTAAGAAAAACAAGTTTATTAACAAAATTGAAGGAAAGCTTAGCGTTTGAAAATATACTATTATTACTATAAACAACAATACATCATTTATTTAATCACATCCTTTATCGGCCTTCCTCTTGAACCGTGATTCGTCTCTATCATCATCATGGTTTTGAGACTCGTCCTTCTCCTCCATACTCGCGCGCAAGTATTTTACCTTCAAATCCTATAGTAACTTAATGTGAATATAGCAAACATGAATATCGAAAACGCAAACATGTAAATTTATCGTCTTTAACGGTACCCACATCGGTTTATGAAATTCAACGCCAGAATAAAAATAATGTATAACATATCTGATTAAATACTTGGATGAATACTAACTTAAATCAAGTATGACCATAAAGTAAATTTTCAATACACATAACAACGTATTCAACCATTCAATAATGACAAATACAAAATAATCAAAACAGTCATTTAAAATTCGTCGTAAACACCAAAATAATACGAAAGTAATTACCTTACCCACTTTACTTTTCCCCCTCTCTTTGCCCTGACAATCGGTAGGTTTTTGAAGATGCTTCACTAGCTTACGGAACGGTATCTGACCTGCGGAAGCTTCTACATTTTCCATAGCTGGTATGGTATATATGGTATATGGTATATATCTCCTTCATCAGTATAGCTATCTAAATGATCATTACAAAGAAATTCCTACGATTGAACAGAGGAAAACAATTATAATTCTTTGTTACTTGCAAAAATTAATGTTAGGTAAGATAGATCACCCGCATATACTACAAAAAATAGGAATAAAAACACCTCGAATCAACAGCAGAATAAAAATTTATTTCTCAGTTCCTAAGCCAAACACTAACTGTTTACTGAACTCTCCAGTTTTTAAAATGGTAACCCTATATAATAAATTGCCTAGCGAGGTAGATTTGTTTGGTCTAAATAAATTGGCGTTCAAAAAAATATTGATGGCTATTATATTCGATATTAGGTAAATAATAGTGTGTAACTAATTAAGCTTAAAATTTTATTATAAAATGTTACTTTCATTTCATTTTGTATCTGATGTGTATTTTCTTTAATGATTACTCTGTAATTGGGTTCTTGTACCTGTAGAGTAATAAACATTATTATTATTATAGCCACAGAATGAAAGTCGGGCCGGGTACGCAAGCTAACGAACTGTGTGATTTTGTTTCCACTTGGTTGATATGATCGCAAATTTCTTAAACGATATTAATGATTATGCGGAATTAAATAAGCAATTTATATACAGCAAGTTTATTCTATTAATTTGGCAGGCTATTCCTATGTACGCAGCACTATCAAAAAACTTAAATAGGAACTCGTTACTTTGATCCGCAACAATAAGATGCGAAAACACGGTACCACAGAAAGAAGCCCAGCACTATAACACAAACACTCGAGCTACTTATAGGCCAAAAACTGGTCATCATAGACACAAAATGGTAAAACTAACTCGAGGATGGGGTGAACCAATATATTATCCCTTTTATTGGCGACGGAGATTAATTACTCCGCGAAAATTCGATGCACTCCCGATATCCATAACTAATTCCATAAACTCCTGCATACATCCCGACCGCCTCCCCAAAAGAAGACGTGAATCTAGTACTACATTCCTAACTAGACTGATCATAACTATTTATTATCCACCACATTGGTTTTTCTACCACTTTCACTCTAATTTGCCCAAAAAACTTAAATATATCACTCCGCGCATACACGAAGCCTAAATTCGAAAAACGTCGGGAGAGATTGCTTTGTCTGAAAGCCTGTTACTACTCGAAATCTTATCTGAGAAAGCTGATATTTGACACTCTTATCAATCGGAACGGTGCCTATCTGGTGGCTAACTAGAACTTTTCCACAAGATGTACCTTACAAAATAATATTTGAATACATTCTTTAATTTAATTCTTTTTATATGACGCAATCCCAGCTTGATTTAACGAAACTAAATATGAAATTTATTCTACAAAACTGTCCTTATTTACAAAAACACTAACGGATGTTTCCTTTCAAACTCCAGCAAGTGGGCTTCCCTAAATATCGATACCAAAACGTAAATCACATTTTCCTTTTTTAAAATTTCTATTTTACTACGATCTACACGCAAACTTCATGTTCGCCTTAGTAAATACAAAAAAAAAAAAATCGTAAAGCTTTAAATTACGTAAACGAGAAAAGAAAGCATTAGAATAGAAAGCTTCCCCCATCATTAATGCGTTATTGCATCCCATTACGAGAATCGATGCCCCATTCAAAATGTTCGGTACTAACAAATAATAATTTATAAATTCGAAATTTATCGGTAAATCTTGGTGAAATCATGGATACATGACAAACCACATGTACTTCTAATGAATGGTCTCACTGAGACACCCTGTATATTATACAATATACTTATAGCTTGAAGCCTTCAGGCTGATTGTTTAACAAAAGAAGTTAATTAAAAAAATATTAACCCTCAAAATCTGTTTTGTATAAATATAATCGTGGAAGCTTATTTTAAATAGAGATTTATCATATTTCATTTTTAATGATAATACATAAACTAACTTACTGTGAAACTGTTTGAAACAGCAAACTATACTGAATCCCCTCTTGACAAGATTTCAAGTTTAATAACTGTAGCGCAAATTTGAACGGAATAGTTTGTTTATAAAGTTATCTCAAGTCCGTAAATTGGGACATGTCTTTATTTTTACTAAAAGTTTCAAACTGTATTATCACACCTTGTTACGTGTTCGTCTTTGTTGCAGACTTAGAGCTCAAGTATTATGAAGGCAAATTGGAAATTCATCTACTTAAAGTGTCTACCATAAACTTAACCGCACACCTCATCACTTGTTATACTGCATTTGAATTGAATAACTACGCTAAGGAATTCTTTTAAATCAATTGTCTAACCCTAGGTCAGCTTTAATAAAAAAGAATGAGAACTGTTTCTATTTTATTTTTGATAAATTTTATTTGTGTGCACTAAAATATTTTACTACCACAACAAAACAAAATCTTTTTATTAAGTCAGAATGTGAGTTACTTTTTGAAGCGTCTCGATTGCTATAATATACATTAAGTTTACTCTAATCTAAAGGAAGCTTTTCTATTCCTTCATCCAATTTAATTAAATTCGTCTTATTTATTTTATTTCGCATCCTACCCATTTGAAGACTGGATATCATTAACAAAACGTAATATTGTAAGGAAATAAATTTTTTGGAAATGGAGAGTATAATTACACTTTTACCTAATCTATTACGTTTTCACGCTATAAACAAAAACCAATTAAATTTCAATTTACAGTCTCTGAGTTCCTTTAATCCGTTGCAGCTCATTAAATGGTTTAGAAGTAAGCTTAATTTGAACAATCGATTTTTTTGTATATTTATAGAATATGCGTATACTCTCATTGTTAATTATCAATCATTACAAGTGTTGATTTGTAAAGAAAATTGTTATTTCTAGTACGCGTTTAATGAGCTGCTTGAAGTTCATATTGAGATTTTGTTTATATTTCAGGACAAAAAATGGCGTTTCTTATTTTTATTATATCTTGTTTTATTTTAATATTTGCAATCTCTATCGTATTCTGCATGATATATAGGATAAACATTTGCGTCTATATTTTGTCAGAATTTTTTTTCAAATGTTCTACTTTGGTTTGATCTACATTAATTTATGTCTGAGATTGTGTTACAGAAAACCGAAAAAATGTGGAATTTCTGCAAATATAATAAGATTGAAAAATTGTAAACTCTCCTTTAAAGTAAAGAAATTCGCCTTTATAAAACAATACATTTTTGCAGTCAATTTGAGATTATTAAATCATCCCGAAACTGGGTATTATTCATATATTCAATATGAAATTATCGATTTTGCATTAACTTTAAAGTATTCTATGGATTATGTAACCCAATCTTCTTTAGATTGAAACAATGTTCGTTGCCTCAATACCAGTATAACAATTTGTTATGCGTTGGTTAGATAATTGGACATTTAAGTATCAGAGTTTTAGAAATGATTATATTGTTTTCATATTGTCACTCAAGTGTATTAAATACATGTAATTAGCACTGTGCTGTAAATCACTTTAATTAATTAACCTAATTAGTGGTTTCTTGCAAGAATGTGTCGAATTAGTTCATATTTTTTTTCAAAAATTATCCAGTACAGTGAACAACGGAGAATTAATGTATTTAAAATAATAATGTTGCAAAAGGCTATACAAAAGAGAAATCAACAGGGTGTCTGGAAATTGCGAGTACAACTTATGCCCAGAGATTCCTCAGCTTAAACCAACACACCCGAGGACCAAACATCATTGGTATGAGGGATATAGGGTCTCAAAAGAAGGACATAATTGCTAAAGTTTCGATGATATCACTGAAAACTTGCATAGGACGGTTTTGGAAGGGAAATACTGGAATTTAGTCGTAGCGAGTTCAAATGGAATTAATAAACCGCACAAGTAAATATCAGCAAGGGCCAAAGTCAGGACAGTGAATTTTCACAAATTTTAGTTACGTTAAACGATAAGTCAAATCGGGTAATATTTTTCAACGCCTGTAACACGTTAAATCGGGTTATTGCCAACTTTCTAATTTTATTTTCTACTTTGTGGATATCGTTGCGAATTTACTTTATGTACTTAAACAAACCCCGCCATCCGCTCATTTATTTTTATTGTAACTTTATTCGACCTATGATTTAACATTTGTTACATTGCAAGCAATTCTTTAAACAATATAAGTAATAGTTTAATACACCTACAGAATGGGGACCTTGAGTTTGAGTTTGAGTTTGAGGTTACGTTTGCGTTTACGTTTGCGATTGCGTTTCCGTTTACGCTAACGCTCACGTGCAAGCTCACGCGCACGCTTACGTTCGCGCTCGCACCCGCGTTCGCGTTTGCGTTCGCGTTCGCGTTCACGTTCACGTTCACGTTCACGTTCACGTTCACGTTCACGTTGACGTTCACGTTGACGTTCACGTTGACGTTCACGTTGACGTTCACGTTGACGTTCACGTTGACGTTCACGTTGACGTTCACGTTGACGTTCTCGTTGACGTTCACGTTGACGTTCACGTTCACGTTCACGTTCACGTTCACGTTCACGTTCACGATCACGTTGACGTTCACGTTGACGTTCACGTTGACGTTCACGTTGACGTTCACGTTGACGTTCACGTTGACGCTCACGTTGACGTTCACGTTGACGTTCACGTTGACGTTCACGTTGACGTTCACGTTCACGTTCACGCTGACGTTCACGTTGACGTTCACGTTGACGTTCACGTTGACGTTCACGTTGACGTTCACGTTGACGTTCACGTTGACGTTCACGTTGACGTTCACGTTGACGTTCACGTTGACGTTCACGTTGACGTTCACGTTGACGTTCACGTTGACGTTCACGTTGACGTTCACGTTGACGTTCACGTTGACGTTCACGTTGACGTTCACGTTGACGTCCACGTTGACGTTCACGTTCACGTTCACGTTCACGTTCACGTTCACGATCACGTTGACGTTCACGTTGACGTTCACGTTGACGTTCACGTTGACGTTCACGTTGACGTTCACGTTGACGTTCACGTTCACGTTCACGTTCACGTTCACGTTCACGTTCACGTTGACGTTCACGTTGACGTTCACGTTGACGTTCACGTTGACGTTCACGTTGACGCTCACGTTGACGTTCACGTTGACGTTCACGTTGACGTTCACGTTCACGTTCACGTTCACGTTCACGATCACGTTCACGTTCACGTTGACGTTCACGTTGACGTTCACGTTGACGTTCACGTTGACGTTCACGTTGACGCTCACGTTGACGTTCACGTTGACGTTCACGTTGACGTTCACGTTCACGTTCACGCTGACGTTCACGTTGACGTTCACGTTGACGTTCACGTTGACGTTCACGTTGACGTTCACGTTGACGTTCACGTTGACGTTCACGTTGACGTTCACGTTGACGTTCACGTTGACGTTCACGTTGACGTTCACGTTGACGTTCACGTTGACGTTCACGTTGACGTTCACGTTGACGTTCACGTTGACGTTCACGTTGACGTTCACGTTGACGTCCACGTTGACGTTCACGTTGACGTTCACGTTGACGTTCACGTAGACGTTCACGTTGACGTTCACGTTGACGTTCACGTTGACGTTCACGTTGACGTTCACGTTGACGTTCACGTTGACGTTCACGTTGACGTTCACGTTGACGTTCACGTTGACGTTCACGTTGACGTTCACGTTGACGTTCACGTTGACGTTCACGTTGACGTTCACTTTGACGTTCACGTTGACGTTCACGTTCGAGTTCACGTTCGCGTTCACGTTCGCGTTCACGTTCGCGTTCACGTTCGCGTTCACGTTCGCGTTCACGTTGACGTTCACTTTGACGTTCACGTTGACGTTCACGTTCGAGTTCACGTTCGCGTTCACGTTCGCGTTCACGTTCGCGTTCACGTTCGCGTTCACGTTCGCGTTCACGCTCGCGTTGACGTTCGCGTTGACGTTCGCGTTGACGTTCGCGTTGACGTTCGCGTTGACGTTCGCGTTGACGTTCGCGTTGACGTTCGCGTTCACGTTCGCGTTGACGTTCGCGTTGACGTTCGCGTTGACGTTCGCGTTCACGTTCGCGTTCACGTTCGCGTTCACGTTCGCGTTCACGTTCGCGTTCGCGTTCGCGTTCACGTTGACGTTCACGTTGACGTTCACGTTGACGTTCACGTTGACGTTCACGTTGACGTTCACGTTGACGTTCACGTTGACGTTCACGTTGACGTTCACGTTGACGTTCACGTTGACGTTCACGTTGACGTTCACGTTGACGTTCACGTTGACGTTCACGTTGACGTTCACGTTGACGTTCACGTTGACGTTCACGTTGACGTTCACTTTCACGTCCACGTTCACATTTACGTTCACGTTGACGTTCACGTTGACGTTCACGTTCGCGTTAACGTTCGCGTTCGCGTTGACGTTCGCGTTGACGTTCGCGTTGACGTTCGCGTTCACGTTCGCGTTGACGTTCGCGTTGACGTTCGCGTTCACGTTCGCGTTCACGTTCGCGTTCACGTTCGAGTTCACGTTCACGTTCACGTTCACGTTCACGTTCAAGTTCACGTTCACGTTCACGTTCACGTTCACGTTGACGTTAACGTTGACGGTCACGTGAACGTGAAAGTGAACGTGAACGTGAACGTGAACGTGAACGCGAACGCGAACGCGAACGCGAACGCGGATGCAACGCGTGCGACGCGAGCGCGAACGTAAGCGTGCTCGTGAGCGTGCACGTGAGCGTTAGCGTAAACGGAAACGCAATCGCAAACGTAAACGCAAACGTAACCTCAAACTCAAACTCAAACTCAAGGTCGCCATTCTGTAGGTGTATTAAACTATTACTTATATTGTTTAAAGAATTGCTTGCAATGTAACAAATGTTAAATCATAGGTCGAATAAAGTTACAATAAATAAATGAGCGGATGGCGGTTTGTTACATAAAGATATCCACAAAGTAGAAAAAAATTAGAAAGTTGATACGATTAAATGTGTTACGGCGTTGAAATATACCCGATTTGACTTATCGTTTAACGTATCTAAAATTGTGAAAATTCACGTTGACGTTCACGTTGACGTCACGTTGACGTTCCGTTGACGTTCCGTTGACGTTCACGTTGACGTTCACGTTGACGTTCACGTTGACGTTCACGTTGACGTTCACGTTGACGTCACGTTGACGTTCACGTTGACGTCACGTTGACGTTCACGTTGACGTTCACGTTGACGTTCACGTTGACGTTCACGTTGACGTTCACGTTGACGTTCACGTTGACGTTCACGTTGACGTTCACGTTGACGTTCACGTTGACGTTCACGTTGACGTTCACTTTCACGCCACGTTCACTTACGTTCACGTTACGTTCACGTTACGTTCACGTTGACGTTACGTTGACGTTCGCGTTCACGTTCGCGTTACGTTCGCGTTGACGTTCGCGTTACGTTCGCGTTCACGTTCGCGTTACTTCCGTTCACGTTCGTTCACGTTCACGTTCAGTTCACGTTCACGTTCACGTTCACGTTCACGTTCACGTTCACGTTCACGTTCACGTTCACGTTTACGTTCACGTTCACGTTGACGTTAACGTTGACGGTCACGTGAACGTGAAAGTGAACGTGAACGATGAACGTGAACGAACGCGAACGCGAACGCGAACGCGAACGCGGATGCGAACGCGGGTGCGAGCGCGAGCGCGAACGTAAGCGTGCTCGTGAGCGTGCACGTGAGCGTTAGCGTAAACGGAAACGCAATCGCAAACGTAAACGCAAACGTAACCTCAAACTCAAACTCAAACTCAAGGTCGCCATTCTGTAGGTGTATTAAACTATTACTTATATTGTTTAAAGAATTGCTTGCAATGTAACAAATGTTAAATCATAGGTCGAATAAAGTTACAATAAAAATAAATGAGCGGATGGCGGGGTTTGTTTAAGTACATAAAGTAAATTCGCAACGATATCCACAAAGTAGAAAATAAAATTAGAAAGTTGGCAATAACCCGATTAAATGTGTTACAGGCGTTGAAAAATATTACCCGATTTGACTTATCGTTTAACGTAACTAAAATTTGTGAAAATTCACTGTTGACGTTCACGTTGACGCTCACGTTGACGTTCACGTTGACGTTCACGTTGACGTTCACGTTGACGTTCACGTTGACGTTCACGTTGACGTTCACGTTGACGTTCACGTTGACGCTCACGTTGACGTTCACGTTGACGCTCACGTTGACGTTCACGTTGACGTTCACGTTGATGTTCACGTTGACGTTCACGTTGACGTTCACGTTGACGTTCACGTTGACGTTCACGTTGACGTTCACGTTGACGTTCACGTTGACGTTCACGTTGACGTTCACTTTCACGGCCACGTTCACGTTCACGTTTACGTTCACGTTCACGTTCACGTTCACGTTGACGTTCACGTTGACGTTCGCGTTCACGTTCGCGTTCACGTTCGCGTTGACGTTCGCGTTCACGTTCGCGTTCACGTTCGCGTTCACATTCACGTTCACGCTTACGTTCACGTTCACGTTCAAGTTCACGTTCATGTTCACGTTCACGTTCAAGTTCACGTTCACGTTCACGTTCACGTTCACGTTTACGTTCACGTTCACGTTGACGTTAACGTTGACGGTCACGTGAACGTGAAAGTGAACGTGAACGTGAACGTGAACGTAACGCGAACGCGAACGCGAACGCGAACGCGGATGCGAACGCGGGTGCGAGCGCGAGCGCGAACGTAAGCGTGCTCGTGAGCGTGCACGTGAGCGTTAGCGTAAACGGAAACGCAATCGCAAACGTAAACGCGAACGTAACCTCAAACTCAAACTCAAACTCAAGGTCGCCATTCTGTAGGTGTATTAAACTATTACTTATATTGTTTAAAGAATTGCTTGCAATGTAACAAATGTTAAATCATAGGTCGAATAAAGTTACAATAAAAATAAATGAGCGGATGGCGGGGTTTGTTTAAGTACATAAAGTAAATTCGCAACGATATCCACAAAGTAGAAAATAAAATTAGAAAGTTGGCAATAACCCGATTAAATGTGTTACAGGCGTTGAAAAATATTACCCAATTTGACTTATCGTTTAACGTATCTAAAATTTGTGAAAATTCACTGTTGACGTTCACGTTGACGCTCACGTTGACGTTCACGTTGACGTTCACGTTGACGTTCACGTTGACGTTCACGTTGACGTTCACGTTGACGTTCACGTTGACGTTCACGTTGACGTTCACGTTGACGTTCACGTTGACGTTCACGTTGACGTTCACGTTGACGTTCACGTTGACGTTCACGTTGACGTTCACGTTGACGTTCACTTTCACGGCCACGTTCACGTTCACGTTCACGTTCACGTTCACGTTCACGTTGACGTTCACGTTGACGTTCGCGTTCACGTTCGCGTTCACGTTCGCGTTGACGTTCGCGTTCACGTTCGCGTTCACGTTCGCGTTCACGTTCGCGTTCACATTCACGTTCACGCTTACGTTCACGTTCACGTTCAAGTTCACGTTCACGTTCACGTTCACGTTCACGTTCACGTTCACGTTCACGTTCACGTTGACGTTGACGGTTACGTTTACGTTTACGTTTACGTTTACGTTTACGTTTACGTTTACGTTTACGTTTACGTTTACGTTTACGTTTACGTTTACGTTTACGTTTACGTTTACGTTTACGTTTACGTTTACGTTTACGTTTACGTTTACGTTTACGCCTAAATTTTAACAATCCCCGGGGTACCAATTAAACAGCGCAACGGTTATAAGCTCAGAATCTTTTAATTGATATTCTACATACACACCTTACACAAACTTACACGATTATGTCTTCACCGGCAAATTAAAAAACCGATGTGCAGGAAGCCTACAGATCACAGCTACAAGCCACCGAAATTAGATCATATTTTGGTCGCCCAGTTTCGCAAATTAAGAGGACATTACGTAACACAGTGATTATTACATTTCCATCTCACCTAATGTAATTACCAGATTAAAATAGGTTTCGTTTGAAGCTTACTTCTTAGTAGAGGACCTGAAACCGCTGACTCATCGTAAGATATCCAGGGGATATCATAAATCCTGATTAACACCTTTTTTAAATGACGTCGAGCGTAAAACGTTCCGTTATCCTGTCAGCCTGTTTCTTTAACAGTTCTGAATACCGAAAGGTCCCGAAGATTTAAAGGTCTTACGCAATTCCCAGGTTAGGAGAAAATTTACTTCTTATCGGAAGTCCTGACCCTGTATCCGATCCAGATCGCTCGTCGCGATAATCTAGAATTATCGAAGGAGTCCTCCTTCCATAATGCCGTACCAATAAAACGTTTGGTTTATCTATCCTGTACCTAATAAACCACCCCTAAAATAAATGCACCTGAAGGTTTAAATACCTTATTGTTATTATTAATTCCGACCCAGGTAAAGGCGCATCCGAGCGGCAATGCTTGCGCGTTCCCGCACTAAGCATACTCAAAACGAGAACATCCATATTTAATTTCTACTCTATTTTTACTACAATTTCCGCGGATTACTAAATGTAATTAGAAAATGCCTTGATCATACATCCATGGTAAATTGAAAAGATCACTGATATCACAATTGTCAAAAGTTACTTCAATGCAATTTCCGCAAAGAAGACATTTTTCTCGTTCGATATTGGCCATGCGATTACGGGAAGCTGGCAACGTACAGCCGATTCAAGCACTTGTTCATAGAACAAGCACTGAGCAAAATATTATCAACGTTTTGGCCTACGTGCAATACGATCCCACCTTAAGCACCAGAAAAATATCTGACGACTTGGAGTTCCAAAAACGATTGTCCACAAGATTAATCAAAACAATAATATGCATCCATACCACATTGTTTTACATCAGGCATTAAATTACACTTGTTATGATCATAGACCTAACCATGGTCACTGGCTCCTAAATATAATTCAGTAAAATCCAAATTTCCTGTTACGCATATTATGGACGGGCGAAGCCACTTTCTGTGGCACAGCAGGAGTGAGTTTGCACAATATGCATTATTGGTCCGAGCAAAATCCACATTTTTTTGCGGCAAGTAGATCGTTAAAATCGCAGGGGTTTGAACGTATCGTGCGGACTGCTGGAAGGACAAATTATAGGTCTACATTTTTCTGACTAAACCCTTAATGGAATGAGGTTCTTGGAATTTTCGAACGTTTATCTTCCACCACTTTTAGATGACGTCTCCTTGGGAACAATAAGACTCATGTGGTTTCAGCTTGATGGTCGTCCGGCACATTATGACCAAAACATTCGTCGGCATTTATGTGAGCAATATTCGAATCTTGTTATTGGAAGAGGAAGTCCATTTCCCTACCGGGCGCGTTGCCGGATCCTACTTGTTCAGATTTCTACCTATGGATATACTGAAAGACCTGGTTTTCCAAAAGAAACTAACAACCAGGGAAAATATGATGGAAAGAAATAGCATTAGAAGTTTGTCTAGGGCTGTAATTCAAGCAGCGGTTTTTTTACTGAAATTAGATTAAATAAATTCATCGAGTATGATGGAAGACATTTTGAAAATTTGTGAGCTACTTCTGACTAAAATTTATTTGTGAAGGTGGTTCTAATATTGTTGTACTTCTGTTTTATTGTGACTATTGATATTCCGTAAGCCCGGTGGCCTTAAATACGCTGCAAAACTAAGTTTTCAACCTGTCCTAAGGTGTGAAGAAAGACCACGGGCGACGTATTAACATTGTCACAACGGGGACAAAGTCGAACCGTAATTTAATTTACCTCGGTTACCATGTGTATGTGATTTTTTTTCCCCGCCAAAGTAAGTTGTTCCGATTGCGGTATTATAAATCGCGAACGGATGGAGATATCGCGAAGGAATTTTTAATAAAATTTAGGTAACTTTAAGCCGCGTATCGGACTATCACATAAATATTACCGTTCTATTTAGTTTTTTTCCAAAAAATCACAAAAACGTGTAATCGCTGCAGAGAACGCTCTCTAGTTTATTTGTTTAAAACTAAACGCTCCAATAAAAAACGCACTTCAAAGGGATATAAATTGCTCTTTCAAACGAGAATATTCGAATGCGTTGAGAGGTTCAGGAGATATTAAAATGTAAGTATTGAAAAATGCAATGGCCTCCCCCTCCTTTATTATGGTATCACCCAAACTCTCAAAGGATATTTTCAAACTTATATCTCATTACCCAATTTTCCGAGATAGCATGAATTTTATGTTTCTTCGTAACAGTTACGTCCTCTATCGGTCGAGTTACGAACTTCAAAATAATTTCCAGTAATTTTTCTTACTTGCGTTACTTATAAGGGTTTTATTCCCAAACGTCCAGGCCTTACCATTGTCGAGCCGCTCTGTACCTTTATCCCCGTACTTTTGTACAATATAATAATTCATTTTTAAATAAATCTTATTTGCAATAAAAACATAATTGTATGTATGTCTACTATCTTCTTCTTTCTGTGCCGTATCCTCATTGAACGTTTCATATTTGTCATTTCGCATTATGCGGCCAAAGTATGCGAATTTTCTTTCCTTATTAGTCTTCATCACCTCCTTCTTTCTTCATACGTTGTAAGATGAGTTCGTTTGTTACATGGTGTATCTACGACATACGCATCATGGGTCGCTAACAACACATCTTAAACGCTTCAATTCGTTTGCACGTGGGATCCGTCAATGTCCAAGCTTCCATACCATACATCAATATCGAAAACACATAGCATTTTAGAATACCAGTTCGTAGTCGTATATTTAACTTCATGTCGCATAGCACAGTTCTCATGTTCTTATAGGAAGTTCGTGCGTTTTCAATTCTTCCTCTGATTTCCGTAGCTCGATATCAGTTGTCGTTTAGCTGAATTCCCAGATATGTAATAGATGATGTAATTTGAATCTGGGAATTACCTACATAAAACATAGAGGTTTTTATTTCTGCTTATTACCATGATTTTGTTTTGTTTGTGTTTAAATGCATGTTATAATCCGCCCATTTCCCTGCTACTCTGTCTATAAGTCTTAGCAGCCCCCTGACATATACACATATACTTGAAGGGAGAATTTTTACCGTCATTATCGATTGTGCAGCACTTAAGTGGCTTCATAACCTTCATGAGTCAACTGGTCGATTGGCTAGGTGGAGTTTGCGTTTGTCCCAATTTTCCTTTGATGTTCAGCATCGTTCTGGTAAACAAAATATTGTTCCAGATACCTTGTTTCGTGCAATATCTTCTTTTGATATGTCAACTTTTAGTCCCGATAAATGGTATAAAGGTATGTTTCAGAAAGTAATTCGTACATTTCTAAAATCTTTGGAGGTACAGAAGTTGTGGTATAATGTTAGGTACCATCCCCGGTTAACCCCACCGAAAGGGTTAATAGAGTCATTGGCACTGCTATTTACTCGTACAATAAAGACAACCATCGCGAATGGGATGATCATACTTTCGAGATTGCCCAAGCAATTAGTATGGCCCGTCATGAATTAACCCAGCTCCCTCCAGTGTTTTTAATGTTTGGTTGTCATATCCCCGTGACAGGACATTTTTATGGCACTCCCGATACCTTAGATAATGTGCAGATAGCAAATCGGTTCTTTTGGTCTAAAGAAAATGCCTTTCTTCCAGAATTATATGATGAAGTCAAGGAAAGATTACATAAAGTATATCTACGTAACGAAAAGCAATATAATTTGCGTAAGCGTCATTTAACTTTTAAAGTTTTACCTTATTTGATGCGGGTGCTCAGTATTTTAAGAAACTTGCTCCGAAATATGTTGCTTGTAACATTATTCAGAAACTATCTCCTCTCGTTTATGAACTCCAAGATTTGAATGGAAAGAATTTTTGTCAATTCCATATCAAAGATTTGAAACCCAATTTTTGAAATTTTGAAATATAGGCAAATATGATTTATTATAGTTAGGTAGGATTAGTATACATTTTCAGTTATTGTTGCTCATTTTAGGTTTAGTTCAGCTTCTATTGTTTCGTCGAGTTTAGTATTTTTTTTGGTTAATATTTTTATAGTTTGATTGTGAGTGTGTCTGTGTACATATGTGTGGGCGATGATAGTAACACGATCTGGATCGTAACTCTTCGAACAACTTGGTGGTGCAGTTTAGGATTCCTCTCGGTCTTATTAATTTTTTTTATTGATTTTTTTGTGACTGACTGGCATGTGTAACTTGCCAATTCTTGGCTATCGTTACCTTAATTTAAGTTTTTCGAATTTGTCTTATTATTGGAAAATATATTTATATAACGTTGGTATCTTTTTTCTTTCAATAATTAAATTTTGGTACATGTCGATATTTTCTCTTTAATGTACGTAATTACGAACGTCTCCGTACATATGTTATGGTCTATAAGGGCTGTTTTAGCCACACCAATTTTGCATTGTGGGCAACTCAACGCGAACTGACCTTATTTCCTTCTATCTACCTTTTGATGCAGTACGTTATAAATTTTTAAGTTTTGCTTCCCTTGTATAAGGTATGCAATGGCTTTTAATTATATTATGTATATTTAATAGGGAATAACGAAGGGGAACATGGCTATTTCGTATCGTTGCAAAAGCATGGTGGATGACGTCACGAAGTTAAAATGCATAAAATGGCGTGGGTGATAATGTAATTTCATCTTCAAAGATTATAAATGGAGATATCTTTGTTTTGCATCAATAACACACACTGTTTATCTACCTGTAGTTTGATCTACATTTGCTTTATTTGTATGTGGAAGACAAATGAAAATTATCTTACCTTAGCGTATGTTTATGATATTGATCGGAAATGAACTTTTCAACTTGCTGTTCGTTTGAAAATAAAGTGTATAAATTAGATTTATTTTGATTACAAGAAAAGTAAGTATGTATCCTTTTAATGTAAAATACGTTTAAAAAATAACAAATCGGTATAGTGTTGTTTTCATACCGTTATAATGAAAAAAAAAGCTGATTTCTGTTTCTCAGATAAAAACATTTGAGTGCATAACCTGGAATCTGTAATATTTGTTGACATAGGTCAAGTATACGTTTTAGTATTAAATACAGTGTTGATCATATTCTATTTTGAATTTTAAGTAAAGATAGATTATAGACTGACATATTTAAAATCGTGAAGCTTTACGAGAAATACCGTTTTAGTTATTTTATACTGAAATTAATCAGACATGTTGTTTTCTTAAATATACATATAAAAAAAGCTGTTTAGTGTTATTCAGATTACGTATGGTGTTAATGTACAACTTTCTCAATTTTTGTCGTATTTTAATTATTAAACCTATAAAATTGAATGGCGTCCAATAAGAAAAAACAAACAAATGCATTACTGATTATATCTATGGACATATCTCTTACAACCTGTCAAAAGGAGTTCTGAACTATAGTAAGTTGTAACGTGCAAAAATTGATATAGGATCGATTGTATCATATTATCTGGTTACTGTTCCTACAATCTACCTTAAATAAGTATCTGTGACTTAAACATTAAGTAATGTGCTTTAAGCTTACTCGTATCTATTTCTTTACTATAATGATTTAAAATTTCTGTATTCACTGCATTTACTAATGAGTATGATGGATAAAATGATTTCTTTCAGCACGCTTACTTTTCTACGTTATACAAAATTATTCCTTTTACTGTAGCTAATTTCTACGTGTACATTTTTACGTTATACGAAAATTATTTCTATCTCGTATCCACCTTTGCATTTCAAAAGTTTCCTAGTTTTTAGTTCCGCTAGTTTAACGTATTAAAACTTTCTGTAGTTATTTACCATTTACCAAAAATTAATTTCAATTAATACCTATAGTGTCATCTCTGAGATGTACGTAGTTCTGGTGATTGGTATACTTAATTCTGAAAAGGGATCTGTTATTTTGCTGTTTCAAAATACAGATGGTGCTATTTCTTAATAAATACACTATAAAAACGGTTTATTCTGTTAACAATACATAAAATCCTATTGTGGTAACAATGATTTGATAAGAATATTTTCGAAGTTGTAAAATTGTTTTTTGAGGCATTGGCTTTCTTTTCAAAACCACCATTGCTGTAGAACTCTGTGCGATATAACTGGCTAGTAGATTAATTTATTATCGAAATTGAGTATATAATTATCTTTTGAGCCTACTTTTAATTACAATCATGCCAATTGTTAAGCGCAATTTATGCAGCAAAGTTGAATGTGCTAAATCTTTGAGTGCTACTGATAAAATAATCTGCGATAAATGTAGATGCGGTTTTCATACTACGTGCACATATTTAAGCAGACAAGAGGTTATAAAATAATGGTGTAATAAATTTAGTAATAAATGAATATATAATATGAGTAAAAGTTCTCCTAAACACAAATCGTTAAACTAACAGGAGATACTAAGCATTCACCACAAAAAATGCCTTTGTCCCAGACGGTAAATTCAAGTGGGCCGATTCAATATTTTGATTTGCTTAATTACCCCAATTTCTGCTGTTATTTCCACTTAACTTAAATAATAAAAATGCTATGTAACACAAATCAAAATGATCTCGGACGCCAAGTTATTTTTTTTTATAATGGTCGGAATAACTCAACCGAGTTCTACGCTAAAAATTTATCAAAATGTAAAACAATAAAAATAACAACTATGTTTATTAGCAGTTAAAATTTAGGGTTATATAAATCATATCTTAAAACTAGTTATGTCTTAAATTACTAATAATCATTACAATACAATACAATATGTACAAAATTTTCTTGAGGATCCCTGGTATTATAAAAAATGATGTAGAAATGTAAACTAAGATGATCCTTGTGTAATGTTGCGCAATTTATTGCAATAACAATGCTTTTATGTTATCAGCCACACCCAAACTGGAATTATCCTTATAAATTTTCTTCTTGAAATTGAATAATCCAATATTAATTGCATTTCTTGAAATTTTCAATGCAAAAATTGCAATTATAAAATGAAAGCGTACACAGCAATAAAATTAAATGCGTATTTAAAATGTAATTAAATTGTAAAAGTAAAATAAAACTGAACTAAAATAAAAGTGCCTGAAAAGAGCAAATGTTTTAATTTTTTGTATAACGAGTTAAAAGATATCTTACCATCAAATTAATGGCACTTTACACTAAAATTTAGGTGGAAAACCAAAACAAAGCTTCCTGCTTCAACATTCATCAGGAAGTAAAAAATGGAGGCTTTGAAATTCAACGATCTAGTCGTGCGCAAAAGATATGAGCAGGATTAAGTCAATGATGACGTAATGCGCGAATAAAATGATCAGAAAAATAATTTATGGAAGTGGAAGTATAAACCTTTAAGAAGTATACACTATAAACCCCTAAAAAGAAATGCAAATTAAGTTACCTACCTCATACCTATATTTCAATAATTAAAAACTTTTTTCTTATATTTACAACTAAATGAATGAAAGACTTTAAATTAAGGTATATTTTAATACAACTCAAAAAGGGTTGTTACAAGGTGCAGCAAATATTAACAAAGGGTTCACGTGCGTTCTATTTATGCATGTATTGTGATGAGCAATTAAAAAAAGTAATCCTTCTGGTAGTAATATCGCTTCAAATATTGGTGTAATCGAGCTAAAAGAATTTGTTATTAAAGAAACTGAGCTTCTCTGAGATTTGATTACTGATCAGGGTAACTATAAGGACAATATTATACACGCTAAAGAAGAGATCACCTGTGAAGTATCTGAGCGTCAAAGAAGAGCCAAAAATATTATTATATATAATATTACTGAAGAAGTCGCCGATAATTCTACTCTACGGAACAGTAGTGAATACCTAAAGAAATTGCGTTCCGAATTTGCTAATAGAATGGCTAACTGTGGAACAAATCTAACTATATGTTATGTGAACAGTATACCGAAGATAGTCAAGCAATCAAAAAACTAAGAGCTGATGCAACAACGATAAACTTTAATGCGCTATCGAATGGGCTTAGTTGTTACTTTCAAAACGTTCGTAGTTTAAGATCAAAGATGGTTGACTGTTATGCATCTATGGCAGCTAGTGAGTGCAGTATCATCGGTATCGTGGAAACTTTTCTCTCTGATGACATGTTTAGTTCCTTTTTCTGTATTATAAGTGTTTTGTAACTGTGGTTTCCTAATAGTGGAGTTGATCGGCCTATTTCCACAGTTTATGCTTTTTCAGCGGGACGTTTCGGAAGCGGACTCTGCTTCCGTCATCAGGTTTAGTCCTGATAACATATGAATTCGACTCAAGTGCGAAAACAGTCCTTCTCAGGATAACATATGAATTCGACTCTAGTGCGAAAACAGTCCTTCTCAGGATAACATATGAATTTGACTCAAGTGCGAAAACAGTCCTCCTCAGGATAACATATGAATACGACTCAAGTGCGAAAACAGTCCTTCTCAGGATAGCATATGAATTCGACTCAAGTGCGAAAATAGTCCTTCTCAGGACTAAGCCTGATGACGGAAGCAGAGTCCGCTTCCGAAACGTCGCGCTCAAAAGGCATAAACTGTGGGAATAGGCCGATCAACTCCACTAATTTAGTTCCTTCTTCATTCACTTTTTTCAGAAGTGATAGGCAACATATCGCGATCAACAAAAAATGCGGTGGTGGTGCTCTGCTCTCTATAAAAAATGATTCTCTCTGCAGATCAATTGACACTGGTGAATTGTACAATCTAATATCCCTTATTGATGTAGTTGTCTTTAAGTGTTATTTCAACAAATTATCTGAATACGTTTCAACGGATATTGCTGTGAATTATTTGCGAACATTTTTTTATATTTTTGAACGTCTATGCCTTTAATATGAAAATTTATTGATTCTTGATGACTTTAATATCCCAAGTTTAGAAATGGTGATGTGTCAGATGTTAAATATAATTTAATGAACAAATTTTGAATTTGCTTAGCTTAACTCAATATAACCATATTTCGCTTATTGGACTTAGTTTTAAGCAATTTCAATTGTGCTGTCTCTCAGGATTCATGTCCTTTCATGCTGAAAGATGCACGTCAACCTACACTTGTTATTACAGTCTAACAACAGTTACGTAAGCCTATTTCCCCACTATGCTCAACGAATAGATATTATAATTTTCTCAATTATGATTTTGTTGGGTTATACAACAAACTTTCTGATACTGACTGGCCATTTTTATTATCTTGTTCGGATGTTAACACGGCATGAATGAATTTTATACTGTTCTTTACAATATCCTAAGTTTTTGTTCCATGATACCTTAAACGCAAGCATCTTTATCCGAAGTGGTACAAGAAGGAAGTGTTTCATGGTATACGATTAAAAGCAAATTACTTAAATAAGTATAAAAGAACAAAATGTTTAATTACATTGTATGAATATAAACGATTAAGAAAGTTGGTTAAACTTCGAATTCGATCTTCTTATAAAACTTACATCTCGGGGATTGAAAATTTATTAATCTCTGATCCAAAACAGTTCTGGACATTTATTAGATCTAAGAAAGGTAGCACTAGGCTACCTGGTATGATGTAACTTAATGATACATTTTTACTACTCCTCAAGATATTGTTAATACCTTTAAGCAACATTTTTCTAGCGTTTATCGTTAGCCTTCAGGTTCATGCGCATCCAGTTGTGTTTACAATAACCTACCATGTATTAACTTAAATGTAATCACCGAAACTATGATCAAAGAAGCTATTGCCAAGTTAAAAAAAAGCAACTGCTGAACACGATCAAGTGCCCTCCTTTCTTGTTAAAGATTGTATTAATGTCTTTATCGTTCCATTGTCTATTATTTTCAATCTATCAATTAGTACTCACTGTTCCCCGAAACATGGAGAATTGCTAAAATCAGCCCAGTCCTAAGAAACGGTGAATAATTATAGGCCAGTCAGTATTTTATGTATTTTTTCTGAAATTTTGGAAATTGTTTTGTATAATTTTATTTATTCTTCAATTAGCAATTACATATCAACCGAATACCATGGCTTTATGAAACGGATACCTACACTTACGAATCTTGTATGCTTTACTGAGAATGCTTCCAGAGTGCTAGATAACAAAGGTCAAGTGGAATGTGATTTACACTGATTTCAGTAAAGCTTTTGATACGATTGATAACATGTTAATAATTAACAAACTAAATAACTTTGGGTTTAGCGGATTAATTATTCTTTTTTAATTCCTATCTGTCAAATCGCTCCCAGTATGTATACTACAACAACTTTACTTCTGAATACTTTTTTGCTACTTCTGGAGTACCTCAGGGTTCGAATTAAGTCCACTCTTATTTCTTATATTTATTAACGATATTGTGAATATTATATCTACCAACTATCTCTTATTTGCGGGTGATCTTAAGATATTCTCTCAAATTAGTGCAATGGACGACTGCGAGGCTTTACAAGGTCAATTGAATACCATATATTACTGGTGCATACTTAACAAACTTGATTTAAACGTTAGCAAATATAGAATATTGTCTTATAGTAGGAAACATAATGAAATTCATCATCATTACACTATAAACACCGTTCACATTAATCGTGTATTGGTTACTAAGGATTTAGGTGTCATATTTGACCGCCGTTTCAGTTTATAGAACATATTCAACATGTTTGCTCTTCAGCTTTCAAAATGTTAGGCTTGCTCATAAGGAATGGCATAATTTACTAAACCTGATACTATTTTGACACTAGTGCTTGATTATTGTGATATCGTTTGGTGCCCTTTCTATAATATCCATATAACGGCTGTAGAAAATATTCAAAGGAAATTATTAAAATATATGTTCTTTAAAATAGATGGTGTTTATCCAGAAAGAGGTTATCTGCAGGACTTACTCCTTCAACGTTTCAATTTGCAATCTTTAGAAAAGAAACGCTTTAGGAATGGCATAAAATTCCTTTACGGTATTTTACATGGTGATGTTGACTGTTCGTTCATCCTTTCGTTAATTAATTTTTCTGTCCCTGCTCATACGTCAAAGTTCCCCGTCTCCTTCAAAAATGCTGTTCCAAAAACAAATTTGCTTCTTAATTCACCTGTTTATACAATGATGCAGAAGTATAACTCTTTTTGTCTGGTCTCTGATATAAATTTTTTCCCTCAATAGAATTTTACAATCTGTGCAGTAACTATACTATTAGCTTGTAACAACCCAATTTGAGGTGTATTAAAATATACCGTAATTTATGTTCTTCGTTCATTTAGTTGTAAATATAAGAAAAAAATTTAATTATTAATGAATTATAGGTGTGGTAGGCAACTTAATTTGAATTTTGGTGTAACTTAAGTGCATATCTTCTTAAGGGTTTATACTCCCACTTCTTTAAATTATTTTTTTGTCTGTTCATAATCTCGCGCAACGCGGCATCATCAGACTTCCTAACCGTCCATTTTTTCATTTCTTGTGGTACGCTGTTTGATGCAGGAAGCCATTTTTGGGTTTCCACCTAAATTTTGTGAAAAGTGCCATTGATTTAATGGTAAGAAATATTTAATTCGTAATACTAAAATCTAAAACATTTGCTTTTTGCAGGCATTTTCTTTTTACTTTGACACTTTAATTTTTCCGCTTTTTATTGCACTTTTAATTCTACTTTTACGTACGCTTCCATTTTATGATTGCGTTTTGCTTTTAATGCAGATCTAAATGTAGATCCCATTATTTATTTTGAACTTTCGAGAGAATGCAATAAACATTGGGTTACCCAAATTTCTTGTAGAGCAATTTATAAGAAATAAAATTCCTTTTTGGTGAGGTTTACAACGTAAAGCATTATTATTGCGATATATTGCGCAACATTGATACAAGGATTACATCCCCTTGGTTTGCATTTCCCCATTTATTTTTTTACAATACCAGGAGTTCTCAAGAAGATGTATTATATTTTGTAACAGTTTAATGATTTCTTAGTATAAGGTTAATTTTAACATATATTTTATATAACCCTAAATTTAACTGTTAATAAACATAGTCTGTATATTTTATTATTTTTAACATTTTGGTAAAATGTTTATTGTAAACCTCGGTTTAGTTATTCCGAGCGTAATTTAAAAATAACTGGGCGTCCGAGATCATGTTTATTAGTGGTACATTGTAGTTTTTTCTATTGATGTTAAGCGGACATAATACAGCATAAATTGTGGTAATTAAGCAAAACAAAAGCATGAACCGGCCTATTTTAAACTACCGACTAAGACAAAGGCATTATTTTTGGTGAACTGGTTGTATCTCGAGTTAGTTTATCGATTTGTTTTGAGAACTTTTACAACCTATTTATTTATTATTTAAACCATTTAAAACACTACATTACAAGCTATTGTAGTATGTAAATTATGTATTGGCTTATTTATTTTCAATTATCTTTCAATTATTTTATTATGTAAATATACACACAAAGATTGTCATCCTGTATTAGATTTACTAATTTTTTCTTTTCTTTTTGTTTTTTATTAGCTTCAGAGTATTATGTTATTTTTAGTTATACAAAATTTTATTGTTTATAGTACTCGTACATTATTGAATTTTTTCATTTAATTATGTTCTGTAAATGGATTTCATATCTGTTGAACAATATATACATTATTAACATTTGAAATTTCTAGAAAATTTTCCTTTTTCTATTTCGTAGATGTTAAGCATCATTTTGTTGAAAAATTTTCACAATATAGTATCGCTTGTTGTATAGAAGTGATATAATCCCTATTGAAGGCGGATGTAATAGAAATAATTCACTTCATACACACATTTTCGGTAAGCCGTATCAGATCTGGTTAACCTCGTAACCAGAACTTCTCTTTCAGGTTTCAAACACAGAAGAATTTCCTATTATTTCTTCAAAGAAATAGATGTAACCAATTGCTTAACACATTTACACTAATGCTCGCATTCGCATAGTCTCACTGAATAAACTCCGTTCTAACCCTTTACATTCGTTTTAGTACTTAAGTTTCCATGTAACTTTACCGTTACGATTACATCAAAGTTCATGTTTAGATTTGGTTTTGTCTTTTGTCTGTAACAAGATTATCCGTTCTGTATTTCTTCGGGCTATTGTTTGGATTGTGCTGCTGATAAACTGCGGTCAGCTGTGTCTCACGTACTTGAGATCGCGTGATCGTTGAGGTTACAGCTATACTGGAGCTGATGGAATCCTGACTACCTTTAATAACGCATGAGTAGTCGCAAACACAGGTCAGCTCTTTCCTTTTATCGCATGTATAAATTTCCTTCAGTAGATTACTATCGCCTACAACGAAATTAAGTACATTTACCTTAATTCTGTTAGCAAGTATTTGGCAAACATTTTTACCTTCGAATACAACCCATACCTAAATTGCCTTCGGCAGGTTACGATCGCCTACAACGAAATTAAATACATTTATATTAATTCTGTCAGCCAGTATTTGCTAAACATGTTACCTGTAGTGTGAGTTCGGTGTCAGCTTGATACCCGATTTTAGCTAATTTTAACACAATTTCTCTCATGTAGAACTGCTATATGTTAGTTAAACTATTCTTTAATATGTTACGCACAGTCAACAATCAAAATTTTGAATAATTTTCGTTAAAATTGGTTTTATGTGCCACACCCAGTATGGAGTTCATCTACAACCTCCATTTTGGGGATAATTAATTTTGTACTACTGTTTATGTGGTCGAACGCAGTAGCTTTGCTGCAACTTCTATGCTTATTCCAGATGTAACTCTTTGTGTATCGTGATATTGAATCATGTCAATTGTTAGCGCGAGATTTCGTGCTAGTTTAAATGCTACTCGGTAGCACGAATATATAATATACACTATCGTTTTGTGGATAAGGTTGTTCGGATCGATTTCTTTTTCTAATTTAAATTGCTAATTACTAATATTTTTTATTCGAAATAAATTGAGTGGACTGAACAAGCTTTTCCAGTTGTATTTATGTAATTTAACCAAAAAGGGGTTTGTATTCAGTTTTGTTAAACGACAGGTAAGCTGAATTACTTAATTTTTCTTTCTTGTAAGTAGCTGATTTAATAGGTGTATTAAATTGGCCTTTTCAGGCAAGTTACGTAAAATCTTATGTCGGCCGGAAGGGGTATTGTTGTTTTTGGTATTATAATTATAAATTATAAATTATAAATTACTGTGGGAGTAAGTACAAGCTCACGACTTACCTTCGTCAATCACATTTTTTATATGTTTTTGGTTTTGGGGATAACACACATACTGTGTATAATTTATTTAATTTATTATTCATATATTTATATAGTTATACCATAACGTTTGGCGTATTGCCTCCTTTGTTGGGAAGTTAAAGAAAAAAAAAATTACGTTTGTTTAGGGAATTGTCACTTAATTACTATTCCTATTACTCCCTGTTTCAAGCTTTACAAGCTCTCTCCCTCTTTCAAGGAATAAGAACCTACTTTCTTTTCCTTCCTTCTTTAACACATTGGCTGCCGTGTGAATCACCGGTGATACACAAGCATGTTTTACTGGGAGGCCATGTGAATCACATGTGTTTCACATGCAGTATACTTCTAAATTAAAGATATTTCTGGTTGGCTTGTGAATTAAGTTTAACTACTTATACTGAGGCATACCGATAATAAAGACAACTCATTGAGATACATAGTATCATTGGTTGCCTACCTTTGTAGCGGAAATTTGCAATTGAACTGTTACTATATTCGGGTTGGGCCTTTTACATATTTTGTGGTGTATGGGTTATGTTTAGTGTGGTTGGAACCTGCAAACTGAGAGGAGTGTTTTAGAAATATAAATTTTAGTAAATTGTGTGTGTGTGGTGTTATAAATATGAGTGATGAACCTTCTACAAGTTCTGGACGACCCAAACGCTCTTGTATTGACAATACTAAGTATAAAAAGCAAAAATTAACACAAAAGGATCTGCAGGAAATCGCAGATAATACTGACGATTGGGAAGATTTTTGATTTTCAGGATCAGGTATGTACACCGAGAGAAAAATATATTAAAATTCGGGACAGCAATACAAATATATTAGTAATAACAATAATTCTATTGAAATTAAGAAGTCAGTATTGTAACCCGTAATAAATATATTGAACCTAACTATCCTTCTTGTAAACTTGAATATGTCTATATTAGACTTTAATATACTTGTATTGCTGTCCCAGATATTAATATCCAGATTTCTTTCTGTGCAGTAAAAATACATGTTTGTTGTTGAAATTTTATCTGGAGGTGGTTCTCTTTTACAAGCGTATAAATTAACACTTTCTTTATTTATTTATAGAGTATATAAATTCAGAATTTGATGATGGTAGCAGTAGCGCTGGCAGTAGTCTTCCAAGCATTCATAGTTTAGATTACGATTTAGATAAAGTAGACACTGAAGAGAATGACAATATAAATACCATTCGACAAGATAATAAGCATTGGCATGATGTTGACGGGACATCCTTGCGTTCTGACACTATTTTTTTTGGTGCACAGCAATACATGTATCATCATGGCATTTACCCTGGTAATTATACATTTTTTAAATGCCTATTTTTATTCGGTGAATATATAAGATATTTTTTGTAATCGTTACTTTTAATACATAAAGAGAAAAGTGGTATATAACTAAATATATAAACTTTTTTATTTATGTATTTAATTTGACATTTGTCAACAAATATTTCAAAATTTAATTTTTTTCTAATTTTATGTGAACGATTACAAAAAAATGTATTCGCAACACGTGCGCTGTCACCATTTTGGTGCTCGGCCATATATTTTCTACCTCGGCTACGCTTCGGGTAAAAAAGAACAGCCTCGCACCAAGAAATGTGTAAACAGCGCACTAGTTGCGAAATCTACTATTTCAGATGACTCTAATGATCTACGTCCAATTGATGTTTATGAACGTTTCATTGATGCCGAGATTCTTGACATTATAGTTTCAGAAACAAACAGAAACGGCGCACAGCTTTTACAAAAGTCAAATATAAGGCGTTCAGCTAGAATAAGAATATGGGTCCCTACAAATACACAAGAAATTAAAAAGTTGTTTGGATTGGTCATGTATATGGGCATAGTCAAGTATCCTAAAATTCCGGACCATTGGCGAAAAAGTAGACTGTACAATAATACGTTTGTTCCATCAGTGATGAGAAGAAATCGTTTCCAACTTCTACTAAGAGTACTTCATTTTGCAAATAATGATGGCGCAGATAAAGATAACCGAATTTATAAAGTAGAAGATATTATCAAAATATTTCAGACCACATGCTATAGGTGGTAGGCATGTATACTCCATGCCAGCCGGGGAGGTACCACCACCCTTACCATGGGCTCCTTAATATTGGGTCTCCGATTTTCTGAGCTCGCTAAGGGCTGCCGGTTACCTTTCCCTTCATCCATAATCTATTCTCATCCTTATTCTTCCTTCTCGCCCTCACTGTCTTCCTATCGGATTAAAAGTCCCAAATTAAAAATAAGATGGCTGTGGTTTCTAGGGTTATAAATTCCGGACGTAAAATCCTGCCCCATTCGGATGTCCGGGAGGGCAGGGCCCAAGCGACCTCGGTCATCGAAAGTATCAACTTTCTGATTCACTACTGCAACATCCGCGATATCAGGTCTAATCTTAATGCTATTCACCAACATCTTGAACAATTACAACCTGATATATTGTTTCTATCTGAAACACAAGTCTCCTCTGAAAGCTCCGAGTCACCCGACTTGCAATTTCCTCAATACCATCTTCACTCTAACTTTCGATATAAAGGAGGCGTATGTGCGTACATCAAGGACAGAATTGCTTGCAAGAGGGTTTCTTCCTTAGAAAATAAAAATTTTGACGTGATTTGGTTTAAACATTCTGATCCTAATTTTGTGAAATTCTACTGTTGCATTTATAGGTCTCCTAATGACAGCAACTTTCAAGACTTCTTCGATTACCTTAGTACGAAAGTTGACTATTTCCTGTCTCAGTTTCCATCTTGCGATATCTCATTTGTAGGCGATTTCAATGTTCATAACTCTAGTTGGCTTCAATTTTCATCTACTACAAATCCCGCTGGTCATAGTGCAGAAACATTTGCTATTTCATGTGATCTCACACAAATGATTGCTGAACCCACAAGAATCCCTGATAACCCTAACCATACTCCACATCTTCTAGATCTCTTTCTTACATCAAACCCACTTGTTTATAAAACTTCCGTTCTTTCGCCTTTAGGTCTTTCCGACCATTGTCTAATAAAAATCATTTCTACTGTACCTAATTCCACTGTTGTTTTAAGTCAGCTCGATGGAGTGATTTACGGGATTTCTTTGCAACCTTTCCATGGCGTGAATATTGTTTTAAGTCGTCCTCTTCTTCGGACATCGCTCTTTCAGTATCTGAAGTCATCCTCATGGGAA
The DNA here is from genome assembly GCA_036346205.1 of Vesta saturnalis. Lineage (NCBI taxonomy): Eukaryota > Metazoa > Arthropoda > Insecta > Coleoptera > Lampyridae > Vesta > Vesta saturnalis. Next base: position 196,641 of record JARFJB010000229.1, on the reverse strand, counting down.
TGGAGTTATACATTCCGAAAAAACAGTACCGTGTAGGTCATTCACGTTCCCAACCCTGGTTCAATAAGGCTTGTTCTGATGCAATAACAAAAACAAGTTAATTAATCTTTTCAAGGTGTGTGTATTTTTTTTTGTTTTCCTTTTTTGTTAATAACACACTGGAAAATATAATTTGGAGGAGGCAACCAATGCTTTTCAACCAACATAGCTCTTGTTGAATAATCTATGTTTTTCCCTACATACCATAGAATATCTGAGGAAAGCTTTGAATGAGAAAGCGAACTATGTATTAGATCGGAATGTAAACAGGATAACGGTCAGAGCTGTAGTGATAGAGTTTAGCATGCGGCTATTCTGGCAAAATCGTGCGTCCTCATCAACAACAAACCCATTATGTGAGTATTCATGTGGAAAGGTATACCTTGGAACCACAAAACGTACCTTTGACAAAAGATGTAAATAACGTATGAGATTTTGTAGATTAGAGCAACCAGAAAACTCTGCGGTAGCTGAGCACACTTCAAATAATTTCAATCATGACATTCAATTTGATAATATGGAAATACTGTCAAAACAAACTCATTATGTTCGCTTACAACGTGAGGCTATTGATGTACATAGACATCCTAATAACCTTAATAGGCAAGATGAATATCTCAGTTTAAATAGTTTTTGGCATCTTACAACTAAAAATAGGAACAATGATACGTGTTAATTTTAATTTCAGCTTTTGGTGTGTCTAGATTTTTTGCTATTTTTTCCTAGACCTTGAAGTACATGCCTTGCCAATTATATCCACATTACATCATTTCACATATGTAATTTAAAATTAAAATTAAAAACCATAGTGTCCTAAATTGTGTTTTCATTGTAAAATGACACTTATTTTTATTAACAAAGCTATTTCTTCTTCATACGTTATGAGACCAATTCATTTTCGGTACAAGCTCTTGGAATCGATCATCAGTAGGCTTGATCTCAATAAGGCGACTGGCCCAGACGGTATCCCAGCTATTGTCTTAAAGAAATGTTCCCCCGAACTAGTACCAGTCCTATCTAAGCTCTATACGATCTCTATATCTTCTGGGAATTCCTTCATCATGGAAGTTAGCAAATGTTCAACCTATTCCCAAAAAGGTGATAAGACCGATCCCTCAAATTACAGACCAATTGCCATCACTTCCATTTTGTCTAAAATCATGGAAAAAGCCATCAATCAGCAACTGCTCACGTTCCTTGAAACTAACAAACTCCTTAGTGACCACCAATATGGCTTTAGGCAAAGTCGTTCAACAGGCGATCTTCTTTCATATGTGACCCAAGTTTGGAACAATACAGTAGAGCAGTCCGGTGAAACAGTTGTAGTCGCTTTAGATATCTCAAAGGCATTTGACCAAGTTTGGCATAAGTGTTTACTTGCCAGACTCACCTCGTTTGGGTTAAATGATACGCTCATCAACTGGGTTTCTAGTTTACTTGATAAAAGACGAATACGTGTTATAGTTGATGGCTTTTTTTCAAAAGAAGTTAGGATTAACGCGGGCGTACCTCAGGGATCCGTTATAGCGCCTACACTTTTCTGCTGTACATAAATGACCTTATTTCTTCAACAACTAACCCCATCCATTGCTTTGCTGACGATAGCACTCTTCACTGTAGTTCATCTCAGTCTACTCATAGTGATAATCCATCTTCTATGTCAAATCAAGAAATTAAAGCTGAAATGGCAAATTCAATCAACAAAGACATTCAACGTATTCTCGAATGGGAAGCAATAATCTAGTTAAATTTAATGCTAACAAAACTCAGTGTTGCCTTATGTCCGCCAAAAAAGATCGATCATTTCCCGTTGTAAGTATGAATGGCTCAGTTCTTAAGTTTTCAGACTCTATTACTCTGTTGGGTATGACTGTATCTTCAAATCTCTCATGGGTTGACCATCTTCTGTCAGCTACCAAAACAGCTGCTCGTAAAATAGGCTTTTTGTACAGATCTAAGCAGTACTTTACCTCTCGACAACTCCTTCTGCTGTATAAGGCCTAAATTCGGCCTGATCTGGAATATAATTCTCACCTTTGGGTTAGTGCTCCCCAATACGCTCTCGATGTCGTTGATCGTATTCAACAGAGAGCGATTAGGCTTATAAATGACCCGTTCTTAACTTCTCACATACAGTCCCTTGAGCATAGAAGGATGGTTTCAGTTCTTTCTTTGTATTATCGTTATTACAACGGCTATTGTGCTGGTGAATTACATTCTTTGATACCATCTCCGTCTATCTTTGCGAGAAACACTCGGTTCGCTCATTCACATCATCAGTATGCTGTACAAATCTCCACTTGTCGTACCAAACGGGCGCAATCCACATTTTTCTACACGGCTTCTAAACTTTGGAATGATCTCCCTAGTTCCTGTTTTCCTCTCACTTATGATATGAGAAAATTTAAGGTAGCTGTTCATAGGCATCTATTGCCAATTCATTACCCCTCTATCCATCCTCCTAAGTGTTCCTGAGTGCTTTAGCACGATAGGCCTTATTTAGCCTGTTCAGGTCCACAATCATAAAAAAAAAAACATGTTCCAATGAGGTAATTCCAGGAGAAACATTAGCTGTAGATGAGACTATGGTGCCATTTAGCGGACGCGTAATTTTCCGGCAGTATTTACCTAGTAAACGACATCGTTATGGTATAAAACTATAGAAATTGTGCGATCCAAAAGGCTATACCTACCGATTGTCGGTCTACACTGGGAAAAATTTCGAAGATACAGGTAAAGAAAAAGGACTGGCAGAAAAAGTAGTAATAGACCTTGTTCATGACTACTTGGAAGAAGGAAGGACATTAATAACAGACAATTATTATACTTCATTACCTTTAGCGAAATCATTGTTGGCATCCAAGACTCATCTTCTAGGCACACTTAGAAAAATCGAAAAGGTCTCTAAAGAAGTTATGAGTGCACATCTAAAAGAGGGAAATTGTGGGAAAGGAAAGCACCACCGGACTCATTATAGGTAAATGGAAAGACAAAGGGATGTTCCTTCTTGAGTACTAAGCACACGCTGAATATAGAGGCTACGATGAAGAAAAACAGAAAGGGTGAAGAGATAAAGAAACCTTCTGCCATATTAGAATACAATGCTGGCAAAGACGGCATAGATGTTTCTGAGCACTTCAAAAAACAAAACATACAAATTGGTGCTTTTAGAGAGATATTGATTGAGAGCCTTACTCAAGTCCCAAGTGTCCCAGTTAATGAAGATAAACATAGTCTGATTAGTACAGAAGAAAGAACAACAGACGGAGAAAGAAAAGGAAAAGATGCATTTTATGTTATAAGAAACAGGCCAGAGAAGGAGGTCGTGTTGTGGGAATGAAACAAGCTAAATTGGCCTCTACCAAGTGTGACCAATGCAATACTCATTTATGTTTTACTTGTTTCACCAAAAAACATTAGTTTTATTTTCTTTATCTTCTGTGATCACCGGTGATACACAGTGCACTGGACAAATACCGATTAACCTAGGTGCCATGTGTATCACCGATGATTTTAATTTTTTTGCAGAAAAATACATATTTTTTGAGTTTTTTATCCGTTTTTTATGTCAATAAAGCTTTCTTAACCATGATTTTGTGATAATTTAGGTTTGGCATCTAACAAATGAAAATGATCTCTTATGGGGCAGCCAAAGTGTTAAAGCTTGTGGCGCCTATTTCGGTTGCTTCCTCGCTAACAGATTCTACCTTAAACTATTTTATCGATACCTCCGAAACACCCATGCAATCCGAGTGCTCTGCGGTTTTCGGACCGTGCTATTGAGTTTTAGCCAAGTTCACTCATTTCTCCTATTTTATGCAGTGTGGTGGTTAGACACGTGGAAAAGTTACGTAAGTACCTTGCTGACCGTGGTGCAACTTACCTTTTAAATATACCAATCAACACCCTAATTTTTTATTTGTTATAGTTTTCAGTTAAGTTCGATCATGTTTTATTGTGCAGAACATATTTTATTTCCAAAGTAGTATAAAAGTTGTTATTTAGTATAATTACCATTGATTGTCAAATAAATAATGAAAATAGCACGTAATAATGTTTTTACTTACTTAGAAAGACACACGAATATTTTTATTTCAAGACTGGTGCGTATTAGTGAGAACAGTTCAGCGTATTCGTGTGATCCAGCATCATCATTCAAAATATGAAAACTATGAGGCTACATTAAAACAAAAATGGTCTACGAACGTGACCATGCGACTGGCCACGTCTCAATATACCACGCGACTACCCAAGGGTTAAATACATTGTACTTGGCACAGCTTTGGATAATACTAAAAATTAAAAAAAAAGACTTACCTTGTGCAGAGCGGATACTATAGTTTAAATTACATTAAATATACCACATTAAAATTTATTTCTACATACTTTTTTGAAGATGATTCAAGAATAAAAATTATTACTTTTCATTAATACATTTTATTGTAAAAACATTTGTTACCTCAAATTTGAGGGAATAAAAGTAACAATACAAAGAAAAAAACAACATTTCTATGTATTTTAATACATAACTTGACATTTGAACGAATTTTATGTTTTTACATAATACTTGTACATGTAATTGATTTCAATGCTTACATTATTATCACAATATATAAACAGAATCAATTAATATAATCACCTACCTTAACAATTAATCTTCGGCGAAATTTTTGTCGAAAAATTATAATTAAGTTATATACAATAAAAGGTAGAGTGCTTTTTGTGTGCAAAGCGAGAATAAAATGTAAAAAAAAAGTTAACTGTTCTTTTGATTTTAATTCCAATTGAAACAGAACATTTATTTTAGATGCATAAATTTTAATTAACGGCAGTATTAATAATCACTAATTTGTTGCGGAGCCTTTTACAGTGATAAAAGAGACATTTCTACGAGAATTTTTTCTACCATTATGAGAGCTTTTTATTAAAGCTTACTTCCCGTTAACGTTTTAATTAATTTTCTATTATCGCTCAAGTTACAATTATATTTTCCGTTGCGACTTTGAATAACCTCAACCTTTTGTGTTATCTAATCCATAAGCTGGTATTATACTATATAAAATTGAATTCTTATAAAATATTATAAGACTCCATTTTTAGACAGTTTATTGATTGGAATAATTTGGTCGTTTATTATTATTTTATGTGGAATTTAAGCTCTACTTAGGATAATATTAAAGTGTCAAAAGAATACATATTTCAGTGATCCTTATTGAAGTGGTTGTTAAAACTTTTTAAATTGACTATTATTGAGAATGTATTGTGTTTTGAAGTTTTATATGTTTTCTTGACATGCTACATGAATTATGATTAATAATCTAAAAAAAACTTCCTTAAAGCAAATAAATGGGTTAAAGCCTTTTCTTGTTAAATAAGTCCAAATTTAACCATAATAAATTCTGTAATGTCTTTCAACAAAATAATCAAACGCCAAATGCAAAATTAAACTAGGGTAAAAAAACTACATTTTCTCGTTTTAAAACATAATAAATAAAAACTGCCTAATTTCTTAAATTATAGTTACAGTTAATTACAAAACGAACTCCCATTATTTTTATTCGAAATTATGTAAGAAAAAATGTGACTAACCTTAAAATATGTAATTTGTTACATTACATTAAGATACAAGAATCGTGCAATTATGTTAATACAATTAAAGTTTTTATCAATCTTAAATAAACAATAATCGCCTCAGGTAATTATTATTTGTTCTAACACAAACACCGCCGTTCCGGTCATTTTGCCCATTTTACCTTTTCGAACTCTTCTAATTTCTTAATATTAAGAATTTCGAGATGTGGCTTATAGAATTTTGATAAAGTAATCCATAGTTTGCATTACTAGAAATTTCTTTCATTTTTAAATTTTTTTCGCGATCGTCTACCTTAAACCGCAAAACTGGTCATTTGACGGCTGCAGTTTTATGCTAGCAAATCCTTAGTTGTCAATATACAGGGTTGCTCATTAGCGCGTCAAAGTCCAAAATAGGCTTCATTAACTAAAATTGGAGAAATTTGTTTTACAAAAAATGATTTTGTAACGAAAAACGCACATTAATTTGACTTGGTGGGTACACACGTTACTGCAAGCTTGACAAGCATGCACTATCAATCATTTTGTACAAGGTGGTCAACTAAGAATGCGAGGTACTGTATGTGGGAAACTAGCCATCGTAGAGGCTTGCGCAAAAAAAAAGTTATTACTAAAACGGCCAATACAAAAATCCGGAAAATATTTTCAAGTTTCTGAAATGGCCGATAGGGGGCGTAACTGCAATCTTGAATCCAAAAAAGTGATGTTTCTGTGAATTCTGCTATATTAACCTAATAAAAATAACTGATCTCTAAAGTAGAGGATAATCTGAACTTTTTGTTTGGCACTTTTGACGTATGTCCAAAAATATAGTGGTGGGGGTATTCAAAGGTTTCCTTAAATCGCCTCCTATCTTCAAAACAGCTAATCCGATATTAACAAACTTGGGCGCGTTGAAATGAGCTATTCTTGAACTACAAATGTTATAATATTTGAAGTTCTGTTAGTTTCACATGTCGTCCTAGAGGGCTTTGTTCGATATTCCGACAGACACGGTTAATTTTCGCTAAAAATTAAATGCCTTTTTTCATGAGCAAGTAGCTAAATGATGCCTAAACAAGATCGCGAAAACCGTATCTCGATATCTTGTTGCTAATCTAAAATATCGGCAAAGAAAACTTTATACGAAAATCCTTAAATTTATATTTTTCTGGAATTGTTTCTATTATGTAAGTTGTGACCCTAAAAGGACCGATTTAAAGGAGGAAAGTTTTAATACCCTGTAAGTGCTCGAAATGCTGACCATCACTGTGCATTGCTGAGGCCTCTTATGGGTAGACAAAACTGCAGCTTCAATTTCGGCTCTGAATAAGTTACCTAAAATTGCGATTTTAAATGTTTGTAAATTTATTCACCAGAATAAAATCACCCTTTTGAAATTACTACGGACAAGTAAGCAATGCTAAAAGTTATACGAAAGGCCTATTTTTGTTTGTTTAAATGCATATTCACTATGGATATATACGAAAAATACAATTATTAGAAGCAGTCAATGGAAACAGAACCCACTACTAGAGAATATATGAAAAATCGGATTCGTAACGCAATACGTAACATACCGAGAGCCGAAATTGAAGCTGCAGTTTTGTCTAGTCATGAGAGGATCCAGCAATGCAGAGAGCGTGATGGTCAGCATTAAATCGGTCCTTTTAGGACCACAACTTACATAATAGAAACAATTCCAGAAAAATATAGTTAAAAAAAAATAAAAATTGAAGGGATTTTCCTATAAAGTTTTCTTTGGCCGATATTTTAGGTTAGGAACAAGATATCGAGATGCGGTTTTCGCGAGCTTGTTTAGGCATCATTTAGCTACTTGTTCATGAAAAAAAATCATACCAATGCATTTAATTTTTTTGCGAAAATTCACCGTTTCTGTCGGAATGTCGAACAAAGCCTTCTAGCGACGACATGTGAAACTAACAAAACTTCAAATATTATAGCATTTGTAGTCCAACAATATCTCATTTCAACGCGCCCAAGTTTGTTAAAATCGTCTTAGCCGTTTCGAAGATACAGGGGGTTATTTAAGGAAACCTTTGAATACCCCCACCACTTTATATACAAACAAAAAGTTTAGATTATCCTCCACTTTAACCCATTATGCATAGCGTCCGTTTAAACGGACGCGCCATTTTAACTGTAGGAGGTAATATCTTAACCTCACGTATTTCATGCTAATACATTACATGCTTGGTCAATGTTTTAGGAGTAAAATTAATTACTTAAAAATTCATCCACCTTGTGTGTGTAATAAGTGTTATTGTGTGTTATGGATCCGTCATTATACTGCAATAGGGCAAGGGGTAAGTGTAATAAGTTTTAATTGAATACATGCAAGTATTTCGAGGTTATGGTTAGGTTATATTATAAAGTACTATTTGCTTTTCATGTTCTTGAACATCTGAGTTGGCAAAATGTTTTATTACGCATACACAGTACTTTTCTCTCGTCGTCCGTTATAACGGACACTATGCTTCTGACACGCTATGCCAATCGGTAATATTTTATTAAAAATTTTTCTTTTTCATAATTAGTTTCTTAGATTTACACGTTTTTATATTATCGTTAAATGAACTCCTTCAAGCGCTGGAAGAGAATGACGATGATACGCGGCTTGATATATGCGTTGCCACCAGAAGAAGGAAGAAAACAGATTGTGACGAAGATCTCAGTGATGATGAATACGCTGCAAATTTGAATTATTTGGGCCCCAAAATGTTGAATACTGAGTGTGAAGTGCGACAACGGGTGAACAGAAGCTTCCTAGTCCGGAAAGGAAGAAACCAGAAATGACGAATTTGATTGTAGTGACGATGAGCCTCTGTCCAAATATATTCGTCTTGATAAAAAGGCTACGAACGTGAAATATCCACACATTTAAATGGGAAGAGAATAAAGTTCCATCATTGGATATGGTTATAAACTGCCAAGGTAAATCACCCTCCGTTGAAGCTCAAGCAGCAAACTCTCCTTTAGATTTTTTAGGTTGTTTTTCTGAGAACATTCTTCAACTAATATTAGATCAAAGTAATCTGTACTCATCACAAAAAATAAACCACTGAACATGAATATGGATAAGCTGTGGTTTTCATAGGCACTCTACTTCTTTCTGGATATGCAAAATATCCAAATAAACGACTGTTTTGGTCAAGCTTACCAGATGTGCCAGTGATTCTTCAGAATAGTATGCGTTTGAATAGATTCGAACGAATTCTAAGAAATTTCCATCTCAATGACAATGACCACATCGATAAAATGACCGGCTGTACAAACTAAGACCTATGGTAACACATCTTAACGAAAAATTCAAATATCATGCGTATATAAAGGAAAACATATCAACAGACGAAAGCATGATTCCCTATTACGGAGGCATTATGCCAAACAGTATATAAAAGGAAAGCCAATTCGTTTTGGCTTTAAAATTGGGCCCTCTGTACAGCAGAAGGCTACATGGTATCGTTTGAGATATATTCCGGAAAAAGTGACAACAAAACAAAACGTTTGGTCTTGGCGGAGATACTGTAATGTCACTAATTGAATAAGCTGAAATTCCACCTAAAAGCGGACACAAATTTTTTGATAATTATTTTCGTCGGCTAAATTACTGTATCATTTAGCAGAAAAGGTTATTGCGCTACAGCTACAATCCAAGACGCAGAACTGGTAAATGCTTACTTCCTGATAAGAAAAGTATGGAAAAGCAAGATAGATTCTATAAAGTTACTACCGATAGTGCAAATAAAATATCTGTCATAAAATGGAAAGACAACAAAGTGGTGTCATGCATTACTAATTATGATCCAGTAACTGAAGGTACATGCACTAGATACTCCGAGATTGCAAGGCTAGGATAATTGTAAAGCAACCTCTGTATTTAGTAATTACAATCAAGGAATGGGAGGTAGATAAAATAGACCAAGCAGTGGCGGCATACAGGACTAGGATTCGGCAGAGAAAGTGGTGGTGGCCAATTTTTGTATACTTCTTGGATGTATCGACAACAAACGCATAGTATCTTATGAAAGAGGTATGCCACAGATGATCGATCTTCAAGTTTGTTAAAATTTCGTAGAGCAGAGGACGAATTACACAACCACCTTCCCAAGAATCAAGATATGACGGACGGAATCATTTGGTAGAATACAATTCTACTGAAAGACGTTGTGCTGAGTGTGGAAAAAAAGCTCATTTTATGTGCCGTAAATGTAACATTGGCCTACACCCTAAAAATTGTTTTTTGAAATTTCATACGCAATAGTTTTAAGTTTAAATATGTAAGTTCCTAACGGTTCATTATGCATAGTGTCCGTTTAAACGGACACCTGTTTTTCTGTATCTAAAGTAAAATAAAATATACAAACATATTTTTAGTTAATTACGAGTATAAAGGAAGTTTTAATCAAAAAATTAAAAAACTGCATAATTGAACTTCATGCATTAATGGGTTAAAGATCAGTTATTTTTTTATTACGTTAATATAGCAGAATTCACAGAAACATCACTTGTTTAGATTCAAGATTGCAGTTACGCCCACTAGCGGCCATTTCATTTGTATTGACCGTTTTAGTAATAACTTTTTTTTGCGTAAGCCTCTACGTTGGATAGATTCCCAGATATAGTACCTCGCATTCTTAGTTGGCCACCCTGTGCAAGCATGCTTGAGCGTCTGTACCGTAATTTTGCACAGGTTTTGGGAATGTACAAGCCCCTTGAGGATGGACGGTGCTTTAAACAAACAAGCTTGTACAATCCGCGCTTGCGCAAGCGAAACGGACCGTGTATATCGAGGATATGCAGGCTTGTTCAAGCATACGTCACTTGTGAGTTTTAGAGGTGTCATTATGTCTAGTGATCTGCATAGAAGAATCAGCCTTGTCTTTGGAAAATTAAATCATCAGACTACAATAGCTTATTAAGTAAATGTAAATTAATTGATAAGAACGCCGATAAGGATGCAGTGGTTAAGAAGATAAATTCCTTTAGGACTAATTATCGAAGAGAAAAGGAAAAAGTATTTCGTCACTCTGGCATTGGTACAAATGAAATACATTAACCTTCACTGTGGTACTATCACATGACTTTTTGGGAGATCAAGAGACTCCCAGAAGTTCTTCGTCCAACCTGAATTGTAGTGAGGTAAGTTTTATCTACTCTTTCATTATATGAAAACTTGTCATAGCGCCATATAAGGTGTACACTATTTAAAATTATTGTTTTCTGTAGATTGCCAATTAAATGCTCTATAAAATAAAATAATCAAACATGTATTTCTGATAAGGGTGACGTAAGTACGACGGTTTATTTAACGCAGTTAATATTGATAACCATACGTAAACATTTAAAATTACATAACTCGCTTAAAATATTACGTAGAAAGAGTATTCATATTATTCCTGAAAGCTAGTAATCTGATAAAAAAATTAACAAGAGGGCTAACATTAAATTGTCTAGAAAGAGGGCGTAGTTATTTAAAAGATTATAACAATTTTATGTAATATTATCGTTAATTTACTAAGTTACGCACGGATAATTTTTTTTTGTCACGAGATCACGAAATGTACTCGAAACAGCTCATTGCCAATGGCTCATGCTATGGCTCATTGCCATAGCTCATTATCAATAGTATCTATGTCAGTATTTGTCAACACTACAAAAGGAATATCAATTTTATATAAGTATAGAATTATAAAACGCAGATATGAAAGAGAGTAGGTAATGTATGATTTTTCTTTTTTTAAATTTAAACGCTCTGAAGAAGATGTGAGTACATCGAAACCGCTCAATCAGAACCTGTTTTATAATATACAAACACACATTTCCTTATTTTTACACATTTGTTTTAATTTTTGACATATACCACACGAAAATAATATGCATGCATTTTAGGTATTTTAATGAATAAATGTTTGTCCCACGGCACTTGTCCTTCATTGGCGAAGTAGTCCATGAGCTGTTGCCTTTACTTGTTTAGCATTAAATGGTATATCTCCGCTGATATGAGAACATTGTAATGGAGACATATTGAACAGTTGGCATCACATAATTGTGTAAAGCACAACTTGCTTTTACGATTTTATCAATATTCTCTAATACGTTTCCCACAATTCGTCGTGTTCTAGATAATAGGTAGTTGAATTTTTTTTGCCGTGGAATTTAAATCACTCTGTACGGCTTTAACATATCACTCCTCAAAGGAAAAGCATCGTCTGCAACGAAAACATACGGTAGTTTTCGTGAAATGTTTTTCTCTCGATATGTTGAGTGATTTACCGTGTAATTTTTTAAAAAATGCTATATTCTGAAGAAAACCTCCATCTGATACGCCGCCATTTGTACCGAAATAGGGCAAAATAAATCTATAATTTGCACCAGCAATTACAAGCAGCACCATACTGTGTTTGTGTTTCTAATTAAAAAAACTGAACCGCTTTCAGCTAGAGTAATGATCTGGATATGTTTTCCATCCAGGCAGCCATGGCAATGTGGGAAATTCCATCTCTTTTAAAAATTCTTCGCTACAGGAATCCAATCATCTTCCGTTTGTGGGAACTGAAATAAATGTAAACACATTGCACCACAAAATGTTGTGTAAAAAAATTTAAAATGATTACGATAAAAATTACACAAAAATCATTGAATTTTACTAAAACACTTTCATTGAATGAAAATAAATATTAAATTATTTATCCATATTATTGCTATATGTTATTTTTCTTATCCTAGTGTTATTGATAGGAACATTCAGAAATAATAATTTAACCCTTGAAGAAAAACTGTACCTTTCGAAAATATTAGGGTAAGAAAAATGGCACACAGCAACAATTATGGGTAAAAAATTTGATTATTTTATTACATAAAATAAATAGGCCTATTATACTATCACTATTTACAAGAAAAACATTTTTTATTTATTTATAAACATTTTCAGCCCAATTCGAAAACAAATACTAGAACATATTAGTTAAACTAAATCAGCTTACAATAGAAAAATCATTATTAAGTATTACTATTAAGTTGAAGAACAACCAACTCACTCTACACAAGATTTGGAGGAATCCATTGTGCCAACTACTCCAACAGCACAAGACACAATACATACTTTATGTGAGGACATGCCTATTCAATCAACTTCCAAAGAACCACCTAATACTAGACCCTCTAAGAGACGTAACGATAGATGTGATTCTGTTTTGGAAACAATTGAACAACATTTTAAAAAACCTAAGCCGAAAGAAGACAAATACGATGTTTTTGGTAAAAATGTGGCTCTGAAAATGAGAGATGTATCAAATAACACTCAAAGATTGCTAGCAGAAAAAATAATTAATGAAACTTTATTTATGGCTGAAATGGGTCAGTTGACTATGTCACATTCCGCATGTAATTCATTTTCTATGGAGTTGTTTACATCTCAGCGTTTTGGTAATAACTATGGTATTATGCCCCTCACTCATTATGGAACAACACATTATCCATTGCATTCTCCAATACATAAGGGAAGCAACTAGCTTCGTATGTTTCAAGTTTCAGCGATGGCTAATTTAATTTTAGTATTGTTTGTCAAGTGTTTCACGATTGTTTTTCATTACTTCAAACTATCTTATAAAAGTTATAAGTATAGTACATTACAGTATTTCAAAACAACAAGTGTTTGACTTACCTTCAAATAATCCCTTTTCTCACCCCATAAATAGCGTGGCAGGTTTCAGAAACAATGTAACTCATAGCTTGTGGTGAAATTATGGTTGAGTATTTTAGGTCCTCATAACTCCTTCCGGTTGCGAGAAATCGTAAGGTTACTGTTAATCTTTCGTGGGAGTTTATAGCTTCTCACATGATGGTATCCTTCCTTTTAATTAAAGGCGTGACGTGTGACAAAAGGTTCATATAGGCTTCCTCATTCATTCTGAGAAAATTATGCCAATCACGCGGATATATCTTCAATTCACTCAATAAATTAACATGCGAATAGGTTTTTCTTTTCATTAACCACTCTTTACACCACATCTTCCGTTTCTCTTTTTGTTTTTTCCTTTTTGAATAATACAAAAAGCCGCCAAAGCGAGTGCGTCATCATCCGAGCACGCCATGGTTCAAGAGCAAACTGGTGCTTGCACATACATGTTTGTATCGCGTGGTACCGAAGGGAAATTTCGCGTGCTTATACAAAATGATTGATCATGCATGCTTGTCAAGCTTGCAGTAACGTGTGTACCCACCTTTATAAAGCGGGTCACCTTCCAGAATATATTTTTTAAAAGAACACCTACGCTATTCAACATCATGGTGGAGATAGGGACACCTGACTTCCCTTAAAACAATTAACTGCCATACCACACACTCAAACACTAGAAAATCATCTGCTAAGAAAAAATAACTACGCATTCTATTTGGAAGATGATGCCCAGAGAATTCGAATTTGAAAAAAAAATTTATAAGAAATTTAGGAATATCGGAATATCGAATATCGTACAGTATAGAAAAACAAAAGAAAATGATAAGCGAGAAAAGCATGGGCATCAAATGAAAGTCTTAGATGAAATCAAGGAAGGCATGAGACATTAGTTCTATACCTCGCATTGACTCCCATTACCTTCGTTCACAAACAAGTAGGGAATTTATAGACGGAGGAAATACATTGGTCAACATTTATAGAGATTATAAGACAATTTTTACGGGGAGAAACAAAAGCTACAAGGATTACGTTTTCACGGATTTTTATAAATGAGTACAATATTTTATTTTTACATCCCAAGAAAGATCAATATGCGGTACATGTGAAGAATATAAAAATGCAAATGATAAGTTGCATGAGAAGTATGACGATCATGTAATGGAAAAAGATCTACCACGTTCTGAAAAAGATACAGACAATCAAGCAAGAAGAAGGTATGTGTATCGCTGCTTGTTACAGGCGGTTCTTCAAACTCCTTGCGGTAACATTAATAGCATTTACTACAAATCGAAGCTAAAACTTATAACTTTACCATATTCGACTTAGAATTGCTCAATGGTTTCTGCTATGTTTGGCACGAAGTTGAGGGCAACCGTGGATCTAAGAAATAGGTTCGTTTATATTTATTTTTACAAAATGCATTCTCTAAGGGTATTCCTGTGGTGTATACTGTGACAATACCTATAGCCAAAACAAAAACAAATATCAAACTAAATATCCCATTTATTGCTTTAAATTTTTTGGTCGTGGGCCATACACAAAATGAAGGTGACAACATGAATTCCATGAATGAAGAACAGAAGAAACGTATGCTAAGATCTGGTCCCATTTATACTCCTTCACAGTGAATTCCTGAAATTTCTAACGCAAAACAGACAGCTACTCCATAAAAAATTAAAGAAATGATTTCACAGACTTTTTGATCAAAAATGTTTACATGAGAACATAGGACAGAATTTTTTTGTAAATTCTGAAGGAGAAAAAGTTTTGTGATCCAACATTGTAATGTTCTTAAAGATAAACTTTTACTGTTTATCATAAGACGTTTTACAGTAAAAAAATCCAATTCGAAAAACAACCACTTATTTTGCTGAGGATATTGCATTAAAACAGCTGTATGACTCCCCACTGAGTCTTGCCCAAAATAAATTAGATGCCTTGAGCTTTTTGTGTAATAAAAATCATATAATTTTGAAATATCATGATTTTTACCAATCTTTAGGATCCAAAATAGATCCACCTTCTGCTGCTACTATAAATGAGAAAAAGATACAACAATCATCTCAAAAGAAGGGCACAAGAAAACAGGAAATAATTTAAAATGAATGATAAAAACGTGTAAAGGTGTATAGTGTGTATTTCCGTCATTTTTCGTAATAAACTGTAATACATTCTTATTCTTAAATAAAATGTAATACCTTTACATGCCATTTTTTTAACTAAATTCTGAATGCCATAATTACCTATTGTAATAAATTATTGTAATCTCATCACGTTCACTCACAATTTCTGTGCGTTCTTTAAGCAATATGGCCAGCAACAGTGACACATTGTTAAAAGACGCTTATGAATTTGCGGCAACAAAGCCTCATCTATGAATATTTAATGTATTAAAATGGTTTCCCATAATATAAAATGCTAATTAGTAAAATTAACATAAACTACTTTTATCGACACAAAAAAAAATCTCTCAATTCATGGAAATAATCGAATGTTAAATATTAGGGATATCTTTATATGCCATTTACTCAAAATAATCAGTTGTGGTTTATGAGTAGTTGCGATGTGCGTCGCACATCGGCAGCAACACTGTCATAAGTCTAATAAATTAATTTTTTGGATTTATGGCATATTAAATGGATATTTTATCGAACTTTGTTCAGCAAAACTGTCTTACAGATAGTTTGTCATGTAGGCACTAGATGACAACTTATGTCTGTAATACACATTGCCATTTTTGCATCTCTTTGTTCAACAACAGTGTCCTAACTAACTTATGACGGTGTTGCAGTAGAATTGGATACTATTTCTAATTAAGGTTGCTGTGCAATACTGTCGTATTTACTACGTGGCGTGGTTGTATTTCACCGTTGATTACTATCATTCTGTCGATTAAAGACTTGTTGTTTGTGAGTTTTAAAATAATAGCAGTTTGTGTTTAAAAATGAGTAATCGTCCAAAATACATGCAACATTTTGCAGCAGCAGAAATCGGTTCAACAGGTGAAGATCCTAACCTAACCAGATGTTATGCAGGGTGTCCCATAATTAATGGTACATAGAACCATGGTAGAACCCTGACCCAAAATTATGACGATTTGACGAATATAGCCTTAATAAAATGTTGATAATTAAGAAGTTACAGGGTGTTAAAGTTGAAAATTATTAAACTGTTAATGGCTCTAACTATTTTAATACCCTGTATTTTTGTACTAAATTTAGTGCAAAGCTTTACTGACCTAAAGCGCACCCAACCGTAGAACAATATATTAAATAGCTTTTGTCAGTGGCGTACAACATAAATGAAAAACCCCTTCAGCCCTCCTAAATATTATGCCACTGTGCAACCATCGCTTTCAACTATAAATTCATATTTTCCAATGCCTTGTACGTAAAATATTGTCGAGATATTAACCATGAAATAGGTAAAAACATAGTGATTATAACTTATTTTTCTGCCTATCCACAGTACATTTGGCAGTAAAAACCAAAACCATGTTTTATTATTATTATTTTTTACTTTATTACTCTGGCTTTTTAACAAGATTGCGCAATTTTAATGTCAAAGTGACGAATCTTAAACTACTACTCTGGATAGGCAAAAAAGTTAAAATTACAATGTTTTTGCCTTTTTAACGATCAATATTTCGGTTATTATCCACTTTATGGGTTTTTAGCAAGAGTACAAGACATTGGAAAATATGAACTTATAGTTAAAATTGATATTTGCACAGTGGCGTAATATTTAGGAGAGGTGAAGGTGTTTATCATTTACGTTGTACACCACTGGCAAAAGCGATTTAATATATTGTTCTACGGTTGGGTGGGCCTTAAGTCAGTAAAACTTTCCACTAAATTTAGTACAAAAACACAGGGTATTAAATTATCAACATTTTAAGGTCATGTTTGGCAAATCGTCATAATTTTAGGTCAGGATTCTACCATGGTTCTATGTACCATTCATTATGGGACACCCTGTATAATTTACCTGTTTTAGACCGGATTGTCAGGTAGGGGCAAAGTTAGTTGTGAGAGTTTGCTTGCCACGGCTCTGATTGGTTATTCACAGATGAATTGCTGGATGAGAATATTGTAAGTAATTATTATTGTTTAGAAAACAATCATTTAGACTGTAATATATCCTATACTTTCACACCCTGTTTGTGAAATGTGAAAACTTTGAAGTTTGCTATTTTGATTAAATTTAAATTTTACAATGTATATTTTGCTACAGATGTTAACACCTAATTACAATTTAAAGTCTATTGACATCTCCGAAATTAATAATTTAGAAACGAGTGAAATTCATGAAATGGGCAGTCTTACTGAATCAAACGAAACGGAGAAAAATGCACTGAAATTGAAAACAATAAATAGGAAGTAGATGATCACACCTACAACTTTGAAGAAAGTGAAAATACTTCAGAAAATAATTTAGAGAGTGACAAAGAAAGTAATGAGTAAATGAAATAAATCAATCATTAAATAAAAATGACGACCAGGCAAAGATGTCTGAAGAATTTAAAGAAAATAGAAAGAGGCAATGTAATCCTGCAAAATGGGTGTGAAATGAAAGGAAGAAAAAGATGAATAATGGCATGGCATACATAAATTCCAGAAATAAAAAAGTGCAAGAGCGAAAAATATTAGGATCTAACAAAGAAAACTGTAAATTCCAATGTGGAAGTAAGATTAGCGACGAAAATAAAAAAAGCATCGAGTCAAAATTTGAGCCCTGATTTAGATTGCTATATGTCTTACAATGATAAATATACTTCAAACGACTGTGATGACATTGTAATACAAGAGCTTGAAAATAGTATGGGCAGAGTATTGTCATCAATTGTCCTCCAATGAGTCACCAAGCCATGGGTTGTATCGTCATGGTCCGGAAAGTTGATGCAAATACCGCAAGGCAGTACCGAATAATAAAACGTGTGACCATACGAGCATATGCACTTCCTTACAGCAGTAATGCTAAAATAAAACCAATTTTCAAAGACCTAGCCCATCATGAGTTGCTTCGTTGATGTCTGCATAGAGGTACGTAAAATGCAAGTGAATCACTAAACAGCGTCATATGGTCCCGAAATTCCCCTACAATGAGGGAAATATTGTTAAATGCAAAGTACTTGAGAAACTAAGGATCCCTCGTGGAAAAATTGCATTGCAAGAATGGAACTAGTACACAGACTTCGAATAAAAAAAGCTGGCAAGCCATCGACGACATAGAAAAAAAATGCCGGCAAAAGAATACACTGGCCAAAAGAACAAGGAAAATTAAATATGAAGAGGATGAGGACCCAGGCAACCCTTCCTATGGAGCTGGGATGCACTAAAGTATAAATAATGACTTATCTTATAGTATCCCATCTTTAACCTGTGTTTTCCGAAAATTATATTTTTTAGCATTCAATGTACCTTTTCTCCAAAACTGTTTAAGATATCACGATAATCTTTTTAATTTTGTTCAGCATACATAGGCGCTTAATTTAAGCAGACAATTTTGTATTATTTGTTCTAGTTTTTGAATAAAGATGTGTAATAAATATTTAAAGAAATATATATATATATATATATATATATATATATATATATATATATATATATATACTAAAAATGATATAAAAAAATTATTTGTTGTTCAATTCAAATTCTCTCTGATTAAATTATAGTGGAATACACCACCTTTACGTAAAAAAAAAGTTTATAGGCTATCATTAATAGTTTTTCAGAAAGGTACATTAAATTTAACAAAAATAACAATGTATTCCGAACAAGCCCTGGAATAATGGTATAAGAAATGTAGAGGAATGGGATTACAGATAAGACACTACACTCATTAATGTTCGCTGGTCATCAGCTCATCGTAGCCTAAGATGAAGAAGACATGTCATACATGATGAGGAAGCTGAAGTAGGAATATAGCAAATGGGGCCTTACTATAAATTTCAATAAAACGGCATACATGTGCACTGGAGGAAAATCAACAGAACTGAACATAGAAGGAGAACCGATAAAGACTTGTGCGGAATATAAGTACTTAGGTTTAGTCACAACCAATACAGGCGAAATTGAAACGGATGTAGAGGACAAAATTATAAAAGGAAAAAGAACAACAAAAGCTCTCCATGGAATTATCTGGAATAGAAATCTCACAAAAAAGACGAAGAGGAGGATATTCAGTACTACAGTGTAAAGCGTAACAACATACGGGTGAGGACTGTGGCTCATGACAAATAAAATACGAGACAAACTGAGAACAGTGGAATTGGATATCATGCGACGAAGCGTGCAGTGGACGCGCAGAGACAGAAAACGAACAGAAGAGATTTGGACAAAGATGGAAGTGGAAATGTCAACCACAAAAAGAATGGAAACAGGACTTTAAAATGGTGTGGTTCAAAGAATTAATGAAGAAAGATGGCTCAAAGCAGTCATGAACTAGTCACATAGAGAAAAAAGGAGAAGAGGTAGAGCAGAAATGAAATGGAAAACATGGGTCCAAAACGTGATGGAAGAGAAGGGACTAAACGAGGAAGACTGGGATGATAGAGAATATTGGAGATTGAAAACGGCAAACCTGTGAAGGGAAAAATGCCAAAAGAAAGAGAAAGGAACACCTGATATATTTTCAAGATTAATAATCTGCTTTGAATTAATTTGGGAATATTCAAAGAGCGTTGATATATTTACGCTCCATTATTGTCTATTGCCTTGACAAACAAAAACACATACATACAAGAAATGTCAAATATTAAAGTCCTAAGGATTGTTGCGATTTAGGTGTTGCATTAGTGATTTCTAAAATTTTTGCCTTCAATATTACCATTGTATTCCTATCTGATTGGGTACGTAGTTTTATCACATATTATCAATACGGTTTTTAGTGAGTTAATATGCAGTTTGAAAGAAACGAGCACGTCGACATGATTTTCATAATGGGGTGTGCTTAACAAAGTTGTTTGTTAACTCAGCGAATATATGCGCAAAGATATCCTGACGGAAGACAACGTTCAGTAAGAAATTTGAAAAGACAAAGAAAGGTTCATTAGAACAGGAAATGTGAGTTATGAAAAATGTAAAAGGAGGAAGAGGACAAGTGGTCAAGATAAATTAAATATTTTGTTATCAGTAATGGCGGTGCCGTCTACAAGTTCGACAAAATATCAATAGAAACTAATCTACTATTAGCAAGATTAAAAAAAAATAAATATCATGACTACAATATATTTTAACGTCAAGAACTGTCTGCGCCTAATTTAGATACTAGAAAAACATTTTCCGAGTGGGGATTGGAAATGAAAACGATATCACCTAACTTCTCTCTTGACAGTATTATTTGCAGACGAATCGACCAAGTGGTAGCCCAAACCGTCGTAATCTGCACCATTATGCAACAGAAAACCAAAGAATTTTGAGGGCGATTAATAAGCAGAGACAATAGACTGTAAATGTTCGGGGTACTATCATGGGCAACCTTATAATTGGACCACATTTCTTTCATGGGCATCTAAATGGTGCACAATATTTGTATTTCTTTCAATATGACTTGCGTCAGCTTCTGCATGCAGAAAGTTCCTCCAGCTATAAGGGAAAATATGTGCATCCAGCAAGACGGTGCTCCAGCACATTTTGCACTAGAACTACGACGAATTTTGAATCGAGAATCGGAAGGTAGATAGATCGGCCGCGGTGGTCATATTAGTTGGCCACCTCGACCCCCAGACTTCACAAAAATGGATTGTTTCCTATGGGGGTACATTAAAAATGTTGTGTACCAGACGCCTCCCGCTACAGTAGAAGATATGAGGCAACATATAGTACACGCTTTTGAAACAGATTCCACCGAAATGTTGCAAAACGTGAATTGGTCATTTCTGACAAGGCTGCCAATGTGCTCTAAATGGGGGTCACTTTGAGAATTTATTGTGAAGATCACCTACAATGAAATTATAATTTAACACACTTTGTATTTTTTTGATTCTGTTTGTTTAAATGCTTGATGTATCGCAATATCTGACCGGTACGTTAGATCGAATTGGAAACAAATAATTTACCGGTTTGTAATAAAAAAGTAAAAATGTCTCTCAAATTATTGACTTTAGGTATAACACATCATTGACAAAAATGAATGTTAGGTAAATAGGTAGCTTTTGAAAATTGCACTGAAATTGAAGCAAGAAGGCAATTAGGAAGTGAAGACTGTACGGTGTTGGAATTGGATGTCTTCATATCTATTCTTTATGCGCGTGATGCATACGATGTTAAAAACATAGAGGTGCATAGTCTATGGTCTAGTAGGTAGGGTCCTTCTTTCTTCACAGAAACAATGTCTACAAACAAATTTAGAGAAATTATGCGTTTTATTAAATTCAATATAAAGGCTACACGAAAGAATCGGCTGGAACGCCACAAATTTGCGCTTGCTTCGAGGTGTGGAACAAATTTATTTATAATCGCAAAATCTCCTACGTGCCAAGATAAAACATTGCAGTGGACGAACAGCTTTTCCCAACCAAAGCTAGATGCAGATTCACGCAATATATGGCCAATAAGCCAGAGAAATTTGGTATCAAATTTTGGCTTGCTGTACCTTGTGAATAGTTTCTCTAATTTGAGAAAAGACGAAGCTAAACCAAACAATCAGCTATTCTCCGAAAGTGTAGTTCTGCGACTTTTAGAACCACACAAAACAAAGAATAAACGTTACTACCGACAATTTAGTTTAATCTAATTTAAGTTTCAAAGCAGGAGAAACACTGTCTGGTCTACACATAGAAATTGTAGGAACAATGGACACAATACGAAGAGAAATTCTGTCACCAAAATGGCAATGGTCAACTACACGAAACTGCGCAACTGAAAGTGAAGATGAAAAGAGCATTCTTACAACAAATCAAGCAAAATAAAATAAAAGTATTCTTATTGTCAGTACTCCCCGTACATCGGTATGTATTGATCCCAATCCGAAGAAAAAGCAGAGACGGTACTCCACTATAATGGTACAGGGTTGATGTTATCCATCAAATAGCTCACAAGTATTCTGAGAGAGCTAGATCTCGTCGATGACCAGTTCATGTATTTTACAATATACTGAACTTTGTAGCAATAAATGCATATATGCTGTACAAGGAGGTAAGCGGAAAAAACATAAAAAGAAGAGATTTTTATAGGAACTAGCCGAATAACAGACTTATTGCAAAAAGTGCCTGTAACCAAACACAACCTACTTCTTTACTTATGTAGGTTCATCGCCAGATTTCACATATTTAAAATTGGGTTTTATGGTGTATTTTTATATTTAAGTTATACAAGCTAAATGTAAAAATATACCATAAAGAACCCAAAAAGTTAAGTATTTTAAAGTTTTTTTTAAATTTTAAGTTAAAATGTGAGTTTTTAGTATGAATTTCCTTTAATTTGTAAGTTTTAAAACACATTATACTTATGTCGGTCCAGTTGACCCTCAAGGCCGGCGACAGGCCGGTGCAATCGGTGCCCCTGCACCGGGTGGCAAACATTAGAGGCGGCATTTTGACTGTCAGAGTACACATTTTTTGACACATATTTTATTTAAGAATATATGTAATAAGAAGCTCTTGCTGCCAAATTTTCTTAAACCTAAAAAAGTACATAGATATACTTTGGATACATGGCAGTTGGATTATAAATGATTTGTATAGAATACTTAACATGTGGGACATTTTTGGCTCAACGAAAAAAAAGATATTTACAAAGATTATAATATAGGTCAAAACTAGAATTTCCTTTGATTCAGTAATTGGTGATGCATCTTCAATTATCATTCTATTACTAACTGTTGTATTATGGACTATCCAAGAAGTACACTGGGTGAATGAGACCACTCTCTACTACTTAGCGTTGTTTAAAAAAAATACTGATACGGGTGGCCTCATTCAACCAGTACCTATATTATTTCGTAATTGTAAAAATCTGTTATCTATCCTTTAAAAATGCAATAGGTAAGAAGTTATAATTCTTACATTTCTGTCGAATCCTGAAAATCATACCATAGAGATTATTTCGCGCGTTGGATTTTGCCTGTTTTGCCATGTTTCTTATACCGCTATTATAAAAGTCAAGATCAAGACTTATTTGATATATTTATGAAGTTACTGTGTTCTAGAAAAGTGCGATTAATTTTTAAGGTAAGTTATTATAATTATTTCATATGTAGTTTTTTCGAATCAATTCATGCCAGCTAAGAATTTTCGAGCCGCTCTAAATGGTATAATCAAATACTGACTAATGAGTAAACTACAATTTTCTTATTTTTTTAATGACGCTTTCATCAAAATTTAAAATCTTAGGTAGCAAATCTGTTTTTTTTTTTGTTTACGAATACGGGAAACTTTTAATTTGTAATGTGTATTGATTCAAATCAAAAAATCTCCTAAAGGTGAGAGTACCACAAAAGCAAAGTATCAGTGTTTTTCTTTATGGATCACGTACATATTCTACAATTGAAACCGTACTATTATCTATCCCTTCTGTATTTAGGGTGCGAAATGAAGTAACACACTATATTGAGTTACTATACTCTTCGTTGTGCAACCTAGCGGAAGATTTGACTTACTATAGACATCGCGACCATTTGAGGTTATGCATATGTTACTGTAATATACAACAAGTTCTTCTGTGATAATAGTGATTTAAAACCTAGATAAGATGAATAGACGAATCAAAATTATTCTGGAAAACGCAAAAATGGGCTTTCAAAATGAAGGAACAAAAAATATTCCCTTAAATAAAAGTAAGTTTACATATTTCTAATGTAAGCACTATAACTTTTTTAGAATACGACAAATTTGTACGCACTGCATCCACTTCTAGTAATGCAAAAAAAAATACAAGAAGCGGTGGAATCAAAAGATTTTCCTTAGAATGGGTAGACAAGAATGTAAAAAGGAATGTCCTGAGAAGATAAGTGAAAAACACAAGAGACACCTATTTGAAGGAATTTTGGAAAATAGGTAACCACACAAATCCGTGGGATTATATAGCGCGATTCGTGAGACATATACACAAAAAACAAGTAACAAAAATAGATGGCGATTCAAGAAGAAATGTCTCAAGAAAATACGTGGTTACCCTTAATAATTATGATACAATGCTTTGTAAACTTGGATTACAACTGCGTTAAAAAAAATGGGATAAGGGGTCCTTGTAGGAAGATTTGAGAGGAAAGCCCTCTGTAAGACCAAATAAAATTGATGAATGAATTATAAACAGCATTAGGAATCACATTAAACTTTTTTAGAAAGGAATTTTTGCTTGTGATGTCACAGGAATAGGAGAAATAAACGAGGAAAAATATGATTTTAAATTAAAATGCTCTACATTATTTACAATTATTTTACCCTTTTTTTTTCAGGAGAATCAATTAATATAGTTTGTAAGGATTCTTTAATAGAAAAATTAGTTATTGTAAATAAAAAAGTGGAATAGACATGTAAGTAGTTTCGCAAAGTTCCCCAAATCTAAGATAAAGCATAGAAAATGTTCAGATAAAGCAAGTATGTAATAGAAAATTTGAAAAAAAAAATAGAAATGATATTTTTGTGAGTGATTTAAAAAAAATATCAACCTTTATAGAGATTTTACAGTAAGCTTTTGCGATAAAATGAATGTAGAGTATATAAGTTCATTACATTCACAATACAGACTCTCAACCATTATTCAGACGAAAATTTTAAATTTTAATTTATAAAACTTCAACATTTCAGCATAATGACACAACTGTACTCCCTTACGAAAGATCTGTGTATAAAAAAAACCTAAAAAACAGAAATAAGTAAACAAGCACACGAATTATTAAAAAACTAAATTATCGAGGATAGGAAATCAATTTTCAATTACTTATACTTATAATACCAAACAGTGAAAGTGGACGTAAATGATGAATTGCCATAAATTAGAGAGGATTAAATAAAAATATAGAAAACAACAAATTCCCTTTACCAAATATTACTGACATTTTAGATTGATATGGAGGTGCGATATATTTTTCACATTTAGATCTTGTAAACAGTTTTTTATCGATATAGAACTACAACCTTCAACAATTATTTCACAACCCATAATGGTTAATGAGGAAATTACCAATGAGGTTGAGAATAAGTTCGATCAATATTTAAGAATTATGATAGTGGTAAAATAACTAGAAAAGTCATAATCAACATTTAGTTAAAGTATTTTAACGACTAAGAAAAGTAAATTTAAAATTAAATCCATTAAAATACGAGTTTTTGAATAAAGAAATTTTATATTTGTCATCTTACAAAGAAACAAAACGATTTATAGCAATTACTAAATACTAGTGAAAATTTGTAAAAAATTTTGCTGGCAACAAGTTCTGTAGTTAAAATGTAGAGACATAAATTTAAATGGATATAAGCAATAAGCATTTGATACATTAAATAAGTCATTAATTAACTTTCCGATTTTAGAATTTATAGGTTTTTTTACTAAAAAATAAATTTATTTTAAAAATTGAAGAAAGCGGATAACAATCCGATGGCAAGAGCGAGGAGAGGATCAAATATAGCGGGCTTTTTGCAATTGTTTGGCCGTAGAAAATTTAATATTTGTACAGATCATTGACTATCAATAAACAATTTGTACAATAGTTTAAATGTGGATATGACAATGATGTCAAAACTAGCAACGATTTGTTAAATATCCTTAATTAAGCTGACTAATCCACTTGATTTATGTAAAATTAAAATTACACCTTTAATTAAACTACCGATTTAATAATTTCTAATTTTACTAAAAAATAAACTTATTTAAAAGATTGAAGAAAGGGGGCAATCTTTATGTAACGCGGATAACAACACAATGGCAACAGCGACTAGAGTATCAAATATAGCGGGATTTTAGCAATTGTTTGGCCGTAGAAAATTTAACATTTATACAGATCATCGACGGTCAATCAACACAGCGGCAGTTGCTTTATAACAAGTTAACTAGAAATAAAATTAACCATTTAATAACAAAATAAAAAATCACAGTCGAAGGTAAAACTTGAGAATCTATAGCTGGTTGAATTATTACGGCGACCTTTTTACTCCACAGAATTAAAAGTAGTTAGTGCAAATGACGAAAATAAATTAAAATCGAAAAGCGAAATTAAGTTAGATAACGTCTTGTATGACAGAAAGGCGCAGATAATTTTCATAGGTAATATTCTCGGACGGGTGCACCTAATATGTAGCGACAATGAAATTACAAAATTTTGTATATTTAAAACGAAGAAGAATGAAGCGTTGCAGGACCAACTACTCAAACAGCTTCCTGATCATTTACAATTTAATTAACGTTACTTTTTTCCTAATTCAAAATTGAGGTTGAGCTACTTTCCATAAATTTGAGGTTATTATTTTACTTTTACTTGAATAACTTCTTATGAAGGATTTTTTTAAAGTAAGATAGATCATTAAATCACTATTTTGAAATTTGGAACTGACTAGTCTAAATAAGGTTACTTTGGTAAGCCAGGATGTTAATAATAATTATCATGTGGAGGACTTGTGTGGAGAATCATTTAGTTGGATTTAAGTAAAATTTGCCGTTGCTCTTGTTTTGGGATTCCATAATTTCAGGTGCTAATTAATTTGATTGAAAGCAATACGCCCAACCGCGTATTTATTACTTTAGCGCAAGGAAATTTTAACAGACGATTGAGGTAAGTTATACATTTAATATTGGAATTACAGTTACTGCTTTGGATTTTTCAGATTTAGACTATATTAATAATGTATAATTTCACTGAGGAATCTAACTGGTATTCCAATTTAAATAAGCATCTAATTACATTTATCTACAATACGAAAATTTATGCAACACAAAAAAAAAACGTAAAAAATGTTATAATAAATAAAATTTTGGGAACATTTGAGAAACATAATCTGTTATCTACGGAACAGTTACCAAAAAAGGTATAATCAGTAATTTGTAGAAAATGCAGTCTCGACGTGTGACTATGTACGAGAATTCACATAGGTAGATAGATATTTTGTTCATGTATAGCAAAAATGTACATAATTTTCAATAGTCACAATCATATACATATTATAATACAGGAAACCACTGTAAAAGAACAAATAACATGTGTAACATTTAATAACAAACAATAATTTCAATTTTCATCATTTATGGATGGTAAAACAGTGAAATACTCTTTAACAGAGTAAAAGCAATATTCTAGAAGTATTCTTCGTATTTTTATTTTAAACAATCTTAACGAAACGCTTTTGATTTTGTATGAGTCCTGTAAAATGTTAAACACTTTCGTCGCTAAAAATGTATACGAATCTTATGACTTCTTGAGCCTACGCAAAGGCAAACGTAGAACATTTCGATGCCTGGTACTATAGCTATGTACGTATATCTGATGGGTAGCGTTTCCAAGATACCCAAGATATAACAACAGGGTAAAGGTAATACTTTTCATTTTTTTAAAAAGTGGTTTGCAATGCTCGTTGCCCCACAGTACGATTCCATAAGTCATTAAACGTATTGTGTTTGAAGGGCGAGATCATAAATCTCGCAATCTACAGTCAAAGTTCTTAATTGAATTATTTCAGCTTCAAGTTATTTCAAATGTTAAATTTTTAGTTTTATTTTTATTTATAGTTAGGGAATTGCATCTAAACCAATCATATGCAACGTCGTCCGCATAGCAAATGTGTGTTATTTGTCTATCTAATTGACTTGTGAGGTCATTACAGTTAATAATAAAAAGGAGTGGACGCAATACCGAGTCTTGTGGTACACCATAAGTTACTTCATCTTCTTGAGAAGTGCATAAGTGACAATTTGAACGTGATTAATAGATTTTTGTTTATTATTAGGCTGTAGGATACTCATACTGTTAACTATCGATCTATCGCCAATTAGCCTGTACGTTCTTTTTAAAGATGTTAGTACGTCAAAAATCTGAGGGTCCCTAGTTACTTGTATAGTGGTTTGCACAGCATCTAGCTTTGATTTTATGAATTTTACTTTTGGCGTATTTTATGTTTGTCTGTTACACTTTTTATGACACAAATCAATTTTTCTTTCAATAAAAGAAGCATAATAATTATTATCAGAGATTGATTTTACTATAAATTCAGCTAACAAATTAGGGTTATTATGTGAGAACTCCTTTGCCATTGGACGCCAATTAATAATATTTTTGCTTAATTTTGTACCACTTACTGAAAATAAATACCTTTATGGTCTGAAATATACAGTTCGATTGTTTCTAAAGAAAAAACTGCAGTGTTCATATTCGTAAATAGGTTGTCTATTCTGGTGATGCTTATTTTTGAAACTCTAGTAATGAAAAAAATTTTGTTCGTACATATTGTGTGAGAGAAAAACATTTCTGCAATTCTGAGCTTAGTGCTATTAGTTTTAAAATTATAATTAAAATCGCCAACAATAATAATACCGTTAGCGTTTAAACATTTTTCAGCTAATGCGCTAAACGTGTGAAATAGTTATCTCTGTTTTCCAGAGGAGACAGTCTAATTCCATTTTTGAGATCACAACATGCAAATTCTGCGTAGATTTCAGTGCCAAATTTTTTACACAAACTTCGTTAAGTTGTAATGGGGATTTTGCATCAATCTCAATGGATATGATCTTCTCTCACGTAATAGGAAATGAGGCTTTAATCATCTAAATTAATAAAGCTTAGTTTAAGTTTATTTAACCAAACTTCCACCAAAAGCAGGACATCAATACTATTTTTTCTGAGAAATAGTTCCAGAACGTTAATTTTATTGCGAGTACTTTGTATATTACTATAATAAAATCGGCGTAAGAAATTATTATTTGTTTTGCTTGTCTTATCATCGTTTATTGAACTTAGTCTAAAAAAGATTGATTGGAAATTGATAATAGTACCTTTTGATAAGTAACTTCGGTATGTTAAGTTTAGTTGTAGATGTTTTTATAATGACGAAGTGTTTCCCATTTTCAGCAGCTGGAGTTGCAGGAATGGCTTGATACAATTCTTGATTGGCTCATTTTTTTTTCGTCACTAATCTTCGATGAGACTTATTCATCATGTAGATCTGGTAATATGAATTAGGAAAAACATTCAATACCGATGTTTCCGTCGATTTGTTCAATTTCATGACTGCACAAGTTTGGCTTGTTTTCCAGTTAAATTTTTTGAGTGATGTGAATTTTGAAGTTTGTGTTCCTTTTGTAGCGTGTGGAGTACTTTTTCATTTTTTACTTTTCCCTTTTTCCCTTTTCTGCGCTAACAGAATGTACAGTAACTAGCACCACTATTTGAAAATTCTGCAAACGTTTCATATTTAACAGTAAAACCAGGATAGAGAGAAAATTTAAAAATAGTCAATCCGAAAACAAGTCATTAAATTAATTAACATATTAACCGTGAAATATTGATAAGATGTATGAATTAGGTATTATAGGTAATTAAACCGTAAATCGTAATGAATGAAAACGAAAAAGAATGTTAAAGCTTGTGTATTCAAAATAAAATTGTTCATGATAAACAAATTTAAAGATCTAAAAGATTAGACCTTTGAGTGTAAAGACCGATTCTCCGTTTATTGTTTCTCTTTTAAAAATCGAGTAATAATTTATTTTGTACTAGAATACATCTTGAATGGAAAATTACAATAAAAACCTTTTATATTAATATCAGCTAGATAAATATAATTAAGAGAATCTCAATTAGCAAAACAATTAAAAACCAACACCGTTACTGTAAATTAATTGATTTATCTCTTAAAATTGCATTTTTAAATAATAGGAATTTGACCGTGAAATCATTGCGCTTGTGAGTAAAAATTTTATTTAAAAATAACACATGTCAGTACCAAATATACTTATGTAAACATTCCATCTGCGACTACCGTTTACGAATAAATTTAATTCTGTAATTACTAAATAAGTGCATTAGATCACTGTCGATATTAATAATTAAAGTCAAATATGCAATAATTTCTGTAACGTTAACCAAATAACTCTAAGATAACGGAATGGAATATAATAATCCACCTGCCATTACACAAAATTTGATGCATTTTAAATAGTACATTCCAGCACAAACACGTGGGAAAGGAAGCAACCGACTTCTGTGATTTTAATTGTGGATTGACAAGAAATGTCTGTAATTATTAATTAAGACACCGTATAGAATAAGTATTTTTGTTTTTTGTTTATCGCTCCGTTATTTAGTAAACAATAATTTTAGAATATCGAAATAAGCATCAAATCAATAATTGATTTAATTTTGATTGGAACAACTTCTGAGGCTCCTGTCTGAGCATAGGGAGAGTTTAAATTTCCAAAAGACCCCACTGCGATCGCTCCGATGTTACATATGTGGGTGACGCGGGCGTCCCGTTATATTTTCGTTCTCACTGCGTTATTGCATGGTTTGAAGCTGCATTTCTTTTGAGAGTATAAGGTATAATAGTAGTTGGAAAATAGCTTAGTTAACTTTAAATTGATAGATATCCGCTCCGGAATTAAATTTAGAAGTATTTAATTTGTTTTAATACTTGTAGTAAAAATTGCATTGCTACTGATAACCGTATATTTGAATTATGACCGCTGAAATTTAATTTAGCTGGGAGAGCTCGTATATGTTATTCGTTTATCGTCAACCGTTTGTGAAGGATTCTTGTTTGTGAGGGGGGACCTGTGACCTTTGTCTACTGCCGTATCCGCCAGCCGCCCGAATTAATTCTGTTTTAGAATCTTCTACCGCCGGAAAATACTCTGAATTATCCTCCGTTGAGAGACCCGAGCAGCCGTTTGGAAGCCGTGCAGATTTAGGATTGGCCTCAAACACCGCCTGAACATCAGCTTATCTTTAGGTGGCGCCCGAAACATTCTGACCCGTATCTACCCCTTCTATCACAAGCGGTACCGTAAAATAAACCACCGTAACTAGTAATTCAGTTTGAATAATATTTTTTTCCAAACGAGTCTTAGTTTTTGTGTTGGTGTGCGTTGAGGTCAGGCTTCACTTACCACCACCGAAACATCCCTTACTTAACTTGTATGTTACAGATAACTCATTTTACAAATGCAATTTCAGTTTGTTTGTTAATGGGTAATTTACTTTACGACTGTTCGGTTTCTTCCAAATTATTATCAATATGAACTTAATAAAGACAGTACTCCAATTTTTGTTCTTGCATTATGCTAGATGTTTGTCTCTCGCATAGTGACAGAATAACGAGCTTTAAAAGGAAAAGGTCGGTTAAAACTAGTTTTTGCATACGTACGTTTTAGATTTTGTGACTTCACAGCTAAATATATTTTTGTATGGGAAAGGCGGGAGGATTTAATACTTAAAGTAAGTACACTAGAGAGGAGAGTAGGCACAAGATGCAAGAAGGCATTTATTAGTCCCGTTGAATAACTACAGGTTTTTGTCATTTATTACATATATATTCAAAAAAACGGTTTATCAAAAGTTTTATAAAAATTGGGGCCACACTGTTACAATAAAAGACTACTCTGAATTAAACTAAAAATTAATAGAATCGTAACCTTTTTACAGAGTGTGCTTTGAGGCTTTTATAACACAACTAATAAATCTAAGAAGTTGAAAAAAGAAAAGCTATTTTTATAATATTGAAAAACCACATTTTCAGTTTCATAAAATCGTTTTTTTAAAAGCCGAAATAAAGTCAGTGCTCGACACATAAAAGAAAATGTAAAAATA
This sequence comes from Vesta saturnalis, assembly GCA_036346205.1. NCBI lineage: Eukaryota > Metazoa > Arthropoda > Insecta > Coleoptera > Lampyridae > Vesta > Vesta saturnalis. The sequence goes on along the minus strand of JARFJB010000229.1, from coordinate 164,597 downwards.
ATGTCTGTTTAGAAACAACATGTTTCTATCTAAAGAGAAGTTTCCATCAATGCGGTTTAAATGCACACATTCGAATGAATAGATTACAACTACTGCTTTGAAGAGCACTTAAAACTAATATATGGATGGATAATTCACGTTCTATTGTAGTATCTTTATAACAGAGAAAGAGCAAACTTAATGAAACATATTACAAACCGAACTTAAAGGTTACATGAGTATATTATTTTTTGGAAAAAAATCAATTTCTTTGCTTTTTTATGTCCGATTGATTAGCTCTATATATATATATATATATATATATATATATATATATATATAGCTTACGGAGGGTTAGTTGTTTACTGGGGTGGTAAATAACATTTTTTTATCGTTAAAACACTAACATTAAAAATAATTGCATCGCAGGAAATCGACAAATAGAATTAGTTGATCACATTGAAGAATGTGTTTTGGCGACGGTAAACTTGGACCCCACAATTAGTTTAAGACAAATTGGTGTTGAAGTAGGTTTATCTAAAACACGGATATGGGACATACTTAGGAAACACAAAGACACTTTGTTTGGCGGACGAGTGTACTTTTACAATCAATAACGAACCAAATGTTCAAAACACTCGCTATTACGCCCAAGAAAATCCTCGAGTGAATAATAGTACGCGAACATAGTATTTTCAAAAAATTAATATCCAGGCTGGGATTCTGAACAATCACATTATTGGTCCACTTGAAATCGAAGGAAATTTAAATTTAGAAACTTATTTAGAATTATCAGTAACCGAAGTAGGACCTGGATTAGAAGAAGTTGCAAGAGAAAATCAGATCTGGTTTCAACAAGACGGCTGTCCTGCACATTTTGTTTAAATGATTCGTTTACAAATCGTTGGATAGGTAAAGGTGTTGGTATAAATTGGTCGGCCAGGTCTCCTGATTTAGCCCCTTAGGATTTCTTTTTGTGGGACCACCTTCAAAGCAAAATTTATAAAAGGCGCCACCCAGATATTAATCCTTAGAGGGTGGCAAAAGAAAAGGGGTACAGGTTAATTACCGAAAGACAACTGGCTAACGTTAGAAGAGGTTTTTATAATAGATTGAGATATTGTTTGCTTCAAAACGGTTTTTTTTTGAATATTTATTGTAACTTTATTTTTTTTATCTTTGTTTAGATTTCACAATAGGGTTTTGAAACTCTAATTTTATAATTTTGTATTTTAAACTACATAACTGCCTCTTTAGTCTTTATTAGTTTCAATTTTTTGATTAATACTATTTAACTTTTTTGAAAATTCTTTTATTGCAGTAGTTATTCATTTTAAAGTTAATAGCATGGACGACTGTATTAATCAAGGCTAAATACTTTTTATAATCATTTGCAACATTTCAAGCAAATTGGAAAGCAAGACATATCATATTTAAAAAACGCCAATCACCAGTGTTTTAAACTAAATAATTCATCTTTTAGTCTTGTAATTAGTACCTTTAGATGTGGAATCACTTTACCTTTTGATTGATACCGATAGCTTTTCTGTCGGTTGAATTGGCGAGCTGGAAACTGTAAAAGCGTTCATTCCAATGTTAAATCCCTATGTTCGGGTTAAAGAACGGACACCCGGTCTAATCTGTATTTAGTTCCTAGCCATTGCAAGAAAACTGGTAAAGGTTTAAACTTAAAATAATAATTAAAATAGAAATTTTCCAAAGTGTGATTAACATATTTTCAGAATTCCAAAACTTCAACTTTTTTAGTTCGTCGTGGAACACTGTTTATAACTAAACCTAATTAGGTATTCAAACAAAATTATGTTTTATGAATTATATACGTAATTTTACATGTCACATTTAATCTCAAAATTTAGAGTAAAACAATCTTTTTGAAATCAACACAGCAAATAGTAAGACATTTGTCGTGTCCTGTCAAATTTTCGGCATCCCTCTATCTCAACGCCTCGAGCTGTAAACTCGGTGTTGTGCCAGAAAAAACCAGTGACAGCGCACTTGTGCGATAATATGTTATAAGCAAATAAATGTAGAGAAAATAAACCATATAATTTCCCTATAGCTAATACATCCTGGCCACTGCAAGAAAACTGGCAAGGATTTAAACTTAATATAATAATTAAAATAGAAGTATTGCAAAGTGTGATTAACATATTTTCAGAATTTTAAAACCTTTTCACTTCGTCTTGGAACACTCTGTATAACCAAACTTAATTAGATACCGAAGCAAAATGATGTTTTATGGATTATATACACAATTTCACAACTGTCGCATTTAATTCCAAAATTTAGAATAAAATAATATCTTTTTAAACCAACACAGCAAATGGTATGAGATTTGTTGTGCGCACCTCACTCCCTTAACGACCCTAGTCATAAACTTGGCGTCGTGCCACAAAAAAAAAACAGTGACAGCGCACTAGTACGATAATGTATTATTAGTTAGTAACTACGTGTATAGAAAATAAACTACATAATCTTCACTTAGTTAATAAATCCTGGTCACTGCAAGAAAACTGATAAAGATTTAAACTTAAATTAACAATTAAAATAGAAATATTCCAAAGTGTGATTAACATATTTTCAGAATTTTACAACTTAAAACTTTTTGAATTCATCGTGGAAGCTGTAAACTCGGTGTCGTCCCACAAAAAAAAAACCAATGGCAGCGAGCTTGTGTGATAATGTATTATTAGTGAGCAAATAAATGTAGAGAAAATAAGCCACACAATCTTCTTTTATTTAATAAATCCTGGCCATTCCAAGAAAACTGATTTAAATTTAAAATAATAACTAAAATGAAACTATTCCAAAGTATGGTTAACGTATTTTCAAAATTGTAAAACGTCAACTTTGTCAGTTCATCGTGGAACACTCTTCTATAACTAAACCCATTCAGGTATATATTTAAAATGTTGTTTTATGAATTATGTAGATAATTTCACAACTGTTACATTTAATTTTAAAATTTAGAATAAAACAATCTTTTTTGAAACCAACACAGCAGAGGCTATGACATTAGTCGTGCTATCACATTTTCGGCACCCCATCCCTTTACATCAGTGCCAGCGCACTTGTGCGATAATTTATTATTAATTAGCATTTAAAAGTAAAGAAAACAAACCATAGACTCAGCAATTAGTTAATAAATCGTGGCCATTGCAAGAAAAGTGATAAAGATTTAAACTTAAAGTAATAATTAAAATAGAAATATTCCAAAATGTGATTAACACATTTTCAGCATCTTAAAACTTAAACTTTTTCAGTTCTTAATTCGGTACACTATAAACAAAATATGTTTTATGAATCATATACTCTCACATTTAATCTCAAAATTTTGACCAAAACAATATTTTTCGAAACCAACAGCAAATAGTATGACATTTGTGTGCGCTGTCACATTCTCGCCATCCCACTTCCTTAACGGTGTCGTGCCACAAAAAAAGACAGTTATTTTTGATTATATGTATATGGGGTAGTTAAAAAAATTATCTACATATACAGGGTGTCCCAATAGTGCGTATTCGGTCGATAGCTCCTTAGCCATTAAACTTAGAAGATAAGTTTAAATACGAAAGTTGTCTGTTTTTATAAGCTGCATAATCTAAAAATAGTTTGGTTTCTACAGGTGTAATATAAAATCGGTACAATATAGAACTTTTGATTTTTAAGTAGAACACCCTATATATTATTTTATTTTTCGATTCACCTTATAATTTTTTTCCTTTTTTATAAGAATTACTTACCAGCTAAATCTTACAGTTTTTGAGATATTTGCAAAGTTAACTAAAAACTGACATTTTTCAAGTAGACGTATCTCAGTTATTTTTAAAGATAAAAAAATAATCTTTGGTATAAAATATTTTCATACATGAGCTTACTTTAATCTATTGTCAAAATTGGATTTCAATATACAAGGTGCTATATCTTAATTTTTTTAAATGGCACACCCGATATTTTTTTAATGCCTTGTCTTCGTCTATTAATCGGCTTTCATTTCTATTAAATATGTTCTATGCCTATCTCTAATAGTTTCGGAGATATTTAAGTTTGTTCAATTTTGTTTTTGATATCACTGAAAAGAGTAAAATTAGTCGGTCAAAGCAAGCTATTTAAGCTATTAAAGCCGACTAATAGACGAAGACAAGGCGTTAAAAGATATAGGGTGTACTATTTAAAAAAAGGAGATATAACATTTTCAAATTTACGTTGTTGAATGAATTTTTGTGATTACCCGTTTATTCAAAGACTTCATGTTTGCCAGCAACAAAATGGTGGTCACATTGATCATTTATTATAATTTTTTGTATTTCAGTTAATATGTTTTTTAGTTTCTTATGTATTCATAGCTTGCTTTGACCGAATAATTTTACTCTTCTTCAGTGTTATCAACGAAAAAAATTGAACAAACTTAAATATCTCCGAAACTATTAGAGATAGGTATAGAACATATTTAATAGAAATGAAAGCCGATTAATAGACAAAGACAAGGCATTAAAAAAATATAGGGTGTGCCATTTAAGAAAATTAAGACATAGCATTTTCAAATTTATGTTATTGAATTAATTTCTGTGATCACTCTGTACATTGAAATCCAATTTTGATTAGATTAAAGTAAGCTCATGTATGAATAAATTATATACCAAAGATTATTTTTTTATCTTTAAAGTAACTGAGATACGCCTACTTGAATTACTACATAAAAATGTTAGTTTTTAGTTAATTTTGCAAATAGCTCAAAAACTGTAAGATTTAGCTTGTAAGTAATTCTTATAAAAAAGATGTAAAATTATAAGGAGAATCGAAAAATAAAATAATATATAGGATGTTCTATCTAAAAATCAAAAATTCTATATTATACCGCTTATAAAAATAGGCAACTTTCGTATTTAAACTTATCTCCTAAGTTTAATGGCTAAGGATATATCGACCGAATACGCACTATTGGGGCATCCTGTATATATATATATATATATATATATATATATATATCTGCTTCGGTATATTAAACTACTGAGTTTTTTTGTGTGTGTTAAATTCGGTTCATCTCCTAATGATGGTCTAATTATTTAATAAATCGAAACATATACAGGGTGTCCTGAAAAGAATGGGCCATACTGCAGGGGCACCTTCTCTGGATTAAAATATACTGATTTAAGTCAACTTACCTTAGAACCAAGTTGCTCCCTTAAGAACATAAGGGGACATAAGGATTTATTTTGTTTTCTATTTTTGTACGCTAACGCATTTATTTTTCGGGTTGTTTAATTGAAATTTGGTTTTTGCATTAGCTGAACATGTCTGTGAAATCAGTTGTTGTGTAAAGTATAGAGGGCGGTTATATTCTCGTTGTCATATTGTTTTGGCATGTGAAAAATTTTACGTAATGAGTAACGTTTTAAAAATTTAATAATAAGTTAGTACTACAGATTCTATTACTCTCGCGAACATTCATTATAGTCGACAGCAAAAATGAGTGCCAATGACGTACACCAACAAATAAATTTATGAAGCGACATGAATATAATTTGTATTAAATATATGTTTTTATTTTAAAAATGTTGCTTGTAACCGCCACTGTTTTTTTTTTCTTTTTCATCAAGATACTTTGGTTATATTTTTTATATTACATTAGACCAGTTGGATAGTGCATCTTTATCATACCTCATATGCATTTTCTACGAACTTCTATGTGTGATCCACTTATCCGTATGTACAAGATTTGTTCGTTACAGTTACTTATTTTAACTTAACTAATATTCAGTAAAAGGTATCACATTTATAATTACTTCCTGTAAATTATTTAAATTCCTTTGTTAAAAAGAGATTAATTCTCTACTCGAATTTGTGTAGCAAACAAACTGTAGTAAAATCCATTTAGTAGGCTGCTGTCAATCAGTGTCACATTTCTGTAGTTTGATGAATTTATCTCACATTTGCCTCGACATTTTCTAATAGTGAAATGACCGATACGGTGGCAATTTATGCCTAACAATATTTTAATGAACGCACTGCAGCAAGAATCTATGCCAAAACTTATCCAAATAGTAGACAATCTGACCGAAAAATATTTAAGGTTATTTCCAAGATTGCTTCAAATGGGTAGCTATCATCCTGTCCATCATAACGGGCGAACTATTGAACGCACTGTTCAATAAGAAGAACAATTATTAAATACTGTTAAGGCAACAATAAGTATTCGCCGATTATCATTAAATGTTGGATTATCCCGTACTGGAACATCTAATGTTTCACATATTTCATTATAGACCAGTCCAAAATTTACTGCCTGGTGATTTTTTGACCAGGACAAATTTTTTTGAATGTTTGTGATACAGACAAAATCCAGCATTTGTAAGTAGAATTTTATTTACAGATGAAGCAACATTTACTAGGAGAGGAGTTTTAAACAAAAAGAATAGTCATATATGGGCTGACGAAAATCTACATGCCACTTTGGAGCGACATTTTCAGCATGAATTTAAAATTAACATCTGGTGCGGAATAATTAATGACAATCTTGTTGGTCCTTTTGAACTCCTAACAAATCTAACTAGCGATAATTAGTTAAACTTTCTTAGTGAGAACTTGATTGATTTATTAGAAGACGTGTACGTGAATATACGTCATAATATGTGGTATTTACAAGATGGCCCCTGCTCACACACTTTGGTTGTACAGGATTATTTAAATAATGTATTTCCCTTCTCCTAGCAGTCCTGATTTAAATCTAATGTATTCTTATTATTGGGGACGTATAATAGGTCTTGTCTATTCCACCGTAGTTAATACAAGAGCTGAAATGTGGCAAAGAATTAACGAAGCTGTAATAGTATTAAAAAGAGAAAGAGAAATTTCCTCAAAATATGCCAGAAATGTATTGAAGTTAACGGTCAACATTTTGAAAATAAACTTTAGTGTAATGTTTTGATTTATTGGTTTTTATTGTTTATGTTGGTGCAATTTTCTTGTTAGTCTGTTAACTATTATATTCTGGTTTAAATTTTGTTACTTTTTTTTATTGTATGTACCGGGTGGCCAAATAAGAACGGCCGTCGGCCATATCTCAGGAATCGATTATAGCACAGGTTCGGGAAAAAAATTGTTATAACAAAATTGGCCTCGAGAAACGCCTGGAAATTATTTTCAGAATTGTAGGTCCACCGCTAGAGGGCGTATTTGACAGTTAAAATTATAAAAAGCAAAATTTTTCAAAATTTACTCAATTAAGGGGCATATTAAATATTATAATCAGATTCCTCGACAAATTCTGCATATTTTTTATTTGGCAAGTTTTAGTCTATCTCTTCAAATAAGGGGTGAGGGAGAGTGGGAACCTTGTTACGAAAAAACGCCTTTAATTCAGGTTCTGCTTGACCGATTTTAATAAACTTGATGTTGTTTGAAAGAGCTTTTGTTAAACAATAGAAAATTTGTAAATTTGAAGCAAACTGATTAATAACATAAATGCTAGAGGGTGCGGTTTAATATTTTTTTAATATTGTGTTTTCTCTTTACAATTTTAAATGGAAGCATAAAAATTTAAGTAGGTCTTTAAAAGGTAGACTAAATCAGTAATAAAACAGTAAAAACTGCAAGTCTTTTTCGTATCCTGAGATATCGTAAGAAACAGGTAAATGGCGAGAATTGTTCTTCTAACGTCTAGTAGGCTTGTTCGCGTTAACGGAAATTATTAAATTTAGCCTGGATGAAAAGATCTTACATTGGTCTGCAGTAATTTAAACTGTTATCATACTAATGTTATGGTTACCGCTAGATTACCTAAATGCAATGCTGTCTCTACTAACAATGAGAACAAATTATAAAATAATAATGTGATAAATCTAACATTTTTTTAACTATATAAGAATGTTATATTTGTTATCAAGCGATGTGTTAGTAAATCAAAAGCATAAAATATCAATGAAAACCGATATTTGCCCAGCAACAACAAATACAGTTTAAAATATGAATTACGATTTACTGATGACAACAAAATTAGTAAAGAGGGCCATGTAAGATATAAAATAAGTTCCCTGTTGAAAACAAGCAAGCTATGATTTACTGATGACAACAAAATTAGTAAAGAGGGCCATGTAAGATATAAAATAAATTACCTGTTGAAAACGAGCAAGTTGTGATTTTCACGCCATATGTCAAAAATTATTCATCGTGTTGCATTTAATAGACTTTCTTTATCTTTTCATACCAAAATGATTCTTACAAGTGAAGAAGCATTTGATATGTTGGCAGTTTATTTTGAATGTATGAGAAATGCAACCGTTGCTGCTAGAGTTTATGCACTGCAGTACCCAAACAGACGGCATCACAGCAGAAGAGTTTTTCTCCGACTCGCACACCGTGTGCGTACTACAGCAAATGTGAATCTTCCTGTGTATCGAAGACAACGCAGAGGTAGAACAGAGGAAAGTGTTATTGATGTTTTAGCTTATGTAAATGTTAACCCTCGTTCAAGCGCCAGAGTTATTGCTAGAGACTTCGGTATATGTCGAACCACCGTCCAAAATATTTTAAGAGAACACAGGTTACTACTTATGTATTATGCATGTTTTATTCGGTATTATAAGGATAAAAATGTCTTAATTTTTTTCGTTTGTCGTTATATGTTTATGTCCAGTTTCAATAAAACACCAAATTATTTAATGAAATCATCTTATGCTATGTGAATAGATTTTAACTAACAACATGATAATAAAGTGAGTCAAAGTAAAGTAAAAAGGTACCAATAATAAAAAATAATGAGAGGCCGGGCAAAGAAATTCGTAATAACATTACGAGAGTTAATGCATTTAAAGTCCTTTTTCGTTTACTAACAACGAAGGACTTCAATGTGTCTTATTGATCTGATTACTTTATAATATATACTATTCATAGTTTGAATGCTCAAGATTTCGATACCAGGTTGGATTTTTGCAACTGGCTATCAAATATGATACACGACGATCCTGAAATACTTTCTCGAATTATGTGGACAGATGAGGCTACTTTTCACAGTGATGGTAGTGTAAATCGACATAATATGCACTACTGGTCTGAAACGAATCCCCACTGGATGCAGGAGGTCCAACATCAGGGTCGTTGGTCTGTAAAGGTGTGGTGTGGGATTCTAGGTGGAGAAATAATTGGACCTTTTTTTCAATGAGACTGTTAATGGAGAAAGAAATTTAGATTTCTTAAGCAACGAATTGCCACTTCTTTTAGAAGACATACCCTTGGCTATTCGTCGTGACATGTTCTTGCAACATGATGGGGGCCGGGACATCATTCTAGAGATGTTCGGAATTTCTTAGATCAATCATACCCTGAAAGGTGGATAGGACGTGGAGGTTTATTTATTTGGCCACCTCTTCAGACCTAACTTGTTTAGATTTTTATTTGTGGGGGCGAATAAAAGTTCTCGTTTATGCCGATAGACCCACAACAAGAGCTGATATGATTGAAAGAATACGACAGACAATACGAAGTATTTCAAGGGCAGAAATTGAAACTGCTGTTCTCTCCACCCGTGAGCGATTGATCTTATGCGTTGAAAATGATGGAAGACATTTCGAACATCTAGGGCGACACTAATTACGTAGTTATTTATTTAAGGTTTTAATTGTTAGATTTATCACATTATTATTTTATAATTTATCCTCATTGTTAGTAGCGACAGCATTACATTTAGGTAATCTAGCGGCAACCATAACATTAGTATGATAACAGTTTAAATTACTGCAGACCAATGTAAGAACTTTTCATCCAGGCTAAATATAATAATTTCCGTTAACGCGAACTAGCCTACTAGACGTTGGAAGAACAATTCGCGCCATTTACCTGTTGCTTACGACATCTCAGGATACGAAAAAGATATCGACTTGCAGTTTTCACTGTTTTATTACTAATTTAGTCTACTTTTTAAAGACCTACTTAAATTTGTATGCTTCCATTTAAAATTGCAAAGAGAAAACACAATATTAAAAAAATATTAAATAGCGCCCTCTAGCATTTATGTTATTAATCAGATTGTTTCAAACTTACAAATTTTCTATTGCTTAACAAAAGCTCTTTCAAACAACATCAAGTTTATTAAAATCGGTGAAGCACAACCTGAATTAAAGGCGTTTTTTCGTAACAAGGTTCCCACTCTCCCCCACCCCTTATTTGAAGAAATAGACTAAAACTTGTCAAATCAAAAATATGCAGAATTTGTCGAGGAATCTGATTATAATATATAATATGCCCCTTAATTCAGCAAATTTTGAAAAATTTTGCTTTTTAAAATTTTAACTGTCAAATACGCCCTCTAGCGGTGTACCTACAATTCTGAAAATTTCCAGGCGTTTCTCGAGGCCACATTTGTTATAAAAATTTTTTTCCCGAACCTGTGCTATAATCCATTCCTGAGATATGGTGGACGGCCGTTCTTAGTTGGCCACCCGGTACATTTTAAAAAGTTACTCATTATGTCAAATTTTTCGCATACCAAAAAAATATGACAACGAGAATGTAACATATAGGTTGCTGCAAGCGCCCTCTGTACTTTACACAAAAACTGATTTCACAGACATATTTAGCTAATGCAAAAACCTATAAAAACCAAATTTCAATTAAATAACTCAATTAGCGTAAAAAAATAGAAAACAAAATAAATTTTTCAAGGCTTGCATGTCCTTAAGGGACTTAAATCGGTACTTATATTTTAATCCAGAGAAGGTGCCCCTGCAGTATGGCCCATTCTTTTCAGGACACCCTGTATATATGTAGGATTATTTTTTAGCTACACCATATACATATAATAAAAAATAATTCAGAATTTTAGTTTTGAGTTTTTCTTCCACTTCTACTTTTGAGCTATGGATTTATCTCAATAAAATAGAAATATTCCAAAATGTGATTCTGATTTATTTACATTTACACAAGAAACACTAATTTATTATCTACAAATTAAATGTCTGCATCAGATCAAAGACTGTTGGCCTACAACGTAAGCTAATTAATTCAATTCAGCAACATAAAACTGGTAAAGCAGTTTTTTTTTAAATTGTTTTCCCAACCTGTGCTATAATCCATACCTGAGATATGGCAGTAATTTAAACTGTTATCATACTAATGTTATGGTTGCCGCTAGATTACCTAAATGCAATGCTGTCTCTACTAACAATGAGAACAAATTATAAAATAATAATGTGATAAATCTAACATTTTTAATTATATAAGAATGTTATATTTGTTATCAAGCGATGTGTTAGTAAATCAAAAGCATCAAATATCAATAAAACCGATATTTGCCCAGCAACAACAAATACAGTTTAAAATATGAATTACGATTTACTGATGACAACAAAATTAGTAAAGAGGGCCACGTACGATATAAAATAAATTCCTGTTGAAAACAAGCAAGCCATGATTTTCACGCATATGTCAAAATTATTCATCGTGTTGCATTTAATAGACTTTCTTTATCTTTTCGTACCAAAATGAAGAAACATTTGATATGTTGGCAGTTTATTTTATATGTACGAGAAATACAATCGTTGCTGCTAGCGTGTATGCACTGCAGTACTCAAACAGACGGCATCACAGCAGAAGAGTTTTCTCCGACTCGCACACCGTGTGCGTACTACAGCAAATGTGAATCTTCCTATGTATCGAAAACAACGCAGAGGTAGAACAGAGGAAAGTGTTATTGATGTTTTAGCTTATGTAAATGTTAACCCTCATTCAAGCACCAGAGCTATTGCTAGAGACTTCGGTATATGTCGAACCACCGTCCAAAATATTTTAAGGGAACACAGGTGACTACTTATGTATTATGCATGTTTTATTCGGTATTATAATGATAAAAATGTTTTAATTTTTTTCGTTTGGCGTTATATGTTTATGTCCAGTTTCAATAAAACAACAAATTATTTAATGAAATTATCTTATGCTATGTGAACAGATTTTAACTAACAACATGATAATTAAGTGAGGTAAAGTAAAGTAAAAAGGTACCAATAATAAAAAATAATGAGAGGCCGGGCTAAAAAAATTCGTAATAACATTATGAGAGTTAATGCATTTAAAGCCTTTTTCGTTTACTAACAACGAAGGACTTCAATGTGTTTTACTGATCTGATTACTTTATAATATATACTATTTTAGATTGCACCCATATCACATGGTCCTACACCATAGTTTGAATGCTCAAGATTTCGATACCAGGTTGGATTTTTGCAACTGGCTCTCAAATATGATACACGACGATCCTGAAATACTTTCACGAATTATGTGGACAGATGAGGCTACTTTTCATAATGATGGTAGTGTAAATCGACATAATATGCACTACTGGTCTGAAACGAATCCCCACTGGATGTAGGAGGTCCAACATCAGGGTCGTTGGTCTGTAAATGTGTGGTGCGGATTCTAGGTGGAGAAATAATTGGGCCTTTTTTAATGAGACTGTTAATGGAGAAAGATATTTAGATCTTTTAAGCAATGAATTGCCACTTCTTTTAGTAGACATACTCTTGGCCATTCGTCGTGACATGTTCTTGCAACATGATGGGTGCCAGCATATTATTCTAGAGATGTTCGGAATTTCTTAGATCAATCATACCCTGAAAGGCGGATAGGACGTGGAGGTTTATTTATTTGGCCACCAAGGTCTCCAGACCTAACTTGTTTAGATTTTTATTTGTGGGGGCGAATAAAAGATCTCGTTTATGCCGATAGACCCACAACAAGAGCTGACATGATTGAAAGGATGCGACAGACAATACGAAGTATTTCAAGGGCAGAAATTGAAACAGCTGTTCTCTCCACCCGTCAGCGATTGATCTCATGCATTGAAAATGATGGAAGACATTTCGAACAGTTAGGACGACACTAATTACGTAGTTATTTATTTAAGGTTTTAATTGTTAGATTTATCACATTATTATTTTATAATTTGTTCTCATTGTTAGTAGCGACAGCATACATTTAGGTAATCTAGCGGGGCAACCATAACGTGGGTATGATAACAGTTTAAATTACTGCAGACCAATGTAAGATCTTTTCATCCAGGCTAAATTTAATAATGTCCGTTAACGCGAACTAGCCTACTAGACGTTGGAAGAACAATTCCGCCATTTACCTGTATCTTACGATATCTCAGGATAGGAAAAAGATATCGACTTGCAGTTTTCACTGTTTTATTACTAATTTAGTCTACTTTTTAAAGACCTACTTAAATTTTTATGTTTCCATTTAAAATTGCATTTGCATTTATGTTATTAATCAGATTGCTTCAAATTTACAAATTTTCTATTGTTTAACAAAAGCTCTTTCAAACAACATCAAGTGTATTAAAATTGGTCAAGCAGAACCTGAATTAAAGATGGGGACGTTTCACCCACGCCGTTTCGCCCCGCCCCACGTTTGGCCCCGCCGTTTCGCTTCCGATGCCGTTTCGCCCCCGCTTCGCCCCTAAATGGTGTACTTCTACAAAAATTGAAAAATTATGAGCAAAATCTTTTTGTCGTTTTCTGAATGTGGGTTTGAGAAAACAATAAACAAGCAGGAAAAAATGAACAAATAATTGTGTATAAAATAATATTTAATATAATTGATATAATATTATAATATATTAATATAATTTGGTTTTGTAAAATTAATTTGAAATCCTAAGTTTAAACTCTAATTGTTTTTCACTGACGCGACGTTATAATCCGGATTATATATTAAAAGTTATTAGAATTGATCTTTCTAAGAATTTATGGATAAGTTCGTTAAATGTTTGTACCTACTTCAATTAGGTAGGTAATCTGGGTTAACCATTATTAATGGTAATTACCATTTATCTTTCTAAGGAATAAAGAATATTGTTGAAAGTTATGGCAGAATAGATATTAATGATTATTTGTTAGGCATTGCCCATAATTTTGAATTTTAATATTTTATGTATTAGGTACGTGTTATTTAATAAACATTAATCTCAAAATTTTCTATTATTTTCGAAGAAAAAGGTCCCAAACGTCCGGGGCGAAACGTCTGAAGCGTCCGGAGGCGAAACAGTAAACGGTTGAAACGGTAGCGGAATGTCACATAATCGAATTAAAGGCGTTTTTCGTAACAAGGTTCCTCTCCCCACCCCTTATTTGAAGAGATAGACTAAAACTTGTCAAATAAAAATATGCAGAATGTGTCGAGGAATCTGATTATAATATTTAATATGCCCTTAATTGAGTAAATTTTGAAAAATTTTGCTTTTTAAAATTTTAACTGTCAAATATGCCTTCTAGCGGTGGACCTACAATTCTGAAAATAATTTCCAGTTTCTCGAGGCCACTTTTTTTATAAATTTGTTTTTCCGAACCTGTGCTATAATCCATACCTGAGATATGGCGACGGCCGTTATTAGTTGGACACTCGGTACATTCGTCTATATAATTTTTGGGAGGAGCTAGAAGATAATTAATATGAAAACAAACATTTTGATTGAAATTCTGTAGTACTAACTTGAATACATTGAAATACATTTGTTTGGAAATAGTGCAGTTTAGCGACTCGCGACAAGTGTACCTTTATAAACCTATTATGAAATTTTTAAAAAGTTACTCATTATGTCAAATTTTTCGTATACTAAAAAATATAATAATGAGAATGTAACATATAGCTTGCTGCAAGCGTCTCTGTACTTTACACAAAAACTGATTTAAAATTTAGTAATGAAAAATTAAAACCAAACAATTAAATAATAATTAGAACAAAAAAAAAAAATAAATCAACTAGCTTAGGGCAACTTGGTACTTAAGTCATTAAATCGTAATTAACAGAAATGCCTCACACCCATTTTTTCACAATTTAAATTTTAAATTATTTTAGGTAACCATATAAAAAAATAAAAAATAATTCAAATTTTAAGTTTGGTTTTTTCCCTTCAAATTTTAAATAGGTTTACCATAAATGAAAAATTCCAAAATTTGTTCTGATTTAATTTAAAATTTAGCGAAACCTTTAATTTAATTTTCACTTAAATGTCTGCTTAGATCAAACCTTTCCCCAAATTAATAATTAAATTCAATTCAGCAACTCTTGGTAAAAAATTTTTTTAAAACACCAACCAATAACTTATTGCCAAATTATTTTTTAATTTTAAATTTTTCAATTTTCAACTTCCAAAAGGAAAATTTATACCAAAAAAGTTTGTTTTAACCCTTATTTAATAATGAAATTTTGTAACAATAAAACTAATTTTTAAAAATACAAACATAATTTATTTTAATCAAAATTACTTTTTAAAAGAATTTAAAGGAATTTTTTTAAAGATTTAACAATAAAATGAAGGAAAAAAGCAATTCAAAACAAATATATTTACAATATAAATTAAAGTACTTTAAATGATTTCTTAATAAGGAAAAAAAATTAAAAGCAGTCTAAGATCTTGTCTTGTATATTCATGGTTACATTATGTTGTTAATTAATGAAAAATGCAATTACTGTAACGAAACTATTACTCTTTTTAAACATTAACTTTATGAATGAGCAACCCACATAATTTACTTGTAAATACCTTACCCAATTATAATAGAAATATTATAATAATAATATTATTAATGATAACATTTGTTGTTTTAATTGCTGTATTTGGTATATTGGCACATGTCACCTGTTATGCAAATAATATGCAAATGTAAGTACCTGGAATTATAATTTACCATCTATTCATCATTAACTACTATTAAATCTAGTTTTTGTTACATTTAGAAAAAAATCATGTAACCGATATAAGTTACTTCAGATGATACTATCCAGTTAAAAAAAAAACAGTGATGAACTTTGTGACGTAAAGCGTGTTCATTTACTTTAGAAACAAAAAATTTAAACGTAATCAATCAACAAAGCCGAAACAGAAAATTTGCCCGGAAGTTGTCAGATAGTCATCTAGTACATAATAGTAATTTATGTATCAAGGTATCAGCTGAGTATTTTGCATAAACACTCACGGCGCCAAAAAATAGAAATTAGTAACTAACAGCTTTATTTTACCTAAAATATACAGTATGTGTAATAAAATAAATAAAACGAAGGACTACAAAGTATGTTGGTAGACAGATTTATAGCAAATACATCAATTTCTTTTCATAATTATTAAAAATTCATACCATGACCGGAAGAGCGCATAATAAATTATTATTCCAGACATGTATCCTTAACTGATAGATACCTAACACAATTTTTGACATCGGTGCTTGCTAATTGTGAGTGTGGCAAATTGTAAATAGTTGAAAACCTTTATATCAGGTATCATCATTGATTATTTATTAATTAATCATCTTGTTTAATTATTATAGTACCTGATTATGACAATCAATATTTACGAGTCCAAGCGCAGATGTATTGAACCACTTATGGATAATATTTTGTAATCGCTAAAAATAAATGTACTATTACTTGCAGATTAATAAATATGTTTTTTATTATAAACATTAATATATACTTATGTAGAAACTATAGCATTTTTGTCGGTAGCAGAGTTAATAAAGCATATACCGTCTTATAAAGAACTTAAATACAATTTTTTTGGCGCATAAGTATTGGATCAGTTTTTCTCTTTATTTACCAAACTTACTTAGTGAAACAAAAAATGCATAGTTGCTATGGAAACGATACATATGTTTATGCAAATGTTTTGTGTACAATTCGTTTGCAATTATGACTCGTGGAAAACCTTTGCCGGCAAATTTTAGAAAATCAATTATGTCATGTTACAAAAGTGGTAATTCAGGCCGAAAAATTTTCAAAATTTTGAATTTACCAATAGTAACAGTATACACGGTGTACCACATAAAAACGTTTTGTACGGGTATCTCGGAAACGGTAAGAGATAGAAACTCGATTAAATGGGATTAAATGGGACGAAAGTTGCGCATTCGAGGGAACGTATTTATGGTGTTTGTAGAACTTAGATATCTTTTCATTTTTGAAATATTTGAAAAAAACTGAAATTTTCGTTTTTCGTTTTTATTTTTTTATTTATTATTTTTTTATAATTGTGGACCTGAACAGGCTAATTAATTAGCCTATCGTGCTAAAGCACTAGACACTTAGGAGGATGGATATAATGATTGCCAATAATGCCTATGAACAGCTACCTTAAATTTTCTCATATCATAAGTGAGAGGAAAGCAGGAACTAGGAGATCATTCTAGAGTTTAGAAGCCGTAGAAAAATGTATTGCGCTCATTTGGTACGACAAGTGGAGATTTAGTGCATACTGATGATGTGAATGACAAGTGGTTTCTCGTAAAGATAGCCGAGATGGTATCAATGAATATAATTCAGCGACAATAGCCGTTGTAATAACGATAATACAAAGAATGAACTGACACCATCCTTCTATGCTCAAGGACTGTATGAAGTTAAGGACGGGTCATTTATAAGCCTAATCTCTCTCTTTTGAATACGATCAACGATATCGAGAGCGTATTGGGGAGCACTAACCGAGAGGTGAGAATTATATTCCAGATGAGGCCGAATTTGGGCCTTATACAGAGTTGTCGAGAGGTAAAGTACTGCTTAGATCTGTACAAAAAGCCTATTTTACGAGCAGCTGTTTTGGTAGCTTACAGAAGATGGTCAATCCATGAGAGATTTGAAGGTACAGTCATACCCAACAGAGTAATAGAATCTGAAAACTTAAGAACTGAGCCATTCATACTTACAACAGGAAATGATCGATCTTTTTTGGCGGACACAAGGTAACACTAAGTTTTGTTAGCATTAAATTTAACTAGATTATTGTTTCCCCATTCAAGAATACGTTGAATGTCTTTGTTGATTGAATTTGCCATTTCAGCTTTAATTTCTTGATTTGACATAGAAGGTGGATTATCACTATGAGTAGACTGAGATGAACTATAGTGAAGAGTGTTATCGTCAGCAAAGCAATGGATGGGGTTAGTTGTTGAAGAAATAAGGTCATTTATGTACAGCAAAAAAAGTGTAGGCGCTATAACGGATCCCTGTGGTACGCCCGCGTTAATGCTAACTTTTTTTGAAAAAAACCCATCAACTACGACACGTATTCGTCTTTGATCAAGGAAACTAGAAACCCAGTTGATGAGCGTATCATTAAACCCAAACGAGGTGAGTTTGGCAAGTAAACACTTATGCCAAACTTGGTCAAATGCCTTTGAGATATCTAAAGCGACTACAACTGCTTCACCGGACTGCTCTACTGTATTGTTCCAAACTTGGGTCATATGTGAAAGAAGATCATCTGTTGAATGACTTAGTGACCATATTGGTGGTCACTAAGGAGTTTATTAAGGGTTTTATTTGAAGAGATATCAAAAAAAACGAAAGCACATTTTCATGGCCACTTTTTCTACTGTATTAAATCGTGTCATACAATTTTTGATTGAACGTTTCGTATCTTAGCAACCATCATCAACTTATTTTTTTTAAACACATGAAAAATTGTTTATAACCTATTTAAATTCTCTCTTTGATTCTGAATTCAATGATATATCACACTTAATTTTTGATGCGTTTCAAACGAGAAAATTCATTTTCAATGTCAAAATCGAGAACACACTGTTTTTAAATATAAATGTATTATTAGAAACATTAGGTAACTTTAAATTACTACAAAAAAATTAAAGTATGAACAAAATAAATCTAGTCTATGTTCAAAAATGTCACCTTCATATTCCAAACACACAAGCAACGTCGCATAATTTTGTCCATTACATTTTTCAGCATGTTTGGTGTAATTTTCCTGTATGCTGCATTCACCTCTGCCTCAATTATGCAATATTGTCAAATTTTTTCGAGTATACTTGTTCTTTGATAAACTCCCATAAGAAAAAATCCAATGGGGTGATATTCGGTGACCTTGTGGGCCAATGCACAATAACGTTTGTAGCAATCACACTGTTGTTAAAGTTTTATGCTAAATAGTTCATGTAACTCCATGGGAATTATGGGGAGGCTCGTACCAAATGTTTCTACGTTCCGATAATAGAATATAGTCTAGTAAATCTTCGATTTCATTAGCCAACATGTGTAAATAGCGTTGTGATGTCAAGGTACCTTCATAAAATATCGGTCCTATAACTCGTCTCCCCAGAAGTCCACACCAAACATTAAACCCGAATCTATTTTAGTTTCGTAATGATCGTACACGAATCTGATTATGAGTCGATCAATAATGCTGATTTTTTCTGTTAAATACGCCATTTTTGCTAAAATATGATTCATCAGATCATAGGGTATTCAAAGGAAAATATTCGTCGTCATCGCATTTGCTAGTTAGCCATTCACAATAAATCATTCACCGGACGCTATCGCCGGGCAATAAAGTTTGACACACCCTGAATTTGTAAGGATGGTATTTTTCCTTACAGAGTATTCTTTGTACTGTTGATCTTGGAATATTATGTTCTTTTTCAATAACTCTAGTGGAAATTTTATCATCCTCAGAAATCGCCAACAAACGGATTATCTTCATTCACATGCTTATTGCGATGGTTCACAGGTTTTTTAAAAGGTCCGTGTTCTTTCACAATCCTTACCAGTCTATTAAATATCGCTTTGTTTGGTTGTCGACGTTCTGGAACTTTCAGTAAATATCGCCTTTCTGCATCATCTGTATTTTTGCAATAAAACAACACAGCATATCGAAACTTTCAAGATTTAAAAAATGTGCCATTAGTATTTTAAATAAACTAATTTCTTTTCAATAAAACCAAAGCTTTACGTCTGGCAACTTTTTGCACCAGTTTATTGTGTATTCAACTACATAATTATTCTGTTATTTAACTGTTTATTAGTTGACATGATAATAAGCAAAAAGAAAAGCAAGGCCTGCTTAAGGGCTGAATGATATTAGTGATGTAAACAATTCATTTTAATACGTTTATATCCTGAATACCTATGAGTATAAAGCTGTTAATTCAAAATTGATTGTGGCTGATTCGATAGTTTTTTTTATTAAAACTTACAAAACATATTTTTTACAGTAATTCAAGTTACCTAATGTTTGTAATAATACCTTCACCCTTAAAAACCATTTGTGTTCTCGATTTAACATTGACAATGAATTTTTTCGTTCGAAACGCATCAAAAATATAAAGTATGATATATTGTTGAATTCAGAATCAAATAGAGAATTTAAATAGATTAAAAACATTTTTTTCTTGCATTTAAAAAAATAAAGTTGATGATGGTTGCTAAGGCACGAAACGTTGAATCAAAAATTGTATGACACCATTTAATACAGTAGAAAAAAAAGTGGCCATGAAAATGTGCTTTCGTTTTTTTGATAGCTCTTCAAATAAAGTCATAAAAAAATAAAAACGAAAAACGAAAATTTCAGTTTTTTTCAAATATTTCAAAAATGAAAAAAGATATCTGAGTTCTACAAACACCGTAAATACGTTTCCTCAAATGCACAACTTTTGCCCCATTTAATCGATTTTCTATCTCTTACCGTTTCCGAGATCTCCCTTTTTTATATGGGACACGGTGCATATTACAAAGAAGTACAAAACTACTGGTGGAATTAGTATTGAAGTTAAAATTAGTCGAATTTCTAAAATTACTGATTGGGATGAACATTAACTAAAGAAGACGGGGGAGGGGGGGTTAATCATCAAGGGAATTGGCAATAGAATGGAGCAGTGCCATTGGAAAATCAGTGCCCAAAGATACTTACCTAAGAAACATCAAAAAGCTCGACTATGGCTTTTATAAAGCATGTGAATATAACACTTTTTAATTTTATTTAAAATTTTTGGAACATAGACAAAACAAAAACGACTTCTTCCCGCAAAACAGAAGAAGGTGCGAATACAATGGGCCAAAGATGATCTAAACTGGACACAGGAAGACTGGAATAAGGTTATCTGGAGTGATGAATCCAAATTAGAAATATGTGTGGGCGACAGTCGTAGTCGAATTCTGCGTAAAAAGCGAGAAATTTATCATAAAGATTGTGAAAGACGAAAAGTCAAACTTCCTGCATCTATTATTGTCTGGGGTTGTATGTCCTAGCAAGGAGTAGGTAATTTACAATTTGTTGAACGCACACTTTATGCACAAAAGTATACAGACATATTGCAAAAACAACTAATACCATCGATTGAAGTATTGAAAGCTGCTAATGGGGAATACATTTTTCAACAGAATGGCGCTACATGCCATACTACAAAAAAATTGCAAAATTTTTTCAATACTAATAATATTCCAACAACGAACTCGCCTTCCAGCAGCCCAGATTTGTCTCCAATTGATACACTTTTGAAGTGTATGAAGAAAGAGCTAAGAACTGTTCCCGTTCGCATAAAGCACAAATTAAAAAAAATTACAAAATATTTGAGAGAACTTTAAGCCAGAATTTTCTCAAAATCATACTTCTACAATGCCCCGTCGAATTCAAGCCGTTATTCAACAAAAAGGCGATTCTACTCAGTGGTAAATGTAAATATATTTAATGTTCCAATTTATATATGACAGTTAATAAATACATTTTTTTACAATTAATTTTTTATGTTTTGTTTTAATTAAGGTTGTATTATGAATTTGTCATGTATTCTTACACGGAGCATTAAATGATAAAATATGTTACAAATTTGAAGTGTTCAAATACATCTGCGACAGGGCTCGTATTCCCTTTGTCCTGCGTGAGCCGTGGCGTAGATCAGGATATCCTACCTGATGAAATCCTTCAATCCATTAGTCTCACAAAAGTCACTAATAATTTCCAAAACTGTAAACGCTCCTACGACCTTCATCGGCCCTATCGCGATGCACCCTAAACTTCCTTTTATCCGAAGGTGTCGAACTTTTCAGTAGGCACTTTCTCTGTAAACCTTTCCACATTCCCAACCCAGTCCCCAAGTGTTACTCTACGCAAATAGGGCATACTACCACGGAGTGTTCCATCCGAACGAACCCTCCGCTTCATACTTGTAGGGAAAGCTACAAAGTCCCTACCTGTCTTCGCCTGAAAACACCAAAGTATAGCAACTATGGAGGACCTCACGTGACCTACTCCTTCTCCTGCGCGACTCCTCGTGGAATTCCCGCTATTACGGTAAAGAATACGATTCCCAAACCCCTCCTGGCAAGGACGATGACAAACTCAGCCAGTTTCTTTCCACTCTCGATTTTATCACTTCCCTTACCTTTTCTTTAATTTAAATATTTCCTGAACGTAAGACCGATGTAGCGAAAGCTATCGACAAGGGAATGCTTGAAACGCCGTACCAGAATCAACTTTGTTGGTAATGGTATCGATATTTCCATTCAGTAGCTCCATTCCTAATCCTGCACCTTAAATAAAATTGATCTAATAATAGGGACAGCTAATGCGCGCTCTCATTAAAAACTACTACTAATATAAGTATTAGCCCGATGTACGTTTGACTATGCCACATACAAAACATTCCGTACAATTTAGACCCTACAATTGTTTGAGACGTGCCACTCTCATTATTAAAAATTCCTTTTCCGACACTGCTTAATTTCTACTGCCGCACCAGCAGCATCTTGACAGTGTTGCTGCAACGGTTCACTTTTCCCTTCCCGTCTACTTTTTTAGTTATTATAATTCCCCCAATGTAGACCTTTCTAAAAACCTACTGAATCACATCTGGGCGCCCCCAAAAGCAAGTCTCCCAGGAGATCTTGATGCCCGCCATATCCAATTTGGAGACCAATAGAAATGGTATCTACTCTTCCCACAATATCTCACCTGCACATTGTTCTGTATAAGTAACACTGATTCAACTTTTTTAACTACCTATGTACCTCTATAGTAGAGCGCATTACATGCATCGAGTCACTGATTTAACATATATCCACAGAATGTCACTTACGTGAAACACCACTTCAGACCACTTTCCTCTTCTTGTTAAATCGTCTCCTACTAATCCTACACACATTGTCCGAAAAGACCTCCAAACGCCAATTAGAATGTGTTAAGCGAAAACCTTTCGAATAATCTGATAGCGTACGAAATCCATATTCACCGTGATGTCGAAGGAGTAGTGTCCGACTTAACTTCCGTTATCAAAGGGAAGAGGCGAGTATATCACGAATATTTGAGATCAAGGGACCACGCTCTCAAGATCAAATATAATCGACTTAACGCCCTAATCCGGCGTTTTACCAACAAACACACCGAACAAAAATGGATACAATCTACTTCCAAGCTCAATTATAAAAACAGGAAGAAGTTATGGCACACTTTGGATGTACTCACAAAACTAAAAACTTACATCAATTCCACCTATCCGATATTCAGGGTAATCTAATTTTAACGACCAAGTTAGGCCGAACACCTACAATCCGTCTACATAGAAATATCATCACCTCGACTAGACGGACTTAACCGATTGATATGAGAACCAACATATAACATTTAACGTATATGTACAACAGGTGCGTCACTATTTCTAATCTCCCAACGCCCTGCAAATGGGTATTGGGCTGCTTAATAGCTCAGCGGTAAATGTGTCAGACTACTAAGTGAAAAGTACCAAGTTCGAATCGGGGAGTAGTCAAGTGTTTGAGAAAAAATCAGAGTAAATGAAATCGACTCAAATGCGAAAACAGTACTTATGAGGATTAAGACTGATGGCGCAATAATAAACAAAAACTGTAGAAATAGGCCAATCAAGTCAACTAACATGAGACCACAGTTACAAAACACTTGCAATACAGATTATTTAGACTAATTATTTATCTGTGGTTTAAAGTTTGCTGTTGAAGTAACGTTCCTTATAAGTCAAGTTTCTAATTTTTTGTGACACTACACATAAAAAAATTGGAATTAATAGGAGAGCATTTCCGAACCATGATTTATTATGATTTGAAAAAAGGTTTAAGGAGAAAATGCTAAGAGAGCTCGGATTCGATTGTTAGTGAACAAGCACTTTCCTTGGCATTATTGGTATTAAGAACTTGAAGGCTATACAAATTCTGTTTGTCAAAAAGGAGAAGGATGTGCTCCTACAACTGTTAGCCACAAAAACATTGCTGATGGTAAAAAAATAATTGAAGAGCGCAATAAAATCCCTTATGCGGTAATAAATCATTAACTCGAGATTGGATCCTATCACACGCATATACCACAAATATATTCACTACCCAGCAAGAGAGTACTGTATAGATTCATGAAGATGTAAAGCTTCAGAATTGACCAAGAAGCAGAAATGTATGAAAAAGTTATGTATGCGCTGTTTTGTAGAAATACGGACGTAGTAAGGCCGAAAAAATATAAAAGTAATAGAACATAGCCACCTGATTTAGTAATGTGAGACATTTGTGTATTTTTTGGGTTTAAAAGCAATTTTCGGGGTAGGTTTTCATTTGAAGAAGAGATTAACACCATAATTCACGCATATTTTGAAGATATTCAGAAAGAAGGTTGTGGGTAGATTTTAAACAGCAGAAAAAAAGAATCGCAAAGTGTATCATTGTAGAAGGGAATTACTTTGAGCATATTTGAAGTGAAATCCATCAAAATATTACCCGTACTTTATACGTTTAACAAATACAGCTCGACTTTTGTTCAACACGAATAAATTCTTTTAATACGCGTTAGTGTCTTGCTATTATCTAAATACTCCAACAAGTCTTACAGTTGTATCATAATTCATTGAAGATTTAATATTTTTTAGCCAAGAGTGTTCTTACATTTCTGACAAATGATTCCAATGTGGACAAAATTAACATGCTTTGTGAATGCTTTATAAAATTAGTCACCCACAGTTAGGCATAACTAAAAAATCTGGAGTACCTTCTCTCAACATTTCCGTACAGGACACCAAATTAATACCAACACTATCCGTTTAATTGCACCTCTATATACCTTACAAGAAAGAATTATTAGAGAAGCAGTTGAAATTGAAAGAAGACCAAACGCCCTCAATAAACGAGATGACACTTCTAGAATGCCACAAATTTGGAAGAATGTCATTAAACAAGTTGATTCTACATTTCAACCAACTCCAAATCTTCCAGAAGTTTCAAACACTTATGCTACAACTATTCCTGGCGTTTCTGCACTTCTACATCATGTACTGACCAACTACGAAGTCAAACACACTCGTCCAGATTAAATTTAAATTAGTTACCTTGTTTCATATTCTGTACTTGTTAAAAAATAGTTACCTTATTTCAATTTCTGCAATTGTCAAATAAATTCTTGACAAAGGAAACAAAGGACGTTCCCGAAACGTTGAATTAATTGTACGTTTATTTACACAAGTTTTAAAGAAAAAATGTCTTATTTAAACATTAATACTTGGAAATCTAAATAGAATATATATATATATATATATATATATATATATATATATATATATATATATATATATATATATATATATATATCGAATGCCCACAGGATCACTTTCCGGCTGCCATTTTTTTATTTATCTATCGATTTAAATGAAACTTGGCAGGGTTGTTACTCTAACTAAGCGTCATTTTTAGGAATCTTAGGAATGACAAGCATGTCCGACTTCCGGTTTCACCGGAAATGACCCCCTGTATATTTTTAGTTTTTCGGATTCTGGAGGTCATTTTACGGCCGATTGCGTAATATTTAAATCGATTTTTTTCCAAATGTAATTTTAAAATTGAATTTTATTTTCTCATCCAGAGTGCCATGACCATCTTAAAATCATTCTACATACTTAACTCACTTCCAGAAAAATGCAAACTCACTTTTATCTTTGTTAACTTTTTTACTAGAACGTTCTAACTTTATTTTTGCCGTAGCAAAAAAGAAAAAAGGACAGACACATTATGGGCGCGTCTGAGAGTTGTTTTTAAAGCAACACAATTTTAATGCATTGATTTGCGTATTTTCCCAATTTTTTCAGTCAACGATTGAACAAAATTTATTTTAAAACAGAGTGTAATAATTTTAAACAGTATTAAAAATAATTAAAAAAAATTAATAACATTAACAATAATACGTATAACATTAACAATAGGTATTAGATTTTAAAGTTTGGACCTTTTAACCACCAATTAAATTTTCAAAGTGCTGCCCTTCCACCTCTTGACATTTCCTAACACGAAAAACGTTGTTTTCTACGACATTCCTAAGCATGTCGGGGGTAATGCTAGCAAATGCCGCTCGTATACGGTTTTCTAAGATGTTAAGTGTTGTTGGCGGTGTTCGGTAAACAATCTCCTTAATATGGCCCCACAAAAAAAAGTCAAGAGGTGTAAGGTCAGGCGAACGAGGAGGCCACCGGATCGGTCCACGGGTAGAGATAACATGTTCTCCAAATCGTTGTTCTAAGTAATTTCTCACAGCAATAGCGTTGTGAGCCGGCGCACCGTCTTGTTGATAATAAAGGTGTTGATTATTTATTTCCAACGGTAATTCCTCCAAAAAATTTTCAATTTCATGTTGTAAAAAACCCAAATATCGCTCTGCATTTAAATGCCCTTGGGAAAGAATCGGTCCCACAATACGAGTACCAATTATTCCAGCCCATACATTTACTCCAAATATTTCTTGAAAATTACCTTCCATCATTCGGTGTTCATTTATCGTTGACCAATATCTTGTATTTTTCCGGTTGAACATTCCATTATTGGTAAATTTCGACTCGTCAGAATACAAAATAAAATTGGCTAGGCTATTATCGGCATCGTTATGTTCCAAGAACCAGTTGCAATATTCCAGTCTTCTAACAAAATCTCTCTTGTACAAATGTTGGTGAAGCTGGTACTTAAATGACTTGTATCCATGTTTCTTCAAGATCTTTCTTGCTGATTCTGCGCCAATATCTAATTCAAAGGTAATTTCCCTTGTGGATGCTGGGGGGTTTTGAATGACGTATGCTATTACATTTTCTTCCGTTTGTTCATTAATAATAAAATGTTGTTGCAAATTATCTGGTTCTTGGCGCATTTTTCTTATAAGGTAGATAATGTATTGTCTTGTAGGATGATGAAGACGCTCAGGATATTCTTGCCGATAAACTCGTTCGGTTTCCGCTGCATTTTTGGCACATTGTCCATACATAATAAGCATATCAACCTGGTCACTCTTGGTAATCATTTTTGTTAATTTTATAATTAAACTAAGTACAAACTTTAATTTAATTTTTAAGTAAAATATTAGATTATGTTAATAAACAACAACCTTTATTATTACCTGTCAAACTTTTAAATTTACCATAGTGTTTCCATGGCAACCTAGCCACCTATTGTTTTCATGGCAACTCTGATGTGCTGTGACATAGGAAGTGTATTTTATTAATGAGTAAGACGTAAATATAAAAATAAAATTTTTAAATCGAAAATGGTAAAATGACAAAACGTGTTATACGTCATTAAATTCGTTTTAAAATACTGCATTTAGTAGTTTTATGAAAGTGGTATGCTTCCATTTAATTTTTTGAGCTACGGCAAAATAAAGTTTAGAACGTTCTAGTAAAAAGTTAACAAAGATAAAAGTGAGTTTGCATTTTCTGGAAGTGAGTTAAGTATGTAGAATAATTTTAAGATGGTCATGGCACTCTGGATGAGAAAATAAAATTCAATTTAAAATTACATTTGGCAAAAAATCGATTTAAATATTACGCAATCGGCCGTAAAATAACCTCCAGAATCCGAAAACTAAAAATATACAGGGTGTCATTTAAAAATCAAAAGTTAAGGTTATTTCCGGTGAAACCGGAAGTCGGAAATGCTTGTCAAAAATTCCTAAAAATGACGTTTCATTTAAATCGATAGATAAATAAAAAAATAATGGCAGCCGGAAAGTGATCTCGTGGGCATCCGGTATATATATATATATATATATATATATATATATATATATATATATATATATATATATATATATATATATAATATAAGTAGTACTAGCAGATTAGTATAATTACATAATAAAACTACGTACAATGTAAAAAGCAACGGACATTTTTTGATTTCATGTTATATGTGCCCTTCGACAATTTCATCCTGCTCTAAAACAAAATTTCTTAAGGATTTTCACTTTCTGTTTAATGCCTATTTTAACAGTGTTTTAAGATGCACTTTCAAATATTAATGTAGGTAATGTCCAATGCCTTGTATTTAAGTCAAAAAATACATTTCTAAATAGTTCCTAATATTTAATGCTTACACAAAGTTTTGAATAGTACGTCATTTTAAGGTGTAAATGCATATTAACCTAAAATTTAAAAAAAATTAAAAAAAAATATTTTCCTTGTCGGGGGTTAGAACTCTCTTTCCGTGCATTAACATACCGGTCATTATATGACCATTAGATCCTTTTATATTTAGCGTATATGGTTACCATATTAAACTATTACAATTTAATTTTTACCATTTTTGGGTTATAGCAATATTCAAATATCTATAAATTGACAAAATGAAAAAATCCAAGCAAACAACAACAACAACAATGAAGGATAAAAGCAAATTGTTAAAAACAAAAATTTAAAACCCTCTCCTACCACAACAATATATTATTAGGGTGGCCTATAAAAAATGACATTTTTTTATGAAAAACTTTATTTAATGATAAAATAATACATGAAAACGTTTATTCACTAAAGTATAAACCATTGTAAAGTAATTATAAGTTTTTTTACATCAGCTCTACATACATAAAGACAAAATTTACATCGATTGGGGCTTGAACCTTGATGGCGCAGTTGGTTAGCGCGGTACTCTAGCAAAGTACAGGTCGTAGGTTCAAATCCTACTCGAGGTAAACTTTTTATTTATGTATTTAATAAAATTAATAATAATTTTTAATTGTAAAGTAATACCTTTCGCCATCTTTCTGCAAGATCTTCAATGCCACGATGGTACCATGTAGCATCTCTGGAATTAAAGAATTCTCAGCATGCAGCTTCAACTTTCTCAACACTTGTAAAATGCCGTCCACGAATGAAGTGCGCCAACGATCGGAATAAGTGATAATCGGAAGGTGCAAGGTCTGGGCTATAACCTGGGTGGGGAATAAGCTCCAAATTCAATTCCCTAATTTTTGGTGAGCTTCAGCTGCAGTATGAGGACTGGCGATGCCTTGTTGCATAATTGGCCGTCCTCTGTTCACCAATCCAAGGTAACGCCGACTTAGAGCATCAAGCACCCTGTGGATAGGATGCTTGACTGTAAAGGTTAGCATCAATCGTCTGCGCATCAGAAACCAACTCAAAGTGAATAACCCCTTCAAAATTCCACATTACACAAAGCATGACCTTCCTTTGGAACCTTTTTCGTTTGTAAACGGGCAATGCATGTTGCCCAACAGTAATCCACTGATTCTCTCTGCTAGGATTATTGAAGTAAACCCACTATTCATCGCAAGTAACGATCCGTTTAAAGAAACCTTCATCCCAAGGATTGGAAAGCAGTTGATCACAAACCTGAACTCGCCTTTCTGCCATTGCTGGCGTTAAGTCGTGAGGAACTTCTCTACAGCATCTATTGTCTTTTCCAAGTTGATGTAAATGGCGCCTTACAGTTTGTTTGGAATACACAGGTTCTGCTGACAACTTACGGGTACTTGTCGATGGATTTGCTTCAACATCTCGAAGTTTAGCGTTACTTAACGAGTTGGGCTGACGAGAACCTTATTTCCTCTTGAGACTTGTATCTCAGCCAGTAAATTTTCAAAACCAGCGCTGCGCCGTACGAATGTTCATTATTCCTTCCCTTTCCACTTCGCATATTTTTTTAACCGCGGCGGTTGCATAAACGTTTTGTTTCCAGTAATTACTCAACAGTATCAAAATTTCGTCATTTTGACGTTAATTGCTAGTTAGAAACAAAAGAATATCAGAAGAAAATTAGACAGGGACATTCGCCTGCTTGATTAACTTTTAATACTGCATAGCATTAACATATAAAATGTTTTCTAGATACGAGCAGAAGGGCTCAATAAGAAACTCTAAAAAAACATTTTTTATGGGTCACTCTAATACTACCAAACTGTAGTTTCGGACAAAGTAATCGTCACTTAAACTCCTGAAGGATGATAGATGATCAAACATTAGGTAATAAATTGGAATAAAAAACGTGAGCTTCTTTAGCTACTTGATTAATTTTCAGCGATGTCGGTAGTTGGTCTGTTTTTTTTTTGTGCGAGTTTTAAAGGTTTTAGAAACTAAAAATGCTGGGCTAATACCATCGGTGTATTTTTAAAGAAGTCCCCATGAATTTCTGCAACAATAAAGATAAAATTGCACAAATTAAGTAGCGAGTGCACGTTTACGCAGACGTTAGAGTTGACGACAAGAAAATGAGCATTTCAGGAAAATAAGAAAACAAAAAAGTACAGTCTAACATCAAATAATTTTAATTTAAACGTTGTAATTTAGAAATTATGCATAAAAATAGTACACAATTTAATTAATTATGTACTACTTGAATTACATAATATATAAATATGTTACTAACCCTGGAATTAATTTGCTTTAATGAAATTATAAACGGTTGTCCTCGGATTACGTTTAAGATAGTCAGTTTTAGGCATGCACGAATTTGATAACGTTCACTTTCATCATATAAACTGACAAGTTAATACTGGTTATAGTATTTAAATACAAAATCAAAACAATTTCTTGTCACAAGATAAAAATTTATTTAACCTACATTTAAATTTATGAAACACTAGACATTAGACAATGTTATTGGGAAAAGAATGTTATATTTAATTTTATGAGAACTTTCGACAACAGTTGTATAATCCATTATATATATATATATATATATATATATATATATATATATATATATATATATATATATTAGTTTTTCATTATTTAAGCTACGAGGTCGGTTAAATTAGTAGTATTTCTTCCCCTGATTATCGTGGTGGTAACAGAAAAACAATTGAACATCGCGTTTCCCAGTATATTTATACCCTATTTATTAACATAAAAGGTTATTATGAATTTCAGTCTAAAACAAAAAATAAAGGATGTATGAGCCTATTTAAATTATCATCTTGGGGGGCATAAAATTTAAAATAAAAACAAAACAAAACCAATCAACTGATTTATTTTTTGTTAAAATTATTAGAAAAGCTTAAATTAAATGTTCGAATACATCTCCTCCTTGCTCAATACATTTTTGGGCACACTTAAATACTCTTCTTGTAGCCTTTAAAACCGTACGTCCATCTCTACGTATGATATTAGTTATCGCTAGATTTATTGGTTTTATTGTTTCGCATAGCATCCTGGATGATGAGAAATAAAAATAGCTAAACACAATTAAATGGCGTACAGTTCTATTCGATAAAATCGCGTACATTCATTTTTAAGTAGATTGAACAGGTTTTGGTATCCACAGATACGTTAGTATGACAATTCAAAAGTAAAAATTCTGAGAATGGTTCGAAATTTTATTTTTCTTAAACTTTATAGAATTTTTAATTACAATGTTATTGAATTATACAAACAATATAATTCCATAAGTACTGAAACAATATATAAACCTATACGTTATTAAAGAATTAGTTTTGAGATTTTTGTAGATTTGTTTTTTATAACATAGTATCCAAGAAACATGCTTTACAGAATCAAATAAATGCCAAAAATTACTTCTAAGAGTTGTACTATATTTTATTGAATAGAACCACTTTGGTACTAAACTCAACGATAAATATGCCATATTCTGCATAATATTTTGTTTTCATTCAAATTTTATGGTATCCTATAGGCGAAAAGTGAAATAGACTCATATCTCCTTTATTTTTAGTTTTAGGCTGAAATTCATAATAACCTTTTATGTTAAGACAAGCGTTGCAATCGATTAGGGTATAAATATACAGGGTGCCACATTTAAGAAAACTACTTTTTTTTTAAATAACTCGGAAACGCGATGTTCAATTGTTTGTCTGTTACAACCACGTTAATCAGCGGAAGAAATAATACTACTTCACTAACTTAACCGACCACGTAGCTTCAATAATAATAAAGTTAGCAATAGTGCACACTTGAATTTGGTCACCCTGTATATGTATATATATATATATATATATATATATATATATATATATATATATATATATATTATATGTATATATATATATATATATATATATATATATATATATATATATATATATATATAAAGGTGTTTCATTAAGCCACCGGCCATATTTCAGAAACTAGTGGACATAAAAAGTGGAGAAAAAAAATTCATTATAAAAGTCGCCACGAGAAAATCCCACATTAAGGCATACCTTTGGTAACATCGTTAGAAAGCTTAGACAATTCTGCATCATTTTGGTCTAAGGCTCATTGGCGTACCGACCTTAATAAGAGTGGGGGAAGCTATTGAATGTGTAATCATTTAAATCGCTGTTATTTTTAAACGACTTATCCGATTGTAGTAAACCTAGGCTTGTTTAGAAGAAAAAGGTAAGTACTTTTAACTGTCGCATCCATTGGTACGCGATAGCTCATAATAAAATTGTTAGAGGGCTCAATTTGTAATAATACTAGTATTTTTGATTTTATTCGGAAAAATTAAATCATACGGTATAATTATGACATCATAAGCGGAAAGTAGCTTAAATTTGTAACAAAAAACGTAAATAACGCAATTTGATATCTTTATTTGTTCCAGAGTTATGGCGAAAAGAAGACTTTTTAACCGTTTAATTTAATAATTGATTGTTGCTATGGTTTCTTAAGGTGTATAGGTTGGATTAGTAATGAGGAATCTGCATTTATCATAGTCTGTGCCTCCCTTCACACTCTATCTAGGCTTAGGACTAGTCCAAACTAAGCAAATTGCAAAATTTGGAGCGTGTTTAGAGGCCAACGGGCCATAACAACGATATCAAAGTAATGATTGATTTTGTTTAAGAAACTTTTTAATAGAATGGTAAAAAATCATGAACAACTGTTAAAAAACAAGTGAAAAGCTATAAATGTTCAAATTGACGGCCAATAATGCATATTGTGCAAATTAACTCTGCCGCAGCTAGTAAAAGTAGCCTCATCGGTCCATAAAACTTTGGAAAGGAATCGAAGATTTTCACTACACATGTCTCTCAGCCAATAGCAATAGTCGAGCCGCCTGTCAAAATCAGTGTCTGATAAAGCCTGGTGTAAAACTAGATGATAAGGATGCAGCTTAAAATCCCTTAAAATTCTGAACACAGAAGCAACACTTACACCTAGTTCTGTGGAAATCTCCCTGATGCTTACGTGAGGCTCCGATTCTACGTACGCAAGAACATTAATACTATTGTCTTCATTTCTTATGCGACGTCTTCTGACAGGAAGTGGAATACGTCGTACATTTCCTGTTTGTCTTAAACGTGTTGCCATTCGCCGAAACACTTTTCTAGTGTAGTGCCTTCGATAGGATATCTGATAGCGTATTGTCGTTCCGCAATAGCTGCATTTTGAAAACATTCATAATACACGGCAAGCATGTCGTAAGCCTCGGCATTGGTATACGACATTTTTGAAGGATAGCACTAATTTCTGATAAGGTACAATGAAACCCAAAACTAATGAAGGAAAAATTTTACAACACAACATCAATCAAAATTAAGTAAGTTGACAACTTTTTCAATTTATTTACCTCCATGGAAACGAGCCGACTTTGTTCCGCAGCAAATTAGATTATTATTTTTAAAACACACCACATTAGAATTATGCCTTAGAAGTTTTATATGATGTTATAAACGTACAGAAGAAGAATTAATAGTTGTTTTTACAAAACGGCCGTCAATTTGAACATTTATAGATTTTCACTAGTTTTTAACAGTTGTTCATGATTTTGTACCATTCTATTGAAAAGTTTCTTAAACAAAATGAATATTACTTTGATATTGTTGTTATGGCCGTTGGCCTCTAAACACGCTCCAAATTTTGCAATTTGCTTAGTTTGGACTAGTCCTAAGCCTAGATAGAGTGTGAAGGAGGCACAGACTATGATAAATGCAGATTCCTCATTACTAATCCAACCTATACACCTTAAGAAACCATAGCAACAATCAATATTAAATTAAACGGTTAAAAAGTCTTCTTTTCGCCATAACTCTGGAAACAAATAAAGATATCAAATTGCGTTATTTACGTTTTTGTTACAAATTAAGCTACTTTCCACTTATGATGTCATAATTATACCGTATGATTTAATTTTTCTGAATAAAATCAATAATACTGGTATTATTACAAATTGCGCCCTCTAACAATTTTATTATGAGCTATCGCGTACCAATGGATGCGACAGTTAAAAGTACTTACCTTTTTCTTCTAAACAAGCCTAGGTTTACTACTATCGGATAAGTCGTTTAAAAATAACAGCGATTTAAATGATTACACATTCAATAGCTTCCCCCACTCTTATTAAGGTCGGTACGCCAATGAGCCTTAGACCAAAATGATGCAGAATTGTCTAAGCTTTCTAACGATGTTACCAAAGGTATGCCTTAATGTGGAATTTTCGGAGAAATTTATAATTTTATTGTTTAATTTTCAATTGCGCCCCCTTGCGATGAATTACGGAACTTAAAAATAATTTCCAGGATTTTCTCGTGGCGACTTTTATAATGAATTTTTTTTCTCCACTTTTTATGTCCACTAGTTTCTGAAATATGGCCGGTGGCCAGCCTTAATGAAACACCTTATATATATATATATATATATATATATATATATATATATATATATATATATATATAAATATTGTGCCACTATGTTTGTTTACGCTAATCTCACAAACGGCTTAAAATATTTAGATGAGATTTTGTAAATGGGTATTGTTTGGTCAAAATTAAAAGACAGGGTAGTTTTATCTGGATAAGTTATGGTCCATTCTTTATTGCAAATTCAAAGAAAAGGGAGAGGGAGAGGGAGAGAGGGAAGAGAGAGAGAAGAGGGAGAGGAGAGGAGAGGAGAGAGGAGAAGAGGGAGAGGAGAGGGAAAGAGGAGAGGGAGAGAGAGAAGGGAGAGAGAGAGAGGGAGAAGAGAGGAGAAAGAGGAGAAGAAAGAGGGAGAAAGAGAGGAAAGAGAGAAGAAGAGAGAGGAGAGAGAGGGAGAGGAGAAGAGAGAGGAGAAGAGGGAGAGGAGAGGGAGAGGAGAGAAGAAAGAAAGAGGAGAGGAGAAAATGTGTGTATATATATATATATATATATATATATATATACATTACGTGTATACATACCAACAATTAATCAAAGTAAATAACCCCAGTGGATGCATTACACTTGATAAGGGATTACGGAATTTGTGTGTGTAAGGATAAATCTAAATTTTTGAATAGTGGAAGTTTGATCATCTTTAATATAGTTTCATTTCAGGTATTAAGGGTAATCAATCTCCAATACCTGTTTGGTATATGTTTAGATTAAGATTTAGGAAGTTTAATCTATAAGAATTGTTTTTTTTTGTATGTGTTGCTTCTCTGAAGCAATATATGTAAATATTTTTTCAAAATTGGTCAATAGTTAACTTATTAGTTAACTTATTTTTGTTGTCATTTTAAATTGTCATTTCCTACAGTCGAAAGTTTTAAAAGAGGATTTCATTGTTTTCGCTGTGTGAACTTAAATAAAAGATTACACCGTTTAAAAATAATCAAACTTTTGCATATTTTGAGTCAGATCGATTACAAAATTTAATTAGTTTGCATTGAATAAGTTTTTGAATACACAAAACTAATCTCGATTTACGTACTAAGTAGAGATTTTAGATTTGATTTACAGCGATTTCATTCATGCTTGTGAATATTTAAATACATTTTAAGAATAAAGAATTGCAAATAGTGTTTAATAGAAGATACATGATTCATAAACCACGCACTGATCATTACATTTTTCAATTTTTAAGATACGAATAAATGTTTTAGTGGTTGAAAATTAGTAGATCGAATTATTTTTTTGTTCAAATTGGGTGATATTTATTTACTTCAGAATGTTTATGACTGTTAGGAATATTAGTCTCTGCGTGTACAAGAATAAATTAGAAAGCATCCAGATAACGGCTATTACTCAGATTTAATGAATATACCGATTGTGATCAGTAAGCATACAACAACGTGTATTTCAAAATGTTACTAAGCTTTAGATAAATTTATTTTTAAAGGTAATTGAACCTACAGATTTCAAAATTGGTTGACCTGTATTAAGATATAATCCCAAGAAGCTTAAATGACTGATTCACACAACCAGAAATGAAACCAACCGTGATAGCTAAAATTATGTGTTCCAAATACACCTTGATAGACTATCCATGTATTTGGATACCTCATGCTTGGTACTTACATGTTTAAAGAAGAAAATAACCACACAAGGAGATCAACGAGAAAATAATAATAATAATGTCTACAACTCGGCCCACAAATACAAAAAAATATGTAATAATAACAAGTACAATAATAATAAGATTAACGCAGCTTTAATATTTTCTTTTTTTATATAGAGGGTGTTTCGGGAAGAATACACGTAACTTCCGAAAATGATAGATTTAATCACTTTGACACAAAACTTGCATATAAACGTAATTCCAACAGTGCTTCGTTTTCGAGATACAGGGTGCCGAAGTTACAAAAAAAAGCTGATTTTTAAAATATTTCCAAAACGAAGAAATGTATTTTTCTCGATCATGGTATGATAAATAGAAATATAAAGCACGTTGGTTTTAGCTTATTAATACGTTTTTATTATATAAAGTGGCGTAGCACGCAAGGGGTAGCGCAACCTTTTAATCACTAATTTCTACGCCAGTGGAGTATATATATATATATATATATATATATATATATATATATATATATATATATATATATATATATATATATATATATATATATTTTATTAAAACACGAAACATTGATGTTTTTCATGTAAAAAGGTACACCAATGTACTTTATATCCCTATTTATTATACCAAGAATAAGAAAAATACTTTCGTTTTTGAGATATTTAAAAAATCTACTTTTTTTTGCAACTTTGACCCTGTATTTCGGAAACGAAGCACTATTGGAGTTACATTTCTATGAAAGTTTTGCGTTAAATGATTAGATCTAGAATTTTCTGAAGTTACCCCGCATAATACACTGAAAATTAAAAAGAAAAAATTAAAATACTTATCTTTTTTGTTTTTTTT
>JARFJB010000229.1:0-120000 GCA_036346205.1 Vesta saturnalis | reverse complement strand
TGTCTGTGTCAGTGTATGTGTATATGTTGTGTCTGTGTTTGTGTTTGTGTGTGTGTGTGTGTGTGTGTGTGTGTGTGTGTGTGCTGTGCTGCGACTGTGTCTGTGTCTGTGCCTGTGTCTTGTCTGTGTCTGTGCCTGAGTCTGTGTCTATGTCTGTGTCTATGTCTGTGTCTGTGTCTGTGTCCGTGTCTGTGTCTGTGTCTGTGTCTGTCTGTGTCTGTGTCTGTGTCTGAGTGTGTGTGTGTGTGTGGGTGTGTTGTGTTGTGTCTGTGTCTGTGTTTGTGTTTGTTTTGTGTTTGTGTTTGTTTGTGTTTTTTGTGTTTGTTTTGTGTTTGTGTTTGTGTTTTTTGTGTTTGTGTTTTGTTTGTGTTTGTGTCTGTTTGTGTCTGTGTCTGTGTCTGTGTCTGTGTCTGTGTCTGTGTCTGTGTCTGTGTCTGTTCTGTGTCTGTGTTGTTTGTTGTTTGTTTTGTGTTGTGTGTGTGTGTGTGTGTGTGTGTGTGTGTGTCTGTGTCTGGTCTGTGTCTGTGTTGTTCTGTGTCGTCTGGTCTGTCTGTGTTTGTGTCTGTGTCTGTGTCTTTCTGTGTCTGTGTCTGTGTCTGTGTCTGTATCTGTATCTGTGTCTGGTGTGTCTGTGTCTGGGTCTGTGTCTGTGTTTGTGTCTGTGTCTGTGTCTGTTCGTTCTGTGTCTGTGTCTGTTCTGTGTGTGTCTGTGTCAGTGTCTGTGTCTGTGTATGTGTCTGAGTCTGTGTCTGTGTCGAGTGTCTGTGTCTGTGTCTGTGTCTGTGTCTGTGTCTGTATCTGTATCTGTGTCTGTGTGTGTCTGTGTCTGTTTGTGTCGGTTTGTGTTTGTGTCCGTGTCCGTGTCCGTGTCCGTGTCCTGTCCGTGTTCCGTGTCCGTGTCCGTGTCGGTGTCCGTGTCCGTGTCCGTGTCCGTGTCCATGTCCGTGTCCGTGTCCGTGTCCGTGTCCGTGTCCGTGTCCGTGACTGTGTACGTGTCCGTGTCTGTGTCTGTGGCTGTGGTGTCTGTGTTTATCTGTATCTGTGTCTGAGTGTTCTCTGTCTGTATGTGTCTGTGTCAGTGTTTCTGTCTGTGTCTGTGTCTGTGTCAGTGTCTGTGTCTGTGTCTTTGGGTCTGTGTCTGTGTCTGTGTCTGTGTCTGTGTCTGTGTCTGTGTCTGTGTCTGTGTCTGTGTCTGTGTCTGTGTCTGTCTGTGTCTGTGTCTGTGTTTGTGTCTGTTTCTGTCTTTCTTGTCTCTGTGTCTGTGTCTGTGTCGTTCTGTGTCTGTTCTGTTCTGTGTTTTCGTGTGTGCGGTGCCTGTCTGTGCCTGTGCGTGTCTGTGTCTGTGTCTGTGTCTGTGTTGTGTCTGTTTCTCTGTCTGTGTATGTGTCCGTGTCTTTGCGTCGGACTGTGTCTGTGTATGTGTCTGTGTCTGTGTCTGTTCTGTATCTGTGTCTGGTGTTCTGTATCGGGGTCTGTGTCTGTGTCTGTTTCTGTCTGTGTCTGTGTCTGTGTCTGTGTCTGTTCTGTGTCTGTGTCAGTGTTTGTGCGTGTTCTGTATGTTCGTTCTGTGTCTGTGTCTGTGTCTGTGTCTGTGTTTGTGTCTGTGTCTGTTCTGTGTCTTGTCTGTTCTGTGTCAGTGTCTGTGTCTGTGTATGTGTCTGTTCTGTGTCGTGTTGTTCTGTGTTTGTGTTTGTGTGTGTGTGTGTGTGTGTGTGTGTGTGTGTGTGTTGGCTGGGCTGTGTTTGTCTGTGCCTGTTTCGTGTTTGTGTCTGTGTCTGTGTCTGCTTCTATGTGGTCTGTGTCTATGTCTGTGTCTGTGTCTGTGTCAGTGTCTGTATCTGTGTCTGTGTCTGTGTCTGTGTCTGTGTGTGTCTGTTCTGTGTCTGTGTCTTTGTGTCTGTGTTGGTGTGTGTGTGTGTGTGGTGTGTTGGGTGTGTGTGTGTGTGTGTGTGTGTGTGTGTGTGTGTGTGTGTCGTGCGTGTGTGTGTGTGTGTGTGTGTGTCTGTGTCTGTCTCTGTTCTGTGTCTGTTCTGTGTCTGTGTCTGTCTGTGTCTGTGTCCGTGTCTGTTGTCCTGTGTCTGTGTCTGTCTGTGTCTGTGTCTGTGTCTGTGTCTGTGTCCGTGTCCGTGTGTTATGTCTGTGTCGGTGTTCCGTGTCCGTGTCCGTGTCTGTGTCTGTTCCGTGTCCTGTTCGTGTCCGTGTTGTGTCTGTGTTCTCTTGCTGTGTCTGTTCTGGCCTGGCCTGTGCCCGTGCCTGTGACTGTGTTTGTTTGTGTTTGTGTTTGTGTTTGTGTTTGTGTTTGTGTTTGTGTTGTGTTTGTGTTTGTGTTTGTGTTTGTGTTTGTGTTTGTTGGTGTCTGGTCTGTGTCTGTGTCTGTGTCTGTGTCAGTGTCTGTGTCTGGACTGTGTTCGTTTCGTGTGTGTTTGTCTGTGCCTGTTCTGTGTCTGTCTGTGCCGTGTCCGTGTCCGTGTGTGTTGTGTCTGTGTCTGTGTCCTGTCCGGGTCCGTGTTCCGTGTCTGTGTCCGTGTCCGTGTCCGTGGTTCGTGTCCGTGTCCTGTGTTCTGTGTGTCTGTCTTGGTCTTTTGTCTGTGTCTGTTCTGCCCTGGCCTGTGCCCGTGCCTGTGTTGTGTTGTGTTTGTGTTGTGTTTGTGTTTGTGTTTGGTTTGTTTGTGTTTTGTTTGTGTTTGTGTTTTGTGTTGTGTTTTGTTTGTGTTTGTGTTTGTGTTTTTTGTGTTTGTGTTTTTGTTTGTTTGTGTTGTGTCTGTGTCTGTGTCTGTGTCTGTCTGTGTCTGTGTCTGTGTCTGTGTCTGTCTGTGTCTGTGTCTGTGTCTGTTCTGTTGTTTGTGTTTGGCTGTGTCTGTGTCTTTGTTGTGTTTCTGTGCCTGAGTCTGTGTCTGTGTCTGTGTCTGTGTTTGTGTCTGTGTCTGTGTCTGTGTTTGGTCTGTATCTGTATCTGTGTCTGGTGTGTCTGTGTCTGGGTCTGTGTTTGTGTCTGGGTTGTGTCTGTGACTGTGTCTGTGTCTGTATCTGTGTCTGTCTTGTTGTGTCTGTGTCAGTGTATGTTCTGTGTTTGTTTGTGTGTGTGTGTGTGTGTGTGTGTGTGTGTGTGTGTTTGTGTCTGTCTCTGTTCTGTGTCTGTGTCTGTGTCTGTGTCTGTGTCTGTGTCTGTTCTGTTGTTCTGTGTCATCCGTGTCTGTGCCTGTGTCTGTGTCGTTCTGTGTCTGTTCTGTGTCCGTGTCCGTGTGTGTCCGTGTTGTCCGTTTGTGTCCGTGTCCGTGTCCGTGTCTGTGTCTGTCCGTGTCCTGTTCTGTCCGTGTGTTTCTGTGTGTCTTTCTGCGTCTGTGTCTGTGTCTGCGTGGCCCCGTGCCTGTGACTGTGTTTGTGTTTGTGTTTGTGTTTGTGTTTGTGTTTGTTTTGTTTTGTGTTTGTGTCCGTGTCCGTTATGTCTGTGTCTGTGTCCGTGTCCGTGTCTGTTCCGTGTCAGTGTCTTTCCGTGTCCGTGTCCGTGTTCGTGTCCGTGTGGTATCTGTGTCTTTCTGGTCTGTGTCTGTGTCTTCTCCTGCGCCTGGGCCTGGCCGTGCCCGTGCCTGTGTTTGTGTTTGTGTTTGTGTTTGTTTTGTGTTTGTTTTGTGTTTGTGTTTGTGTTTAGTTTGTGTTTGTTTGTGTTTGTGTTGTGTTGTGTCTGTGTCTGTGTTTGTCTGTGTGTGTGTTTGTGTCTGTGTCTGTGTCTTTCTGTCCTGAGTCTGTGAGTGTCTGTGTTTTCGGTTCTGTATCTGTGTCTGTGTCTGTGTTGTTCTGTTCTGTGCCTGTGTCTGTGTCTGTGTCTGTGTCTGTGTCTGTCTGTGTCTGTGTCTGTTCAGTGTATGTTGTGTTGTGTTTGTTTTGGTGTGTGTGTGTGTGTGTGTGTGTGTTGTGGGCTGGGGCTGTTCTGTGTCTGTGCCTGTGTCTTTGTCTGTGTCTGTGCCTGAGTCTGTGTCTATGTTGTTCTATGTCTGTGTCTGTGTCTGTGTCCGTGTCTGTGTCTGTGTCTGTGTCTGTCTGTGTCTGTGTCTGTTCTGGTGTGTGTGTGGGTTGTGTGTGTCTGTGTGTCTGGCTGTGTCTGTGTCTGTTGTTTTGTGTTGTGTTTGTGTTGTGTTTGTGTTTGTGTTTGTTTTGTTGTGTTTGTGTTGTTTGTGTTTGTTTGTTTGTGTTTGTGTTTGTGTCTGTGTATGGTCTGTGTCTGTGTCTGTGTCTGTGTCTGTCTGTGTCTGTGTTGTTCTGTGTCTGTGTCTGTGTCTGTGTCTGTCTGTGTTGTTTCTGTTTGGTTGTGTGTGTGTGTGTGTGTGTGTGTGTGTGTTGTGTTGGTTGTGTTGGTTTGTGTCTGTTCTGTGTCTGTGTTTGTGTTGTGTCTGTGTCTGGTCTGTCTGTGTCTGTGTCTGTGTCTGTTTGTTTCTGTGTCTGTTTTCTGTTCTGTCTGGTTGTGTTTGTGTCTGTGTCTGTGTCTGTGTCTGTGTCTGTTCTGTGTCTGTTCTGTGCCTGTGTCTGTGTCTGTCTGTTTGTGTCTGGTCTGTTCTGTGTCTGTTTCTGTGTCTGTGTCTGTGTTGTGTCTGTCTGTTCTGTGTCTGTGTTTGTTTGGGTCTGTGTCTGTGTTTTTCTGTGTCCGTGTTGTGTCCTGTCTGTGTCCGTGTCCGTGTCCGTGTCCTGTCCGTGTCCTGTCCGTGTGTGTTGTGTCCGTGTCCGTGTCGTGTCCTGTCCGTCTGTGTTGTGTTCTGTGTCTGTGGGGCTGTTCTGTGTCTGTTTGTATCTGTGTCTGTGTGTTCTGTCTGTTTGTGTCGTGTCTGTTTGTCTGTGTCTGTGTCGTGTCTGTGTCTGTGTCTGTGTCTGTGTCTGTGTCTGTTCTGTGTCTGTGTCTGTGTCTGTGTCTGTGTCTGTGTCTGTGTCTGTGTCGTGTCTGTGTCTGTGTCTGTGTCTGTGTCTGTGTCTGTGTCTGTGTCTGTATCTGTGCGTTCTGTGTTTTCTGTGTCTGTGTCTGTGTCTGTGTCTGTTCTGTGTCTGTGTCTGTGTCTGTGTTGTCTGTGTCTGTGCAGTGTTTGTGTCAGTGTTTCTGTCTGTGTCTGTTCTATGTCTGGGTCTGTTCTGGCTGTGTTGTGTCTGTGTCGTGTCTGTCTGTGTTGTGTCTGTGTCTGTTTGTCGTGTCTGTTCTGTTCTGTGTCTGTTCGTGTCTGTGTCTCTGTGTGTTTGTCGTATTCCTGTCTGTGTCTGTGTCTGTGTCTGTGTCTGTGTCTGTGTTTGGTCTGTGTCTGTTCTGTGTCTGTGTTGTGTCTGTGTCTGTGTTGTTTGTGTCTGTGTCTGTGTCGGTCTGTCTGTGTCTGTTCTGTGTCTGTTTGTGTCTGTGTCTGTGTCGTGTCTGTGTCTGTGTCTGTGTTGTGTGTCTGTGTCTGTGTCTGTCTGTGTCTGTGTCCGTGTCCGTGTCTGTGGCTGTCTGTGTCTGTGTCTGTGTCCGTGTCCGTGTCGTGTCTTGTCTGTGTCCGTGTCCGTGTCCGTGTCTGTGTCGTGTCCGTGTTCGTGTCCGTGTCTGTGTCTGTGTTCTTTGCTGTCTGTGCCTGCGTGCGTTGCCCGTGCCTGTCCTGTGTTTGTGTTTGTGTTGTGTTTGTGTTTGTTGTTTGTGTTTGTGTTGTGTTTGTGTTTGTGTTGTGTTTGTGTTTGTGTTTGTTTTGTGTTTGTGTCGGTTTGTGTCGTGTCTGTTTTGTGTTTGTGTTTGTTTGTGTTTGTGTTTGTGTTTGTGTTTGTGTTTGTGTTTGTGTTTGTGTTTTGTGTTTGTGTTTGTTGTTTGTGTCCGTGTCCTGTCCTGTGTTCTGTGTCTGTGTCCTGTTCTGTGTCTGTTTCTGTGTTCTTCTGTTCTGTGTCTTTTGTG
Organism: Vesta saturnalis; assembly: GCA_036346205.1. Lineage (NCBI taxonomy): Eukaryota > Metazoa > Arthropoda > Insecta > Coleoptera > Lampyridae > Vesta > Vesta saturnalis. The sequence goes on along the minus strand of JARFJB010000229.1, from coordinate 114,107 downwards.
TTGGTCCCTGTGTTGTGTTTGGTTGTGTTTGTGTTTGTGTTTGGTTTTTGGGTGTTTTGTGTTTGTGTTTTTGTGTTTGTGTTTGTGTTTGTGTTGTGTCTGTGTCTGTGTTTGTGTCTGTTCGTGTTTTGTGTCTGTTCGTGTCTTTTCTGTGTGGTCTGTGTCTTGTCTGTGTCTGTTTGTATCTGTGTTTGTGTCTGTGTCGTGTCTGTGAGTCTGTGTCGTGTCGTGTCTGTCGTGTCTTGTCGTGTCGTGTTTGTTTGTGTCGTGTTTGTGTTTGTGTTGTTGTTGTGGTGTGGTGTGTCTGTGTTGTGTCTGTTTGTTCTGGTTGGTGTGTCTTGTCTGGTCTGTGCCTGATCGTGTCTGTTCTGTGTCTTGTCTGTGTCTGTTCTGTGTCGTGTCTGTGTCTGTGTCTGTGTCTGTCTGTGTCTGTGTCTGTGTCTGTGTTGTTGTGGTTGTGTGTGTTGGGTGTCGTGTTTGTGTCGTGTTTTTTGGTTTGTGTTTGTGTTTGTGTTTGTGTTTTGTGTTTGTTGTTTGTTTGTTTGTGTTTGTGTTTGTGTGTGTGTGTGCTGTGTCTGTGTCTGTGCGTGCTGTGTCGTGCTTGTTGTTTGTTTGCTGGTCTGTTCTTGTCTGTGTTGTTTGTGTTGTTGTGTTGTGTGTGTGTGTTTGTGTTTTCTGTGTCTGTGTTGTCTTTTGTGTCTGTGTCTGTGTCGGGTTTGTGCTGTGTTGTGTTGTGTTGTTTTGTTTTGTTGTTTGTGTCTGGTTGTGTCTGTGTCTGTGTCGTGTCTGTGTTGTGTCTGTGTCTGGCCTGTGTCTGTGCGTGTCGTTCTGTGTTGTGTCTGGCTGGTTCTGTGTCTGTGTTTCTGTGTCTGTGTCGTGTCGTATTGTTCTGTGTCTGTGTGTGCTGTGTCTGTTCTGTGTCTGTGTTTGTGTTTGTTGTTCCGTGTCCGTGTCCGTGTGTCCTGTGTGTCTTCGGTGTGTCCGTGCCGTGTCCGGCTTCCGTGCCTGTCCTTTCGTGTTGTGTCCGTTGTGTGTGTTGTGTTGTGTTTGGTGTTTGTGTTGTTTTGTTTGTGTTTGTGTTTGTTTTGGTGTTTTGTGTTTTGTGTTGTGTGTTTGTGTTGTGTTGTGTTTGTGTTTGTGTCGTGTTTTTGTGTTGTGTTGTGTTGTTTGTCGTGTCTGTTCTGTGTCTGTGTCTGTTCTGTGTCTGTGTCTGTGTCTGGGTTTCTGTTTTGGTGTCTGTGTCTGTGCCGTGTCGTGTCGTGTCGTGTCTGTGTCTTGTGTCTTTCTGTGTCGTGTCTGTGCCTGTGTTTGTTGTTTGTGTGTGTTTTGTTGTTTGTTTTCTGGGTTGTGTTGGTTTGTGTTTGTGTTTGTGTTGTGTTGTGTCTGTCTGTGTCTGTGTCTGTGTCTGTGTCTGGTTGTGTGTGGTTTGTGTTTTGTGTTTGTGTTTTGTTGTGTGTGTGTGTGTTCTGTGTCTGTGTCTGTCTTGTTCTGTTCTTCTGTTCTGTTCTGTGTTTGTGTCTGTGTCTGTGTCTGTCTGTGTCTGTGTCGTGTCGTGTCTGTCCTGTGTCTGTGTCTGTTTGTGTTGTGTCTGTGTCTGTTGTTCTGTGTCGTGTCCGTGTTTGGGTGTTGTTCTGTTCTGTGTCCGTGTCCGTGTCGTGTTGTCGTGTCCTGTGTTCCGTGTCCGTGTTCGTGTCCGTGTACGTGTTCGTGTGTCTTCTGGCCCGTTCCCGTTGCCTGTCCTGTGTTTGTGTTTGTGTTTGTGTTTGTTTTGTTTTGTTTTGTTTTGGTTTGTGTTTGTTTTGTGTTTGTGTTTGGTTTGTGTTTGTGTTTGTGTTTGGTTTGTGTTTGTTTGTGTTGTGTTTGTTGTGTCTGTGTCTGTGTCTGTGTCTGTGTCTGTGTCTGTCTGTGCTGTGCTGTGTCTGTGTCTGGTCTGTTCGGTTGTTTGTGTCTGTGTCTGTGTCTGTTCTGTGTTTGTGTCTGTGTCTTGTTGTGTCTGTGTCTGTTCGTGTCTGTGTCTGTTTGTTCGGTGTTCTGTGTTGTCGGTTTGTTGTGTTGTGTCTGTGTCTGTTCTGTTCTGTTTGTATCTGTGTTTTGTCGTGTTGTGTCCGTGTCCGCCGTCCGTGTCCGTGTCCGTGTCTGTCCTGTCTGTCCGTGTTTGTGTCGTGTTTCGTCCGTGTCCGTGTCCTGTCTGTGTCTGTGCTGTGGCTGTGTCTGTGTCTGTTCTGTTCTGTTTGGTTGTGTCTTGTCTGGGTGTCTGTTCAGTGTTTGTCTTTTGTCTGTGTCTGTGTCTGGGTTCGTGTCTGTGTCTGTTTCGTGTCTGTGTCTGTTCTGTGTCTGTTCTGTGTCTTTGTCGTGTTGTGGTTTTGTGTGGTTCTGTGTCTGTGTCTGTTCTGTGTTTGTCGTGTGTGTATGTGTATTGTATGTGTCTGTGTTTGTGTTTGTGTGTGTGTGTGTGTGTGTGTGTGCTGGGACCTGTGTTCTGTGTCTGTTTGCCTGGTCGTTCTTGTCTGTGTCTGTGTCTGTGTCGTGTCTGTTTTGTGTGTGTGTTCGTGTCCTTTGTGTCTGTGTGTTTTGGTTGTGTGTGTGGTGTGGTGTTTGTGTTTGTGTTTGGGTGTTTGTGTCTGTGTCTGTGTCTGTTTTGTCTGTTCTGTGTCTGTGTCCTGGCTTGTCCGTGTCCGTGTCCGTTCTGTGCCTGTGTCTGTGGCGCTGTGTCTGTGTCTGTGTCTGTGTCCGTGTCGTATGTCTGTGTCTGTGTCCGTGTCCTGTCCGTGTCGTGTCGTGTCGTGTCGTGTGTGTCCTTCGTGTTCTGTGTTCTTCTGGTCTGTGTCTGTGCCTGCGCCTGGGCCCGGCCTGTGTTTGTGGGTTTGTGTTTGTGTTTGTTTTGTGTTTGTGTTTGTGTTTGTTTTGTGTTTGTGTTGTGTTTGTGTTTGTGTTTGTGTTTGTGTTTTGTGTTTGTGTTTGTGTTTGTGTTTGTGTTTGTGTTTGTGTTTGTGTTTGTGTTTGTGTTTGTGTTTGTGTTTTGTTTGGTTTGTGTTTGTTGTTTGTTGTTTGTGTTGTGTTGTGTTTGTGGTTTGTGTTTGTGTTTGTGTGTCTGTGTTTGTTTTCTGGTTGCCGTCTGTGTTTGGTTTGGTTTGTTTTGGTTTGGTTTTGTTTTGGTTTGGTTTGTGTTTGGTTTGTGTTTGGTTTTGGTTGTGGCGTTTGTGTCTTTGTGTTGGTTTGGGTTGTGGTTTGTGTGTGTTTGTGTTGTGTGTTTGTGTTTGTTGTTTGTTTGTTTGTTTGTTTGTTTGTTTGTGTCTGTGTCTGTGTCTGTGTCTGTCTGTGTTTGTGTTTTCCCGTGTTCGGTCTGTGTTGTGTTTGTTGTTGTGTTTGTGTTTTGTTGTTTGTGTCTGTGTTTGTTGTTTGTGTCCTGTGTTTGTGTTTGTGTTTGTGTTTGTGTTTGTGCCTTTTGTTTTGTTTGTGTTTGTTTTGTGTTTGTGTTGGTTGTTTTGGTTTGGTTTGTTTGTGTTTGTGTTTGTGTTTGTGTTGTGTTGTGTTTGTTTGTTTGTTTGTGTTTGTTGTTTGTGTTTGCGTTTGGGTTTGTGTTGTGCTGTGTTGGTTTTTGCGTTTGTGTTTGCGTTCGTTTTGCGTTTGCGTTTCGTTTGTGTTTGCTTTTTGCGTTTGCTTTGCTGTTCTGTGTCTGGTGTTGTCTGTGTCTGGGTCTGTGTCTGTGTTTGTGTCTGTGTCTGTTCTGTCTGTTCTGTGTTGTGTTCTGTGCGTGTCTGTGTCTGTGTCTGGTCTGGTCTGTGTCTGTGTCTGTTTGTCTGTGTCGTGTTTGTGTGTTTTTCTGTGTCTGTGTCTGTCTTCTGTGTCTGTGTCTGTGTCTTTCTGTGTCTGTGTCTGTTCGGTTGTGTCTGTTCTGTGTCTTAGTTTTGTGTCGTTTGTCTGTGTCTGGTCTGTGTCTGTGTCTGTGTCTGTTCTGTGTCTGTGTCTGTGTCTGTGTCCGTGTCCGTGTCCGTGTCTGTGCCTGTGTCCGTGTCCGTGTCTGTCTGTGTCCGTGTCCGTGTGTCTGTGTCTGTCTGCGTCTGCATCTGCGTCTGGTCTGCGTTGGCTGTGTCTGTGCTGTGGCCTGTGCCTGTGCCTTTGCCTGTGCCTGTGCTTGAAATAGTGGATTTAAGCTTCAGTTCACTTCTCTGGAGCTGATTAGATTTTGGGAGAGGTCCAGGGGACGTTTTTGCTCTTTTGCGAAATTTTTCTGAAAAGGCTGCGTATTAAAAGATATAAAATACCTAGATATTATACACTTTGCAGATATCGATGAATTATGTTTCACAATTATTTGATAGGCGTAATTTAGAGACAAAAATTCCTAAGGTGGAATTTTAGTGGAAATCTTTGAACAATTCCGATTAATTTTATAAGAATATGTAAGACATAATTTAAGGATAATTTAAATTCAAAAACCTTTTTTCTTTAAATTAATCAAATAAGATTGAAAATGCTTAAACTGTAGTATCGATATTTTTATAAAATCCGGCTTTGGCATTTTAAGTTTTCATCTAGATATCTATTGTTATATGTGACATAGTTTATTGTTTTGTTTTATAATGTTGCCTATTTGCGTTATGAACGTTTTAAATATCTGATGTGGAACAACACACCTACATAGTGAAATTGAAAAATGAAATATTCTTAATAATTTTTAGGACAGCTATGAAACCTGTTTTTAACACGAAAATAGGCAACATTGTAAAACAAAATAATAATCTATGTCAGATAGACGTTTAAATTTTTATGTCACAGAGATTAATAGACATCTAGATGCTAGCTTTTATAAAAATACAGATAATATAGTTTACGCATTTTCAATCTTATTTAATTCATTTTAATGCATTTTAGCTTGAATTAAAATAGTTTATATAGAACTGTTACGTAAAATTAAATTATATTTAAAAAAATGTCTTCACATTTCCTTATAAAATTAGTCGTTACCCAGATATTAAAAAATTGAACAAACACCTAAATTTTACATTAGAATCCTTTGTCGCCAAATTACACCTCGTATCGATACGTTTAATTTCATAAATGGTTGGTATAAACCAAAAACTGCCCGTAATCACACCTCCCTCTCCTCCACTGACTTTCTCAAGGAGAAATGGAATAAGCTTTAATTAAACATTTCAGGTGCGTACGTATTATGCGTACACACAGGCAAACACATACGCACGCACGCGCCAACGCACACACCAAGACATCCACATATCACACGCACCCAAGCACGCACCCACACACTCAGACACACACATACAACACGCACGAACGCAGGAATACAACCACACGCACACATACAAACACCCTCGCACACACGCGCACACACACACACACACACACGTACGTACGCTCGAACCCGCACACAAACACTCCCACACCGCACGCACCACACACACACACACACACACACAACACACACATCACACACGCACACGCATGCACGCACGCACGCAGGCTCGCACTCACGCACGCACGCACGCAGCACACGCACACACAATTTTCTTTGTTTGATTTGTCAGTGGTTTCGTTTATGTATGCCGATGATGTAACTTAAAACCTTTCAACTCAGTCCTGAAAACTTTTTAATAATTAGTCCATAACCAACAATCATTTTTAAAGTTATGAAATGCAATACAGTCGGAGAGCTGCTCGGCGGCTACAGATAGTACCCAATTTTTATGATTTGGTCCCAGCATTTAAGGTTAAATGCAATATTATTGATAAGCATAAACCATAACGTAACTCTGTGTTTTTAACGTATTGGGTATTCCAGGTCGTACTTGTACTGAGACTAGCAAGTATGTAACTGTAACTAATTAAAGCAATTAGTGGTAAATGATGTTCAAAGCTTAGGTTCTCTTTATAATGCTGAAACCTACACTAACGTACCATTCTTGTTAAAAACAGCAATATTCAAATTGAATTTTCAGTCATTTAGAAGGTATGTTAACTTGTAAATCGACCGTTGTTAAATGTGGTTGTGTTAAAACGACGTAGTGAATAAGGTAATGCTTCTAAATCGACCAACAGTTTCAAACCTCATCAGACAGAGATCGCATGAGTTTACCTTTACGTAATTTCGTTATCAGATTTTACATATAAATGTAACCATCAATAATTTAATTTCATTTTGGTTTATTACAATTTTTTTTAGTGTCATAGTTAATCCCACTGAGATTAAATAGTATATACCAGGGACTAAAGTACAACATGTAATACCGTGCGCTCGAGCAACAAGTATACTACTCCTGTAGTATACCGTGTGTTCGTTCTCAAACCAGAACATAGAGTTTTAACATTGAATGAACGTTTTTGCAGATTCCTGGTCGCCAATTCAACTGACAGAAAAGCTAATGGTCTCAATCAAAAGGTAAAGTGATTGTACTTCCAAAGATACGAATTACAAGACTAAAGATGAAACATTTAGTTTAAAACACTAAATAAGTAATTGGCAAAATTAAGAATAATTACATCGCAGGACATCCACAAATAGAATTATTTGATCACACTGAAGAACGTGTTTTGTTGTTGAAGTAGGTTTATCTAAAATACGGATATGGAACATACTTAGGAAGCACAAATATCACCCTACAAGACCCAGTGTTATCAAGAGATTTACGATTTTGACGAGGATCGCAGGATCGAGTGAATATTAGTTCGCAAACATAGTATTTTCAAAAATTAATATCCGGCTGGGATTCTTAACAATCACATTATTGGTCCGTTTGAAATCGAAGACAATTTTAATTGAGAAACTTATTTAGAATTATTAGTAATCGTAATTGGGCCTACATTAGAAGGACTTGCAAAAGAAAATCAGGAGATTTGGTTTCAGCAAGACGACTGTCCTGCACATTTTGGTTTAGATGTTACCAAATCCTTGGATAGGTGCTATAAACTGGCCTGCCAGACGTCCTCATTTAACTTGCAACTTCTTCTTGTGAGCCACCTTCAAAGCAAAATTATAAAGGCGCCACCCAGATATCATTTCTTTGAGGCAATCGAAAACGAGTGCCGGTTAATTACCGAAAGACAATTGGCTAACGTTATAACCGGTTTTTATTATAAACTGGTATTGTTTGTTTCAAAACGGGGGTTTGTTTGATATATATTGTAATTTTATTTTTGTCGGTCTTTCTTTACATTTTACAATACAATAACGTTTTAGAATTCTAACTTTGTAGTTTAAACTAGATAATTGCCTCTTTAGTCTTTATTAGTTCAATTTTTTGATTCACAGCATTTAAGTTGTTTGAAAATTCTTTCTTCACTGCTGTAGTTGTTCATTTTAAAGGTAATAACATGGACGACAATATTAATCAACTCTAAATACTTTTAATACTATTTGACACATTTGAAACAAATGAAACATCAAGACATATAATATTTGAAAAGGGCAAATTACTTATTTTTATTTTAAACTAAATATTTCATCTTTTAGTCTTGTAATTAGTATATCTGGATGTGCAATCATTTTACCTTTTGATTGACAACATTAGCTTTTCTGTCGGTTCAATTGGCGAGCAGAAATCTGCAAAAACGTTCATTCCAATGTTACATCCCTATGTTCAGGTTTGAGAACGGACACAGTATGTATCGCTATTTTTGCATAGAAACAATTAAACTTGTAAATTTATATAAATAATGATGGAGGGTGATACGATTTGCTTATTTGATTCCTTGACAGTTTATAGAAAAACCAATTTTATAATAATTGATTTTAATGTTTTTGTTTTCGAGATTAACTTCAACACTTTTCTTTTCGAGCATAATTGGGCAAATATTTATCAATAAATAATCAAAATATTTGATAAATTGCTGGTTACTTCAACTCATTAAGACCCTAAATTATTTTGGGGTTATTGACGGAAGTATGTCGTAAAATGTTTTTTCGTATCTGAACTTTTTCATTTTAGCGTTCATTTATAATTTTGACATCTACCAGTAATCATTACGCCTCATTATGCATATATTACAATTACCCTTTAAGTAAATAAACTTCTAACCTATTTTCTAGGCTGCTTTGATTCATTCATTTAGAGCGCTTTATTTACATTAACTTGATTCAAATAATTTGTTAATATAATTAAAATATTATGCTACAATATTTTACAATCTTACTCAAAATATTTTGATGAAATAATTGAAATTACAATTAAAAAGGTATTGTAATAGTACATTTTCTCATTTTTAATACAATCGAAACCAAGAATTTGGTCACGATAACATATGCAAACTGTTTATTAATTATTTGGATGAATTGCTTAACCGATATGATTTATGTTTTCCTTTTATATAATAACTTTCAATTTAATTTTTTGTGATGAAGAATGAGTGCCAATTATAAAGGCCTATATAGTAGTATATCTAGGGGTTCAGGCCCACTTTACAGTGTTCGCCCTGTCGCCAAGAACACGCATTTTATCTAGGCAAAAGTCTCAATAGCTTGGACAAGAAGTGAGGATTGGACATATGATGGGTGGAAATCAATAATTCACAGATGATGAGTTAAGTACAATATTGCTGCCTGGGAAATAGGATCTGTAACCATAAACATAAACCTAACATCACAAATTTTTATAGTAATGATAGCGTGGTCCACATAAATGCCTCATTTCATAAAATTCTCCCACGGTCTTTATAATCTCACCAGCAGTAACGGGCCAGAATGGTCTAGCGTCCGCGCAGGTGTCACGATGTAGCTTTAACCCCAGCCCCTGGAGGTGTACAACCGTGGACACGTATCTTAATTGACGCGATTCTTTCCAGGCACCATTTTCAACCCTTGGTGACGTATTTAGGCCGTTTTGGCAGAATTAAGAGTTTTTAAGTTCCATAATTATCAAAATCGACTTATATCAAAACATATAGGTTATTACCAAAAAAGGATAAGGAGCTTTTAATAATTTATTATAAGTAACACTATTCTTAACATTACATAAACACATCTCATGTAACAACAGCTGCATTATCATCATCCTGCTTATCTATTAGATCTTTAGTTACCTCCTCTTTTCTCTCTGGCTGCATTCTCAATCAAATTGATCTCAATCAATTCACCAATCAAATACATAGACAGATTATACAATCATAATCAGACAAAGTAATATAGCAATAAAAGAAAGTTACAGTTCACATATAAAGTAATCATTTTCTGGATTACACAATGTAACTGACAACATCACTATTCGAATGCCTGAAGACAGGCACAGGCACAGGCACGGACACGCACAGGCACAGGCACACACAGACACAGGAAAGGCACAGGTACAGGTACAGGTACAGACAGGCACAGGCACAGGCACAGGCACAGGCACAGGCACAGGGCACAGGCACAGCAGCACAGCACAGGCACATACACAGGCACAGACACAGACACAGGCACAGGCACAGGCACAGGACAGGTACAGGCATTCACAGGCACAGGCACAGGCACAGGACAGGAACAGACACAGACATAGGCACAGTGCACTAGGCACATGGCACAGGCACAGAGCAACAGGAACATACACAGACATCAGACACAGACAGGCACAGGCACAGGCACAGGCACAGGCACAGGCACATAACAGGCACAGGCACCAGGCACAGGCACATACACAGGCTACAGGCACAGCCACGGGCACAGGCACAGGCACAGACACAGGACAGGCACACAGGCACAACAGACACAGACACAGGCACAGGCATACAACAGGTACAGGTACAGGCACAGGCACAGACACAGGCACAGGCACAGGTCAGACAGACATGCACAGGCACAGGCACAACACAGGCACAGGCACAGGACAATTCACAGGACCTACAGCACAGGTACAGGCACAGGCACAGACACAGGCACACAGGCACAGGCACAGGAATACAGGCAGAGCACAGGAACAGGCACAGGCACAGGTACAGGCATGCACAGGCACAGCACAGACACAGGCACAGGCACAGGACAGTACAATCAGAGCAACAGCACCACAGGCACAAACAGGCACAGGCAAGCACGGCACAGGCACAGGCTACAGGCACAGTCCATTCACAGGCACAGACACAGACACAGCACAGGCACAGGACACAGACACAGGCACAGGCACTATACACAGGCAATACAGACACAGGACACACAAGGCACAGACACAGACAGGCACAGGCACTGGCACAACAAGGTACGACACAGGCACAGGCACAGGCACAGGCAACACAGGCACAGGCACAGCACAGGACATCAGGACACAGCACAGACACAGGCACTAGCAGTACAGGTACAGCAGGAGCACAGGCACAGGAACAGGCACAGGCACAGGACAGCACAGAGCACAGGCACAGACACAGGCACAACACAGGCACAGACACAGACACAGACACAGCACAGGCACAACAGGCTACAGGTACATGCACAGGCACAGGCACAGACACAGGCAGACACAGGGACAACAGACACAGGCAAGGCACAGACATATCAACAGGCACAGGCACACGACACAGGGCAACAAGGCACAACACAGGACACAGACACAGGCACAGGACACAGGTACAGGCACAGGCACAGGCACAGACACAGGCACACAGGACAACAAGACAGGCACAAGACACAGGCACTAGAGCACAGGTCACATGGCACAGGCAACAGGCACAGGCAGACAGCAGCTACAGACAGACACAGGCACACAGGCACAGGCACAGACAGGACAGCACGACAGGCACAGACAGGCACATACAGCAGGCACATACACAGACACAGGCACAGTACACAGGACAGGTACAGGACATGCAGGCACAGGCACAGGCACAGGCACAGGCACAGGCACAGGCAGCACAGGCACAGGCACAACAGGCATCACAGGCACAGACAGACACAGACACAGGCACAGGACATGGTACAGACATGCACAGGCACAGGCACAGACACAGACACAGACAAGACAGACACAGACACAGACACAGGCACAGCAGGTACAGAGCACGGCACAGAGACAACAGGCACAGGCACAAGACACAGACACAGGCACAGGCACAGGCACAGCCACAGACACAGGCACAGGCACATACACAGGCACATACACAGCACAGACACAGACACAGGCACAGGTACAGGCACAGGCACAGGTACAGGACAGGTACAGGCACAGGCACAGGCAAATCACAGACACAGACACAGGCACAGGCACAGACACAGACACAGGCACAGGCACAAGCACAGGCACATACACAAGACACAAGACACAGGTACAGGCACAGGCACAGACACAGACACAGGCACAGGCACAGGCACAGGTACAGGTACAACTACAGGCACAGGCACAGGCACAGGAACGACAGGCACAGACACAGACACAGACACAGGCACATACAGGACATACACAGACACAGGACAGGCACAGGCACAGGTACAGGCACAGGCACAGGCACAGGCACACGCACACGCACAGACAGACACAGGCACAGGCACAGGCACAGGCACATACACAGACACAGGCACAGGCACAGGTACAGACACGACACAGGCACATCACAGACACAGACACAGACACAGACACAGACACAGACTCAGACACAGACACAGACACAGACACAGACACAGACACAGACACAGACACAGACAAGACAGACACAGACACAGACACAGACACAGACACAGACACAGACACAGACACAGACAGAGACAGAGACACAGACACAGACACAGACACAGACACAGACACAGACACATACGCATTATTTCTAGAGGCGCCCAACAATACATCTTAATTATTAATTTATTGCGTATTGTTTCAGTTTATTTAGAAAGAGAAATACATTTGTACATAAGTATAATCTTTATAACAACTCCACTCTTCGCTTACCCCGCTACATATGAGCTAATGTTAAAAACGTTGCAGCGTCGGAAGCTATTTTCAATACCTTTCTGTTTACTAAGAATAATATACGACCTGAACGCATCTTTAGAATTAAAAATAAATATTTTACTGCATGGTTAATTTGGGAAATGTTTACGGATACCTTGAACAAAAATTTTCAATGATGTTAATCTACCAAGTTTAAACCTGCGTAATCATACATGTATTTTCTTTGGAAAATTTTACCTGAATATGGGATTAGAGACTGTTAAATATAAATTTTTTTTCAGATCTCTGTATTTTCAGTATTTTTATGTAGAAGAACAGAATAACAATGAAATAAAGATAAACTTTAAAGTGTTGCTCTCTTCTTAAGTTGGAAAATAACTTTGTATTTCATACAAAAGCATAAATGACACCGAACATAATAGACCATTGCAATTATACACGTCTCCTGTCGTGCTCGTTTATACTTTAGAATGTACACAAGATGCACTGCAATACCTTGTCAGCTTAAAAGCTTATACTTGTGAATTTTAGTAAAGGTAACACTTTGGAATTAAACGAATTACTTTAAGCATTTAAATGTTCCACAACGTCGCAAACTATGCTTTATATACCTTAGCATACTATGATAATTCAGGAAAATTTTCGTAATCCCAAGTAGAAAACTTGAGTAAACAATCAAACTCCTTTTCACTAAAATATTATTACGCGTTGCGTCATAAACATGAATTATTCTATTCCATATTTATGAAAATAAAAAGGAATAACACAAAAATATCAAATAAAACTTGTTTTATTGCTATTTTTACAAAACATTATGCGGCATCTGACCAACAGAAGTTCTGAAAATGAAAACATTATGAAAAATTAAGGCGCGTCACATATTTATAGCGTCATTTCATTATGCTGTAACACTTTATTATTGAAATCGAAATTACTGGGATTTATATAAAGTTTTGTTAGCAATCACATAATAATAAATTCAAACTTTTTCTTTTTCTATTTAAATCTGCAGTTTGAATGCGGCTGAATTTTATGCTTAGGATCTATTATTATACGTTTATCAAGTTCCATATCTGCATTGCAAATTGCAGAAATGCATGTATAAGTTCGTGTTAAAAATGAAATTTGTTCTCCAGTGACCAAGTTATAATTTACAATTCAATTTTATTGATTTTAAAATGCGCAGTTATTACTTGGTAGGTGTAATTCAAAAATTTACGCGCAGAAAAGTAATATCAATTTAGATAAGATAAAGAGAACACAATAAATTGTGCATTAGTAATTGGTTAATTAAAGGCAACAATTAAAAAGTCATACCATATAATAGATTTGCGGAGTCCACGGCGTGTGCTATTGCGGTAGTTTTGGGGCGATATGATATAATTCCTGTTTGGCAAGGCAAGCGTAGCGTTTACGTTATTATTAGAGTGAGGATTTATGCAAAATGCATATCGCTTATTTTTATAGTTGAAGAATATCGTTTTGTTTTTAGACGAATTGCACTAAATGCAATCATTTGACATTAATTAATTTTTGCATATTTTGCATATTTCGCCAAATACTGCATATATTGCAATTTTATGCATATTTTGCTTTTTATTCATAATTAACATATATTTCGCATTTTTCTATATCTTCCAAATTCGCTTTAAAATGCATTATTCTAACTTATTTTAAATTTTGTATTGTGTCTAACTAAGAAATGTATTTTTATATGAATAAGACAGGTTTAAAGAAAGATTATTACCTGCAGTTAAGTGCAACGTTAATACTTCCGGATTATGAAGTTTCAATGCCGCTATTTCGTAGTATTTGAAAATTCCAATGGTATCTAAGTAGATAGTTAAAGCATTGATTGAGAAATTCTGTTTTGCATAGCCTGTGGAAAATAGTAATACCATTACATATTTTTAATTGATTTCGGAAATTAAACCCTTATTAATTGATGTAGGTTATTGAATTCACCGTTTTATCAGTTTTTAAACGCAATTAGATACTTATTTTTAAAATTAATTTTTTTCTTAGATCATGTGCGAAAGGAAATCTCAAGTTACACAGCACATTGAAACCTCTCTTCATGAAAGAAAATTAGAAACATTTAAGAAAACAAAAGTTTGTCAGACATCTTTGCGCCAGTCGTTGTTTCAAGAAACGGCCAAAAGAAATGCATAAGAGGAATTTAATTTCGAATTGTGTAGTGCACTTGTTAAAGCCAATATTCCATTAAAGAAATTGCAAAATCCTAGTTTTAGGTCATTTTTAGAAAAAAATAGTAAAAAGCAAGTGCCAGATGAAAGCACGCTTCGAAAAAGGTATATTAATGATTTATATCTTGAAACTATGGGGCATATAAAGAAAATTACAAAAAATAAATATCTTTATTTTATAGTAGATGAAACTATTGTTGCGGGCGATATGTTGCAAATTTAATGATTGGTTATTTAAGTGAGGCGCAGTCTAGTATATCATATTTAATCGCTTCCAAAGTTCTTGAGAAAACCAATCATGCAACAATAGTTCGCTTTATAAACGAAGCTTTCATGCAATTTTTATTCCTGATATTGTTGCAACAGATAAAATAGTTTTAATGCTGTCTGATGCAGCACCGTATATGGTAAAAGCTGGACAGCAATTAAAATTATTTTATGAAAATTTAATACATGTAACATGTCTCGCACATGGTATTAATAGAGTAGCAGAAACAATTCGTAATCAATTTCCATTAGTAAATAGTTTAATAAGTAGTATAAAGAAAGTGTTTTTAAAAGCTCCGTTACGAATTCAATTGTACAAAGAAAAGTTAACTAATATTCCTCTACCACCAGAGCCTGTGATTACGCGTTGGGGTACTTGGTTAAATGCAGCTCTTTTTTATGGAAAAAATAAAGGAGTTAGTTTTAGAAATTTCTGATAATTCAAGTACTTACGTTCAAAAAGCTCAATCCATTTTAAAGAAAACACAATTGCGCAATGAGCTGGCATTTATAAAAGCAAATTACTATTTTGTAAGTTCAACCATTGCTAAATTAGAAACGGAAGCATTGTCATTAAATGAATCTATGCAAATAATTAATAAATTTCAACAGCTGATTTCTGCTGTTTCCGGAAATATTGGTAAAACTATTTGTAATAAATTAAATGAAATTTTACAAAAAACAGTGGATATCAGTTGTTACTAAAAGTTAATAAAGTTCTGAAACTTGAGGAAAATTCCGATGATCTTGTTATAAATTTAGATTTGGCCATATTAGCCGCATTAAAATATGCACCCATAACTTCTGTGGATGTAGAAAGAAGTTTTCTTTGTACAAAACATACTATCGGACAGACGCCAAAATTTTCTGCCCGAAAACTTGGAAAATATTTACTTATAAATTGTTTTGCAAATAGTAATGAGAGGGTGTAATCTTTATAAATGTATAGTGTATAAGTAAATATGTAGTTTTTAAATAACACATAATTTTGAATGTTAAAATAATAAGTTTGTATGCAATTTATCTTTTCCTATTAAAAATTACAAGCATATATACTTTTTTATATATTAATGTTATAATTTGGAATTAACACAGGTAAATAGAAGATTCAATATTTATGCATATTTTGCATATTTTGAATTAATAATGCATTTTGATGCATATTTAAGGTTTTTAAGTGCATATATATATATATATATATATATATATATATATATATATATATATATATATTGCACATATTTCGGCATTTATAGTGCATAAAATCCGCTCTCTAGTTATTATCTTTTAATAATAAAGTGTTTTGCAAGTATACACCTGCCCCTCTCGACGTTGCCGTATACTGTGCACATATCAAATGATTTTATATAAAATTCGGAATATACATAAAATACAACAATGTAAGAAGAATATTTTTTGTTCATATATATGTTTCATGGTGTCTTATATATCGTAATTGTGAGCAATTCCGCGCAAAAATTCTATAATATCAAAATTAAATATTAAATAATTTTCTTGGTTTAGTGGTAATTTGTTTGCATAATGATAGTATTCCATAAAGACAGTAAGTTGTGTAAATTTTATAAAATAATATGCTATTATGTACGGCGACGATGAGATGGACCGATGACAAAGTGGTAACGAGAAGTTGGGCCAACAACGAGATGGCTGACGACCAAGTGCCAAGTGGCACGACGAAATGCGCTAGACCCTGCTAAACATACAACATAGTTGATGATGGTGTATCGTACATTGTTTGCTTAAAAAGAGAATAGGGAGTTGCATTTGACAAAAATAGTTTAGTCCAGTATTTGAAAAAAGGTTGTTTTTGGTAAATCTTCTAGGTCAATTGTGTTAGCACAAAAAAATTTTAAGGTGGAATAAAAATTTGTGTTTACTTTTAGAATTTCCACCTTATACGAATGTTTTGCTTGCCTTTGTGGTCACAAACACTCATTTAGGACTATTTGCTTATCCAAGGTGCACGTGGAATATTACCTGCGCCCCTGGAACTGTTTAATCTGAGATGTATAGTATAGATGCACGGAACAAAAATTCGTAATAAAACAAAATATTTTTGTTGACATTTCGTACTAGATCTAGTGATATATATATATATATATATATATATATATATATATATATATATATATATATATATATATATATATATATATATATATATATATATATATATATATATATATATATATATATATATATATATATATATATATATGTGTGTGTGTGTGTGTGTGTGTGCGTGTGTAAGGTTATTTTGGCGCACCGTGTATGTGCGTGAAAAGAATTTTTTTTGTGTGTATGCGTGATGTAAGTTGTGTAAATGGTACGTCACTGGATTTATAATGAAGCCTTAGTTATCGTATGATGGAATATTTGAATTTTTGTGTTTAAAGCGTTAAATTTGGTTGAGAAATAATGTTTTGGGTAATTTTTTTTTGATACGACACTGGTAAAACTACTGGTCTTTTGCTACTGTGTGTGGAGGAATTTGAACTAAAAGAGGTGGTTATAGACGTGTGAGTGGGTGGGTTGTGTTATGTTAATGTTTTTTTGGCGTGCGGTAAGGAATATGTATGTATATTTTTGTTTGTACAAACTTTTGTAATAGTGTGCAATAATGGTAAATAAATGCACGTTCACGAATGAAGGTGATAAAATGTGAGGAAGTTCGTTAGAATTTGCGGAAATAAAATCCGCGAACATGTAAGATATGTATGGATGAATGGATACGATCTGATGAATGTACTGAATGAATATGGTGAGGATAGACGATTTCTTCGAGGAGATTGTATAAATAAAGATGGCGACGAGTGTTGTATATGGGTAGCGTGATAGGTGAATTTTAAGTTTAGCGCGAGTTTATTGTGACGTGTTGACAATATGGCGGGCAGAAGGTATATAAGCGAGTACCCAAATTGGAGGGATAAGAGTGGGGCAGTTCTAATTTAGCTAGGTGGTTGGAGGTTTTTGAGTACGGGTTGCGCGAGTGATGACCATCAGAATGGTTAGTTGTTGGAGTTTCTTTGTGAAAATTATAGTTTAGCAGGGCCTGTTTAGCCACTGCATTAAGGGGATAAATCGTGTAGACATTCACAAATAACTAATGTAATACATTGTGAGTTGAAGGAAAACATTAGTAATTTTCTCCAAGAAATAAAAAGTGCTTAGGCAGATTAAAAGTTAATACAGCGAATATTTTGTTATTAGTGTTCGATTGTGAGACGCGTGACCTAAGGTTATTAAAAAGAGACCTGGAGGGAACCATTTATGCTAACGAAATAAAGGTTTGTGAAATTTATTTTAAATCATCGTCGAGATTGAATGCGTACAATCATTAGCAATACCAAGGTGATTGTATGAATGCAGATAAGAATATTAATATGTATGTATATGGAAATAACCATTATTTATTGTGGTAAACGTTTTGAAGGGCCCACATCAGAGTATGTGTTATTGGGCTGAAAAGTCGCTATAGCCGAGTGCGTGGGCGGATAAGGCTATATCTCGCGATTGTGCTTAGTGCAGCTAAGAATTTTTAAAAGGATTACCTAGGTCAGACCATATGTACTACATTTACAGCACCGGAAAAGGATTAATGAATGTGATAAGTACGATTATCTGTTAAGTATACATTTTTTTCTTTACTGTTATTGTTGCATTAAGTACGGCTCATTTATTAAAAAGGTAATCGAACTTTAATTATTTTGTTGTGTTTAGTATTAAGAAAAGGGGAAATTTGAATCGTACGTATTTCTGGGTGGATTTTGTTAATCACGCCATTGTATTTAATTTATATGCAGAATTTGTCAATATACATCCATTGTTTATTTTACTTTGTCGTTTATTTGTGTCAATAGTGTGCCTAACTGGTTGCACCTTCTGATAAGCGAAATTAGTCTTTGTATATTTTCAAATTTAAAGATAGATTGGAAATTGCGTAATGAGCCCGATCGATCACAAAATTTGATATTAGCTTTGAAATATGAAAGCAGAACCCAACTAACAAACTACTTTTTTTTATTTTACTATTCAGCCTACATTACTATTTTGAAACATTAAAGTTTAAACGTATTAATGAATGTCTAAATACGATTTTAAAGATAAAGCATTAATAAAATATAACAATGTTATTGATGATACAAGCAATAATCATTCTAATGTTGAATTACCCAGCAATTAACGAACATTCTTTTTTTTAAGATAACAATTCATTGTTAAATCGATTTCGTTTATTTTGTTTAGAATTTTCTAAATTGGGAACATTTATTTAATTGAAAGTTTTATAACAGTTATAAATATATATAAATTTATAGATATACAAGGGACATTTTAAAAACCACATAAGTTAACGCTTTATTTTTATGAATTGGAGTTTCTATTTATACAGGGCGTGTTCAGTAAGTCATAACAACCCGTGTATCACTGAATTTTCTGGAGCTTTGAGTTGATTTTGTTGGAAGTATCTTTGACTTTGAGAAGTTAGTGTATGAATTTACTCAGTAGGCTGCAATCCTGTTTTCCACAGTCAGACAGGATTAATTTATCATCTCGCCTAAGACGATTACTCTAGCAAAATTTAAGATTGTGGTGGTGCCAAGAGACGTCTTTCCCGGACTGAACTGTATAAGTTGTGAATTTATGGTAAGTGTAAGGTGTTTGAGCTTGTTATTCAATCATTTTACTTTTATCTCGACCCCCCATTTCCACTGTAGCTTGGCAACCGCTTACTAATGTAAACATACGCGACCTCTAGTCGGATTACGTGTAAATATATATATATATATATATATATATCATATATATATATATATATATATATATATATATATATGCACAATATATATATATATATATATATATATATATATATATATATATATAACAATTTGAATTGTTAAGCTGCCCAAGCTCGTTATCATCTTATTACTCGTATTGGACATAACCTGTGCATTATGAACCTAAACGTTTGATGTAACTCTCCAAGCTGGACACAAATGTTGATAATGTTTGTGCAAAATTCCGCACATACTGACATATACTAAAAATGTGCAGACCAAGGATGCCTTTAATCGTGGTCCTGATTCCACATCATTAACTCAAGTTGCAGTAACAATGTCCAGAGAATACTGAAGCTTCAAAAACGTAAACACGCGCAATTTTCTCTTTAAATATCGTAGGGTCCATCAGAGACTATTTTAACCAATTGAACATCGTCACTGTTATCAATACATACATCTTTGACACTTCAATACTTATGCAGAGAGTATTCTAAGCACATAACGTGATCATTGTTATTAATATATACATCCTTGAAACTTCAATCGATACCTACACACAAATATCCTTATTTAAAACATCAGTCATACAATACTCGCCAAAGAGACCGATTCATTTCAAACTCTCACACGTCATCACTTTTTGAAAAAAAAAGTTAGTACTACCTGCTGATACTACAGACTCAATAAATTTGTAAAAAATTGTACTTTATGTGATCTAATTTATATTTAGTAATTACCTCTTGATATTTGTACCTAACGATTGTTTTTGTGCTTCACTCGCACTACTATTTTGGGAACGCTTAAATATAAAATAAGTTTGATTTTATTTTATTTGATTTAAAGCAATTTACGTCAACTTCGCAATCCTCGCCATCTACGCTATTTGCGTATCAACGCCATTTCAACCCTCTTTGCTATTTCCGTCTATGTCATCACATCTACACCATAAATTAAGCTATGCTATTCGTGATAGTCAACCTAATTTAATCATCTGCGCCATGTATGTGTGTACATCATGTATGTTATCCATGTCGTCTACGTGGTCTTAGTGCACGTCGTCTACGTTATTTACATGTTATTTACATCTACACCACCAAAATTGTTAGCGTCATTTGCGTCATCTATGCCATCCACGACGTTTAATTCATTAGTTTCTTCAATGCTACCTAGTTATCGCCATTCGGGTCATACGTGTCATACAGGATACCCAAGTAAATTAGATCATTTACGGCGTCTATTCCACCTACGTTGTCCACGTCATGTAGTTAGTTTAAGTCACAAACGCCATAGTCATTCGCGTTATCTGTCATCCACGCCGCATACGTTATCTACGTGATTAAAATCATGTACATCGCCTACGTTATTTTCCTCATCTGCATTACCGACGTCAACGTCACCCATATGATATGCTTTACCTACGTCAGCTACGTAATTTTGTTTGCTGCCTCATCCGTGTTGTCTGTCATCTGCGCCATCCATGATATATATTTATATCACCTATGTCGTCTGCATTGTCCGTTATGCACTTTTATGTAGCGATCGTATGTTGTAGTTGCTGTTTTGGGTTACATTTTGTCCTCAACTACGCCACTTGCGTTATAAATATGCCCGGGTCGCTCACGGTGTGCACATTTTCGCTATAAATTTAGGTATATCTTCCATATGCATGAAGCGACCATGTTTTTTGTGAGTAGTAATATTTTTAACCTCGATCTTCAATATTTTCATTTGTTACAACTCTTCTGCCGCATACATTCTTACATGATCCAGGGTACTGTCAATATCAGCACCATAGCCATCAGCTACGTTACTATGGCCAAAAGAATCCTTCATGGCCTTCATTAACCTTCGAGAACTTAGATGTAATCCCATGAATACTAGAGCACCTATATTATAATTTATTACAGTGTATTTTATGTTACAGATTTTGTTAAAATATCAAAACTACGCATGGAGGCTTTTTAATTTTCTTTTTTTGGAAAAGGGTCTTTTGATACTTGTCTTCTCTATGTTTCATTAAACCAATAATTTTAGAATACATTCAGCCATTGTTAATTAATTACTATCAAATTTATTTGTTTTAATACAACTCCAAAAGAAAAAAAATTAGAAGTTAGCCGTTCGGCGTTCTAAGCGGCTTCTCGTTCGTACCTCTTCGACTAACCCTCTATCCACACGTGTAGTTCTTAAATAATTTCTTCCCTAGCTAAAGTAATGCGGTGACAGTACACATTGTTTATAATATAAAGATGAAACTCATGTGAGTTTCGTGAAGCAAGATCATCAACAACAGGCATGGTTGAATGTGTAATAATTTTTCGAAATATATGGGACCAGCAATATTATTTCTCATTTGGCAGCCCATACTGAAGTGTCCCACATTACACTATTCTTAAAAACGTAATTCGAAGTAACTCCTAATAATTAAAAGGTTATAAGAGCATTCCTTCAAGGCCTCACACTGAAGTTATTTGCAATAATTCAAATCTGATAAATAATAGACCGTCTAGTGCTATCCTACGCGGTGCTATGATATTTATACGAGATAAGTAGGAATGAAGTGTTTAATCACAGTCAAGCAACAAAATTACTAAAATTAACGAGCTTTACGTATTGATGACTCAACGCGTTAATTACACACTTGAAATTAATCATTACGAAAACCGAGCTGTTTATTAATTATTTGTAATTTTACAAGTAACATTTATAAATCAAAGTGAAACAAACAAGGAAAAGGTATAAAATGGTAATACAGTAAATTGCCGTTAAATCAGTTTAAACCGTGTACAAAATATAAAGTCAAGCGATAAAATAGCGGTAAAAATAAAAATCAATTTAACTACACATAAACACAATAAATAACCAACAGCGTAACCACACACATTGAAATCAAAATTAAATCATTACACCAATCATGTTCGCAAATATTATAAATAAAATACAAAAGAAAAATAATCATGCAGGTTAAGTTACACATAAAATTAAATAGATACTAAGGAAACCACAACAATAAGATACAGTACATAAGCAAGAATAAAAAATATCAAACAAAGAATTTGCAAGTACAAACGTGTTGTAAATAAAAGCAGTTTTTCAGCTAATACATATGTAAATTATACATAACAAAAATTACTCCATAAAGATAGTAATTCTAAATAAGCAAGCTAAATCAAATACACCTAAAAATCATTAAAACAAAACTGCCTTTTAAAAATATGGTGAAAATGAAACAGTTAAGTTTGCAACTGCATGAGGGATGGTCAATTAACTAACTAAATCAAGGCGGTGATGATTGTTTATCAATATAAATTTGTTTACAGAATTATAGCTCTTATATAGATAGGTAGATAGATAGATACGTATATTGACTTTAAACCACATAATATAGTTGTTGTTATCACAATAAATACAGTATTCACACTAAGTTTAGTTCGCAGCTTAACAAATTAGCAGATCGTTCTTATAAAATTCGAAATCTTATGTAAAAATGCATTAAAGAGTGTTGAGGCAATTCACAACGTTTGAAACACAGGAACTGGAAAAATGGCATACGTAATATATAAATAAGGCTTGATGGCGAGTGAATAATATTAATTAAATTTCATTAAATAAATTTTATCTAATGGTTTTATTTGAAAAACTCACTAGACTGTAAAACACTTGACATTTCAAAGTTTGTTTAATGTACCTTTACATTTACTTATTGATACAAAGGATTTGATATCTGAGGGTAGATGATTGTAAATCTTAATCGATGTCGTTAAATATGATTTTATAATTACTGTTTTATTTCGTATTGAATCTGATCTAAGATTATGTCTGTTTCTGGTTTCATACGATGATGGTCGAAATGGGATGGAAAAATATCAGGGTTGTATCTAACAAATAAAACGGTTTCTTTTATACACTAATTTATTGTAGTCAATATCTGCAATATTATAAATTGTGGACGACATGAACCCTTAATGCGAAGACCACTTATTGTCCTGATTGCCTTTTTTTGCAACAACAGTACATTTTTTAGATAAGCGGAATTACCCCAAAATAGTAGGCCATATTTTAGATGAGACTCAAATAAAGAAAAATAAATTGTACGCATCGTCGATAACTTACAGTATGGTTTCATTTTTCTAATTGCGTATAAAGCGCGATTTAATTGCATTTTTAAAAATTCGGAATGAATGGACCAGTCTAGTTTGCTATCTAAATGTACGCCTAGTAAAAGTGAGTAACACTGATATAATTAACCTTTGCGCCGTTGACATTGAACGTGTTATAATTATAATTAAACCTAAAATTTTTTTTACCATTAAAAATAACTATGTTTGTTTTTCTCGATTTAAAAGTAATGTATTGCCATGGAATTTTGAACCGCAAATAGTGCCCTTTCTATTTTTAACTTCAGTTCTTGTTCATTTTTGGACTTTACTACTAAAGTAGTGTCATCTGCATATCATGTAATTTCAAAGTCACGTTTTCTGGTATTATGCGGAAGGTCGTTAATAAACATAAGAAATAATAAAAGTCCAAGTATGGAACCTTGCGGAATACCGCTGGTAATCTGGATTTTTCTAGATATGTATGAACTTATAACACCGTTTTTGGAATGTAAAATTTCAACTACTGAGAATCTGTTTGCTAGATAAGATTTTATCAGATCTAGTGCAGTACCTCAAATACCATAGTGTTATAATTTATTCATCAAAAAATTATTATTAATATCAAAAGCTTTTGATAAGTCACACATGATACACGCCACTACCTCATCATCTTTTACATCACTTAAAATTTGTGATATAAGACTTTGTATAGCTGTTTGCGTAAATTTATTTGGTACAAAGCCATGCAGTTCCAAGCAAAAGTATTTGTTATGGTAAAAGAAACTTAATATTGTATTATTATAAGTTTTATTATGAACTAATAAGTTCAAAAGTATGTAATTAAAAATTATTATTAATTTTATTAAATACATAAATAAAAAGTTTACCTCGAGTAGGATTTGAACATACCACCTGTACTTTGCTAGAGTACCGCGCTAACCAACTGCGCTATCGAGATTCAAGCCCCAATCGATATAAATTTTGTCTTTATGTATGTAAAACTGATGTAAATTCTAAACATAGTGGGATTTTATAATCAAATTACTTATATTAATGGAATGTGGGCTTGCAATATCGCAAGGATTTACATCAGTTCTATATATATATATATATATATATATATATATATATATATATATATATATATAGGGTCAGTTTTGTTTTCATTTTAAGCATTGGCATCTCGGAAACTACAAGAAATAGAGATTCGGTTAAATAGGGAAATAGTTGCAGTTTTATGGACATAAATTAACAACACTTTCAGTTGTTGGAAATGGCTTTTCAAAAAAACTAAAATTTTACATTTTATTTAATTCCAATAATCTCTGTTATTATCGATTTGCGAAAAAAAAATGTAGAGGGAAAATGGTAGTGTTTTTTATGCTTTATCTACTGGCGTCGCCACTTTTGTTCTATCTCTTGTTATTCCAAAGTTATGATATAAACTTTTGTTTGTTTAAATGGATGGTATAGCTATGCCTTTATCAGATGCGCATTTTTTTTATACTTTGTAAAGACATGATGTATTTATTTTCAAAAACAACAAAGTTATAATGATTTTATTATTGTTTTACAATTGGCCATGGAACAAATGAATTAATTATTATGGTGTTTGGCAGTTTTATACCCTTGCCATAATAAATACAGTTTTTTTTTTATTTCAAACTTTGATTAACGAAAACAACAAACATAATACACGTACCACATCATTAGCGATCGACCGCTAGCTATTGAAACGCGTTCAGTGTTTTTTTTATTTTATGTGGTGCGTGCGTGTATTTTGTTTGATACCGATAATCCCAGATTATTCGAGCGAAAAAAGTTTAGTGATTTTTGTTTTAAATGTTGTAGAATCGTTATTATTAGGAATACAATAAAATGACACGAATAAAAATTTTAGACATATTAATGCGTAACATATTGTACATACTAATTTCCTGCTTGCTTGAGTTAGACCAAACTTTTTTTTTAAGTAGCAGTAATAGTTGGCTTGGGCATTTTTAAAAAGAACAAATTTTTCTCTTTATAACAATAGAAGACTACTGTATTATTGAGAGTATCAAACAGAGAATGTAGCATGGAAAAACATTGTTATCCGGTCAGTTTATTATAACCATTCACCTAAAAGTTTGGACCTCATATTGAACAAGAACGCAAAGAAACTAGGAAGTTTATATTTCGACTTTGAAGTAATTGCATGTAAAAAAATTAATTTATTTCAGTAAATGTTCAAAATGTCCACCATTATTATTTCCACGCACGCGGCATCTCTTCACAAAGGAATTTACTGCTTTGCGTATTTTCCTACCATCTAAATTGCGAAAGGCATGTATCACAGCTTCAAGTAGTTCTTCTTTTGTCGCATAAGATCGCTTATAAATCAAACCAGAGTACCAGAAAAAGATCTCTTCGTACCCAAGGGAGCGGCCCGTTCCTACCTATCCAAGAATTTGGAAACAGTTGGTTTAGTTACTCTCTCATTTGCATTTAAATGTGCGGCGGAGCACCATCGCGTTGAAACCAGCGTAAATTACGTATTGTTTCCAAATCTAAGATATCCAACACATCTTGAAATTCACTTTGTAGAAACTCAAAATAACGGTGGCTTGTCAAAATTTTCGTCGTAAATGAAAGGACTAAGAATTCGCGATCCAATAATTCCGGACCAAACATTGAATCCAAATTTTCTTTGAGGCCGACTTTCACGAAGTACCCTAGGATTTTCCTGCATCCACAAATGTTCATTCTGCCTACTGAACATACCGCAGTTAGTAAATTTGGTTTCATTAGTCCACAAAATTTGATTTTGAAACTCTGGATTCTGTTAAATCATATTAATGTACCAGTTACTAAACGCAATTCTTGCAGCTTGATCCCCTGTATGCAGTGTCTGTCCTACTAATAGGGGATATGCGTGAAATTTGTGTTTCTTCAAAACTCTCATGACTGTGGTTTGCGATACACCAACTTCAGCTGAAATTTGTCGGGTCGCAGTAGAAGGCTTCTGATTAACGTAGGCCAATACATTTATTTGGATATCGTCGTTAATGATGTTTTGATTCCTCTTTGGCTTCGAAAAGGAACCAAACTGCCTCAGATTTCTGTATAAATTGTTGAACGTCGGTAGACGGCGATTTCCATACAATTGTGGGTACCGTTCGGCAGCAAGAACACTATTTTTAATACACTATAAAACATTTAAGATATTAAGTTTGTCGCGATTAGAAAACATCTTTAATTTAATTGACGAAGTTACAAAACTGCCAAGTTTCAACTAAAACAATGAGCACCACTACTTTGTTTATTTTTTTCATGGCACTCTCAATAATACGAATATTCCTGTATCGCATTTCTTCATCAAAGTAAATGTAGCACACCTTATATCGTTATAAAGAGAAAAATTTGTTCTTTTTAAAAATGTCAAAGACAATTACTACGGCTACTTAAAAAAATTTAAGTTTGTTCTAACTCAATCGAGCCGAAAATTAGTATGTGATTTTGTTGTATTCCTAATATTAACGATTCTACCACATTTAAAAGAAAAATCACTAAACTTGTTTTCGCTCATCGAAGTTTGAAATGAAAAAAAACTGTATTTATTATGGCAAGGGTTCAAAACTGCCAAAAACCATAATAATTACTTCATTTTTTCCATGGCCAACTGTAAATCAATAATAAAATCGTTATAACTTTGTTATTTTTAAAAATAAATACATCATGTCTGATATCGTTACAAAGCTTAAAAAATGCGCATCTGATAAAGGCACAGCCTACTATACCTTCCCTGTAAAAAAACAAAAGTTTATATCATAACTTTGGAATAACAAGAGATATAATAAAAGTGGCGAAGCCAGTAGATAAAGCATAAAAAACTTACCATTTTTTCCTCAACATTTTATTTTCTCAAATCGATAATAACAGAGTTATTTAGAATTAAATAAAATGCAAAATTTTAGTTTTTTTGAAAAAGCCGTGAACTTTTTCCAACAACTGAAAGTGTCGTTAATTTAGGTTCATAAAACTGCAACAATTTCCCCATTTAACCGAATCTCTATCTCTTGTAGTTTCCGAGATGCCAATGCTTAAAATGAAAAAAAAAACTCATTCTGTATATAATTTTCCGATCTTTATACGTTTCGACAGCAATTGTATGCATGCTGAAAAAAGAGAAAAGTTTTAATAAAAATGTCAATAGACTTGTAACTCTCTTGTCAGTAAAAAGAGAAATTGGTTGATATTAGTCCGAAAGCATGAGCATGAATAATTATGCTAAATTATTTATTAGACCTTTTATTTCGATATTAATATTATTCATGTGTTTCAATGTATAACGATGTAATTGAAAGTTAGTACAAAATGGAACACGGTAATGTACACATCAATTTAATTGATTGGCAGTCCTTAATATTCGAAAAATTTCAAATAAAACGATTATGAGACATTTATATGCGTAATGTCAAAGAATAAACAAAAGAATTAAAATTAAAATTAAAATACTAGTACATTTCTTAAGAAGGTAATATACGCAAAAAATATTACTGTTCTACCAAAGTACGGATATCGTACTATTACAAAATAACAACAGTTGAGTAAAATTCGTGTACATATAAAACACACAAACTCATCTAGAAATTTTGAAACAGACAAAATAATTAGTGGTTTATGAAATATGTATAAATTGTCCGTATTGTGGTAATAAAGAATGGCATTAAACGCATTTGTTTGGTATTCTCATGTAATAGTGTTGTGATTTTGTATATACGCTTAGAATAATAGAATTCAATTACCATTTTAAATTAAATTGTCTATAAAATATATATTTTAATTTATGTATTGACCAATTGCAAAATACTCATTAGCTCTCGGTATTTTTTCTAACTGCGAACCAGATATTAAGTGAACCGAAAGCTTCAAACACAATTAAACGCGTAATTGTGCGGTTTGAAGCTTTAAAATTACGGTTAATACGAATTATAATGTATAAAATAATCAAATATAAATGCTATTTAACATTCAAGTGTGTGTACATAACAGGTCATTCAAGAACTACCTACATTACAAAACTTATGGAAAAAATGCTATCATACTTTTGTTGAATTTTGTACACAAAGATTGTTTAAAGTGGTGTAGGTTATAATTCCGTTAAGAACTCGCGCGTTTCTTTTCAATATCTCAAATAATTAAAGTAAAGTTCGAAATTTAACGTTCTTAAAACTTCAATTAGAATCTAGATTCAACATGATGATGCACCTGCTCATTACTCAGGAGAAGTACACATCTGAGCCTGTGCAAATACTAAATCAATCTTTTATTTATCGGATCTTCGAGCGGTGTATCTGATAAAATGAAAGTCACTATGGGCAGTTATTAGACCGCTAAAATAGCTGTACCTTTTTCTCTTAATAGTTTTAACGTTTCTTATTTAGTACCGGAAATTTTGTAAATCAAATGGTTAAACATAAAATTTTACACAAAAACTTATAAAACTGTTATATATTGCTCCTTAATGTTTTCTGCCGCATAGTTTATGTATTTCTTATTACACGAAATATGTGTGGTTTAGTCAGCTCAGAACAATTCAGGGTTGTAAATTGACATAGGTAATTACACAAATTATTGTATTAGGATACATTCAAAACATGATATTTAGCTGGTGTTAACAAGAATGGGTATTGGAAAAGCTGTTTAGTAACGATACATGATTAAGTTTTACATTTAGTCGTAAATTCAGGCACACGGTATTTGAGTTAAATAACAAACCTTTCATAATTTGATTACTGGTAACCTGTGACTACAGTATAACGTGAAATTAAAGTTTTCCAAAAAACAGGCAGCTATAGTTTATTTGATGCTGAGTGTTCGATATGGAATTATCCCCTACAAGCCCTTGACTTGTGTTTTCTTTCCGTCACAGTAAACCCAAAGACTCTAAGCTTGTGTTAAAGAGAAATGTAAATAATGCGACGTTTAGTTAAATACCGACCGTTCGTAGTGTTCTGCAAAAATCAACCGTAATGCTTTAGTAAATAGTTTCGACAGTGAATCATATTCCCTTGAAGTCGGAACTAAGTTGCCGCTTACGTTGAGCAGTAGTTCGCAAACATTTATTCTTACGTATAACGTTAGATCACCCATTCAAATATTTTGTCATCGATTTTAGTTGTTAATAAAAAGTAATAACTATATATTTAGATTAAAAATGTACCTAAAATGTAAAAAAATGTAGTTTATTTTAAGAAGTACGAGATGTATCAATTCGCATGTATATAGTAATATTTTTATGGCAACTTAGTTTCGAGTTCAAGGGAATATGATTCACTGTCGAAACTATTTACTAAAGTATTACGGTTGATTTTTGCTGAACACTACGAACGGCCGGTTTTTAACTAAACGTCGCATTATTTACATTTCTCTTTAACACAAATTGGTCAAGGGCTTGTAGGGGATAATTCCATATCGGACACTCAGCAGCAAATAGACTACATCTGTATTTTCCTGTGGAATACAAAAGTATAATTATGCAACCACTCTTTAATACGTTCATAACGAAACTGGGCAACATCTATGTTAGACGGAGGTTTAAAACTTCATGTCAGATAGACGTTAATAAACATATATATATATATATATATATATATATATATATATATATATATATATATATACAGGGTGAGTCATTAGTGCGCCGTCGGAAGATCCTGGCTTTATTAATAAAAATTAAAAAAATGTTATAGCGCCGATCTATATCAGACTATAGGGTGTTCCATAATTGCAGGACCGGACTCAGCTTTGTTTTGTTAAATAAAACCCTATATGTATTTAATTTTATTATTATTTGTCTTGTTGAATGCTAAAAAACGGTACTTCGTTTTTAAATTTATTTTGTGGCGTTGCCAAGTTAGAGCATTTTTTCTTTAAAACAGTGAAAATTTATATCTTTACTTAAATTGTTCTGAAGACTTTAATATTAACAGTAGAACTGTAAAGTTTGGCAGATGGGTAAACAAGACCTTGATCGATGTTTAACCTTCATACTTCCTGATTATACTATACTGGGTGTTTACAAAATATGATCAATTTTTGCAAATTTGAAATGATCATAACTTTTGTTTTTTAAATGTAACACCCTGTATTTTATCATGTCATCGTGTTCTGTTTTTAGTTTTCTTACTTTTTTATTAAGCATGTAATATACCTAACGTTACGCGTTCTCGAAATATTTAAGATTCGTTGTAAAATTAATAAAATAATCATGACTTTTGCTTTGAATATTTACAAATCGTAAATGTCTTGTTGACAATATGGTCCAATAAACACTAATGGACAAAGGTTTACTTCTCATTCGAGTTTTTAAAATCATAATTTTATAATATGGCAATAAGCGTAAAAAGAGCATTCAGTAGGCCTTGCGATTTATAATTCCTGACGTTTGGCTTAAACGTCATTCACTATCCTCAGTTTAGTGTGAAAAATGAAATTTTCACAAGATGAATGTATTGACATGGTCTACGCTTTGGGCGAAGGTGAAAGAAATTCATTTCTTGCTTCCAGAATTTATCAACAACGATTTCCTGAGCGCAGGCATCCTGATCCAGGGATATCTGAAAAACTCAAAGAAAGATTTGAAAGAACAGGACATGTACAATACGAAAGAAAAGAACGAGAAAAAAGGGTTATAAACGAATAAAACGTATTTGTGGTACTAACCAGTGTATGGAAAATACAAACGTTAGCACAAGAAACCTCAGTACTCATTTAGGTATTAGTCAAACTAGTGTTTCCAAGATTATTCGAAAAAATAAATTTCATCCATACCATTTTCAACTAGTCCAAGAGCTGAATGCAAATGATTTTCAAAGACGCTTGGAATTCTCCCAGTGGGCACTGGAACGATTAGGACAGGACAATGATTTCTTTAAACACATTTTGATGGCCGACGAGGCAACCTTTCACAAAAATGGTTTTGTGAACAGGCATAATTTCCATTATTATGACAATACAAATCCCCACGTTATTAGAAGAATAGATCATCAGCATGGCTGGTCTTTGAATGTAGGAGGCGGGATAGTAGGGAACCATATAATTGGACCTTACTTTTTTGAAAGAAACATTAATGGTCAAACCTATCTTAAATTTCTTCAAAATGAGTTACCTCCGCTCCTTGAAGATTTGCCGTTAGACATACGACACAGGATGTGGTTTCAGCAGGATGGGGCGCCTTCCCACTATAGTCGCATTGTTAGATAACATCTAGACAGAACGTTTCCCAATAAATGAATTGGGAGAGGAGGGCCAGTAGGATGGGTAGCTCGGACTCCTGATCTGACAAAATTAGATTTTTTCCTGTGGGGTTATATTAAAAGCTTAGTATACCAAGAATCTCCTACCACCAAAGAAGATATAAAAGTTAGAATACGGAATGCATTTCAAATGGTTAACCAAAATATGCTGCGAAATGTTGAAGATTCTTTTTTGACGAGAATTCACACCTGTTTGCAAGAAAATGGTGGACACATCGAGCATTTGATTTAGTTATAACTTATTATAATTTTCTCAATAATTTATGATTGTTCAAATACAAATTCTTTTGTTTGCTTTATTACTTCTGTATAGACCGTCCAGTTTGTCACAATTGTCATTAATTTTGCAACAAATCTTAAATATTTCGAGAACACGTAACGTTAGGCATATTACATGCTTAATACAAAAGGAAGATAATTAAAAACAGAACACGATGACATGATAGAATACAGGGTGTTCCATTTAAAAAACAAAAGGTATGGTCATTTCAAATTTGCTAAACTTGACCATATTTTGTAAACACCCAGTATAGTATAATCAGGAAGTATGAAGGTCAAAAGATAGAGCAAGGTCTTGTTTACCCGTACCGTTTTTTAGCATTCAACAAGACAAATAATAATAAAATTAAATAAAGATAGGGTTCCATTTAGCAAAACAAAGCTGAGTCCGGTCCTGCAATTATGGAACACCCTATAGGGATGAAACTATTTTTATTCGATGCATATCTAAGTCTGATATAGATCGGCGCAATAACATTTTTTTTATTTTTAAAATGCTGATAATACAACTTAAGCATTTTCAATCCTATTTAATTAATTTTTAGACTTATTTTGCTTTATATTAAGAAACTTTATTAAGCTAAGCTATTTAAAATTAAATTTTCCTTAAAAAATATGTCAACATATTTTCTTATAAAATTAACCGTTATTCAAATATTTAAAAACAGTTAAATCCTACCTTAAGGATTTTTTGCCGCTAAATTACGCGTCGTATCAAAACATTCCATAAAACATAACTAATCGATATATTTAGATCTATATGTTGGTATTTTTATATCTTTGAAATATATAGCTGTTTCAGCGCTCAATAAACCCCCTCGCCGTCACTCAATTTCTCACAAAACCCCACCAGCTCCAGGAGAAATAAAAACAAGGAAATTAACATACAACCACACACGCACGCATACACGCACACACACGTGCACACACAAACGTACACACACACAACCACCGACAACCATTCGCCCACATGCACCCACATACACCAACTCACACGCACCCACCCACACACGCGCCCCACCCACAGGCGCACACGAACGTACCCATGCACACACACACACACACGCACACGAACGCATTCACCCACACACCCACCCACACGTACCCATCCACACGCACACACATGCGCACACACACGCGCACACGCACAGAGCTCGTGAAAAAAAGCGGATTGCATAATCTTCTATAGCTATATATGTGTATATAGATTGGAAGGCAAAAAACGCAACTTAAACTATTTTTAAAATTAAAACCCGTGTAGTAAAATTTTAAGATGTAAACTGCATTTACCGATTAATTCATTACAACTTTTGTTTGCCTTGTTTTTAACGAAAGGGAGATACAAAAAATGGCAATGTTGCTGAAGAATCCAGTATAAATTGATATAAATTGGCGGATATGTCGTCATCAATGTCATATTTCTCATGAGATTAGCATTTTTTTAACTATGACTAATTAACATATTTTTGTCTAAAAGTTTTATTTAAAAACATTTGTTTACCTCGTTAGTTTAAAAATTACAGTCTACACATTCTAGATGTAATATAAAGGCACATTGCTGAAATTCTGGAAAGAGGATTCAACTGGTTACGCTATCAACTGAGAAGCGTGTGGATTGACGTAATACATCTAATTATGCTTCACAGAATCTTTTTGGTGTGAAAGTCATGTATTTAAAAGCAAATTTTATACGTTATATATGTTTCAATTGCTACAGATGGAAATGGCAGCAGAAACATGTATAACAAATAGGGGAGTGCATGCCAACAACAACAACATATAATGTTACATATATCAATGAAATAATACACTCATTAACACAATATATTATAATACCAACATATATATATATATATATATATATATATATATATATATATATATATATATATATATATATATATATATATATATATTTAAATAATTTCTTAATTATTAGGAGATCAATATTTTGATTATGTTACCAATATTGAATATCTACAGTGTGATACGTTTTGGGTGGACAAGATTCACTTTCTGACCCCTAAATGTTGTTTGGTTATGCCATTAATCTTCAGCGATCAAGAATTTGTGTTCCTCACTCGATTTAGAAACTTTGTTGATTTTTTCCGAGAAATGTATAGATTTCGAGATAAATGAGTAACTGTGACATAAAAAAACGGACATTCTGTGTCTTACCCACGAAAATGTATCACCCCGTAGATATTGTGTATCATGTAATGTTATTTTGTTTTTTACGCGGAAAGACGCTAAAAAATGTTTTTGATTGATTTTGTTTGTAGCGAACAGTATTAAAATAGGTAAACATTTTCTATTTACCGTTTGAGGATATGTGCAACAATCGTGAGAGTTAAATAAACTACAAGTTTAATTGTAAAATATTAGTGAATTAAATACAGCGCATACAAGCAAATAAATTACATACAGTAATAGTGAAAACATTTAAATTATCGTATGTACTCTTACTAGTTCACAAAAAAAAACAAATTTAAATAATTGCAAGAGTGACCTGTGTTTTATTTCCAAACATTACAAAAACTGTTCACCACCTCCATCGCAAATGCGGGAGTCCAATCTTGGTCTCGTCGATTGCCAAACTCCCTCAAAAATACCAGGGTCGTTTTGTATTGTGTTAAACCCAACGACGATGTGATTTCTTAAATGCTCCTCACTTTTAACAGCAGTTGCGTACACCAAAGACTTCAGATGACCCCATAGAAAACAATCCAATGGGTTTAGGTCCGGCGATCGTGCACGCCATAAATTAGCTCCACCTTGAATAATCCAGCGATTTCCGTATGTTGGTAATAAAAACTCTCGAGCTACCCAACTAAAATACGGTGGTGCACCATCATACATTTACCAAATTCTATGTCGTATTGCTAATGGTACATCTTCAATAAATTCAGGAAGCGTATTTTGCCAAAAGTTGCGATATACCTCTCCGGCCAGCCTTCCTGGTAGAAATACTAGACCAATCAGGCTGCCACCCACAATTGCAACCCAAAGGTTCAACGAGGATTGATGCTATAAGCGAAATTGGTATATCTCGTGTGGATCAGCCCAGGTATGGTTGCTGTGAAAATTTCTTATAGAATTTCGGGAAAAACTTTTCGGTAAAAATAGTCAAAGACAATAGTTGAGGGATGTTAATCAATTTCTGCAGAAGCCATTGGCAGAATGGGTTGGCTGTTATATAGGTACAACAAATTTTCTCTAAGAGTATGCTAAACAGTTCCATTACTCACGTGTCAAGGATCTGCAACTCTTCTGGTAGAGGTTCATGGATTTTCCTCAATCCTGTCCGGCACATTCTCGTCTAGCTCTGGCGTTCGACTTCCCCTTGGTCTCTCTGATCCTCCATTTCGATTGAATTTGGCTTCTTTCACGCAGACGTCGATGAATATTTTCGAAAAGTCTTCTATCAAGAACATTACGGTTAGGATATCATTCACCGTACAGACACCGAGCTTCTGCTGAGTTGTCACCATCAGTCATCTCGGCATTGAAACACTGATTCATGATTAATTTTTTCACGCAATTCGACAGATAACAATGCTGTCAAATTAATAATAGATACATTGGAGGTGGTCGCGTTGAACAGTTTGGAAGTAAAACACTGGCCATTATTGCAAATATTTAAATTTGTGTGTTTTTTTTTTGTGAACTAGTAAAAGTTCTTACGATAATTTAAATGTTTT
The DNA here is from genome assembly GCA_036346205.1 of Vesta saturnalis. Classification (NCBI taxonomy): domain Eukaryota; kingdom Metazoa; phylum Arthropoda; class Insecta; order Coleoptera; family Lampyridae; genus Vesta; species Vesta saturnalis. Next base: position 78,590 of record JARFJB010000229.1, on the reverse strand, counting down.
CACTATTACTGTATGTAATTTATTTGCTTGTATGCACTGTATTTAATTCAATAATATTTTCCAATTAAACTTGTAATTTATTTAACTCCCACGTGTTCTCATAAGGAAAAAAAGGGAAAAGGCCACGTATTTCATGCCCTCCCTAAGGAGGAGGGCGGGCTGCTCAAGCTTTCCGAGCTCCTTCAGCCACAATCATGGATTAAGGATGGGTGTGATGAGGATAGGATCGGAAGGAACGGAGTTAGGGTTCTGAGGGGGAAAATACTACCCCAGCATTCGCCTAAGCAGCCGCACATGGTGTGCATATACGCAGTGACCATGACGCTACATGTGTATGGGGAAAACCCCCTGAAAAAACCTCATACAAGGTAGACGGTAACGGAATCGAACCCATTACCTCCCGAATGCTAAGCAGATTGTGTCACCACTACGCTACCAGCTCGGTTCTCATAAGGTAAATAGAGAATGTTACCTATTTTTATACTGTTCGCTACACAAATTAAAATGAATCATACAAATTTTTTTAGCGCCTTTCCGTGTAAAAAACAAAATGAATTCTTTAATTAAATGTTTAATTCGCGTTTTTGTGAAGATACTTGCATTACATTGGTTTTTATTCTTTATTTCGAAAATTAAGCATGATCCGCCGAAAACTCACGAGCCAACTAAAATTACTAATACACAATATGTACGGGGTGAGACATTTCCGAGGGTAGAAGACAGAATGTCCGTTTTTTTATATCAAAGTTTCGCATTTATCCCGAAATCTATGTATTTCTCGGACACACGCAAGAGACAACAAAGTTTCTTAATCAAATGAGGAACACACACCCTTGATCGCTGAATATCAATGGCATAACCAAACAACATTTGGGGGGCAGAAAGTGAACCTGACCCCCCGAAATGTATCACCCTGTAGATATTTAATAATCAAATATTGATCTCCTAAAGAGTAATAAGCGTTTCAAATGTTAAATCCATATCTTAAAAATTGTAGGAGTAATTTAAGAAAAACTAGAAAAATAATAAAATTTCGACACCCTGTATCTTTTAAAAGAACTGCTTTCAGACCAATATTTATAGGAAATTTATTTCTTAACACTAAAATAAACACAACACCTCTTCAATCAAAATCGAAAATATTACAACTAATCGACGAACAACAACTCAAAAATTTCCCCTATGTATAATCCACAAACAGTAAAAATGGGTTAACTCCCTCACAATATCTTCAGGTAACACATAGTAGTGCTTATTAATCAACCACTTCGCATTACTGTATACAGGGTGTGACCAAACTCAAAACTGTGTATAACTGTGTAAAATTTTTTCAAACGGAACACCCTGTATATTTTTACACCGTTAAATAACACTTTTTATAAGATTTCGAGCGACATATAGTTCATGTGGTCTGTTACGAAAAACTGATGAGATTTTTTAAAAAACGTTACTTGTTACATCCTTCAAAAAATAGTTTCAGTAGACTGCTGTGATTGGACCTAACTTAACAATTAGGAACAAGTACCTATAACATTTTTAAGTTGTCCGTATAGAATATAAGAAACAACATTCGTCTTGAGAACGAGCTATTATCTTATGTACAAAATAAAGGAGCTAAATACAGAATAAAAAACTAAGCTAAACTAGCGAGAACGAAATAAACTAGCCAATTTCTCACAGCACATGTTCAAATAAAACCACCATTCTGTTCTCTACAAACTATCAAACGCCTAACGTATGAGAGCTAGAGTATAGTTAACATTCCTTGGTCAATTGAACGAAATGCCTGAGTTATCCCATTATTCCTCAATATTCGTTGGATGAAATCTGCAAACTTGCTCTTTAACGTATCCCCATAACAAGTAACCAATTGGTGTAAGATCAGGGAGATGTGCAGGCCACGCAATAGTACCACCCTGTCCAATCCAACGACGAGGATAGGCCCGACCTAGGAACTGATGAAGCCCTCGATGATTATGCAAAGGAGCTCCATCATGATGCAACCACATAGATCTTCTAATATTTAAATTTACGTCTTCAAGTAATATGAGAAGATCGTCTTGGAGAAATGGCTAATATCTCTCCCCATTCAAAGTGTTATTAAAGAAGAAAGGACCAATTTCACGATTATCGATAATTCCTCCCCACAAATTTATGGACCATCGATTTTGGAAGTCAACAGTCCTCAGCCAATGGGGATTTTCCGTTGCATAATAATGCATATTGTATCGTTTAACCAATCCTTTGCTTTTGAATGTTCCTTCCTCACTAAATAACGTATGATCCCAATTCCCAATTTTCGTCCACATGTACACTCTTCGATTTGAAAAATTCACTCTATTTTGAAAATCTTGGTCATATAACTCTTGATGTAGTTCCAAATGGTACGGCTGCAACTTGTGCTTTAATATAATTGGATATGTCAGTTTCTGCACTGATCTGCCTGTTGCTTATTTGTGGATCTTCATGAATTTTTAGTACGACTTGTAGCTCATCATCCTCATTTACGTGACCACAAATAAGTTCTTTACTAGTGTCACATACACCACCATTTGCTTAGAACCTTTCTGTCAGCTCACGCAAAGTAGCCGTTCTCGGAATTCTTGCATTGGTGTATTTTTACGATAAATTCGACTTACTACCAAAGGATTCCTTTAAGTCTCACCAATAGAATACACCATGTTTGTTAACTCTTCGCGGGCGGAGTTCATGATTACAAAAACTTTAGAAACAAAGTGTTAAGTGTAGGAATGGCAAATATGTCAAATTTATTTATTGAAAAGACAAGCGTTCTCAAAAAGATCTCATCAGTTACTCAAAATAGATCACACAAATTGTATATCCCTGGAAAGCTCATCAAAAGTGCTATTTAGCGGCATAAAAATATACAGGGTGTTCCGTTTGAAAAAATTGAGTTATACACAGCGCTAACATGAAAATTCAGGACATGAAAAAGCACTGGGCACTTTAATCGATGATTTATTTCCGACAGTAAAGTTGTGATGATTTTTCAAACAGGACGCCTTTTCACTTTATTTTCGACCATGATTCGCCGATTAACGTTGAGTCCATTTTGATCAGAATCAAAAGGGATTTTAAATTATGCTAAAATATAGGGAGGTTTGCATTTAAAAAAAAGTTTGGTGCGCCACTCTGTATACCACCACTTTGGAAATTGTGAAAATAATTTTAAATTGTGCAGAATGTCCGTAGCTATCGTTCAAAAAAAAATGCCAATAACTCAAACAGCAACCGCGTTATGGAGCTTCCTCGTACCCCTGGGACACCATGTATATATATATATATATATATATATATATATATATATATATATATATATACATACAGGTGTATATATTTCTATTTCTGGTTTTCTATTTCCTTTTCTTGTTGTAATTGTGCATGACGTATTTTGCTTTTTTGTGTTTTTCTTTGTATGTTCATTTAATGCTGTTTTCCATGTTGTGTGTCGTACCGGGTTATCTGGGAGCTTTTCACTTTGTATTGCTTCCCTTATAATTCGTCGTCTTGGATGTTCTATGTTGGCAATCAGTCCAGTATTTTTAAAGTCAATAGTGTGTGATGTATTTTTGACATGTTGTGCCAAGGATGACGTCTTCTGGTCTTTCTGCACCGCATTTGGTGTTTCCTCCATTATTACTCGAATTCTCCTATTTGTTTTTCCAATGTAAGAACTTTCGCAATCTTTACAAGGGATCTCGTATACTCCTTGGTTTTTCAGATGAATTTTGGTTTTTGGATTTGTAAGTGGATTGCTGATTTTCTTCTCTGTGCTGAATATTGTTTTTATGCTACGTTTGTTCAGAATTCTGCTTATTTCACAAGTACATCCAGAAAAGGTAACATTTCGATTTCCTTTAACTCCACCGTAAATTTTATTTTGTTGTGTCCGTAGTTTAGATGCTTTAAAAATCCTTCTAGTTTCTGTCTTTCATGTCTCCAGATAACGAATGTGTCATAGACGTACCTCAGCCATAAGTGTGGTTTGTATGTAGCTGTTTCGATGATTTTTGTTTCTATTTCTTCCATGAATAAATTTGCGATAACAGGTGACAACGGTGACCCACAGGTGCTCCTTCTATTTGCCTGTATCTCTTGTCTTTGTACATAAAGTACGTGTTTTGCATACAGTGCGTGATTGAATCCATGATATCCTCTTGTAGCCTGCATTTATTTTTTATTATTTGTAGCGCCTCATCGGTGGGTATGTTGGTGAATAAAGATACGACGTGAAAACTGACCATTATGTTCTCAGGTTGTAGTTTTTCCAATTTTATCAACTCGATAAAGTGATTTGAGTTTTTGACGTACGATTTAATATTTGTTGTGTGTGTCTGAAGTTTTTTTGCCAGGTGCTTTGCTATTAATTGTAAAAGTGATCCTACAGAACTCACAATTGGGCGTAACGGTACACCTTCTTTATGTATTTTTGGAAGTCAGTAGAATTTTGGACATCTGGATGATTTTTCTCATGGTATTAATTTTAGTTCCGTTTTTTCGTCGATTTTGCTCTTTCTTATCTTCGTTTTTGTTGTTTTTTCTAGATACGTTGTTGGATCTGTTATTTTGTCGATATGTTTGATCCATTAATAATGTTTCAATTTTGGCGTCATAGTCTTTTAGATTCATTACCACAGTAGAGTTGCCTTTGTCCGCAGGTAGAATTATAATCTACTTGTTTTTACAAAGAGATTTTAACATTTGTTGTTCTGCTCTTGTTAAATTCTCAATTTCTCTTTTTTTTTCACTTTCTCTTGCTTTCCCTCGGTTACATGGGGGACCATTCACAGGAAGCAAGAGAAACTGAAAAAAACAGAGAAAGTGAAGCAGTATTCAAACTTTTACACCTAACGGAGAACAACAGTTTTATTCGAGTAACACGAGTAACGAAAAGAAGACTTGAGAATGGCCATTGAGATTTGATCGAAACGTCGTCGAGAAGAAGGAGGAAGAAAAACGTGGGATAATACCCGGAAGAACGGAATATTATATATATATATATATATATATATATATATATATGTATGTATAGGGTGGGCCAAAAGTGCGTGAATGGATGATTGTGGGTTTATTAAGAAATGTTTCTAAAGTTTGTTGAAGGGATGTGGTGGGGTATCCTTAAGGATGCAAACCTAAAATATCTTCACTTGAATCGTAAAGTTTATACAAGGCGATTTATATTAAAGTTGCATTTTTTTAAATGGAAACTCCTGCATATTATTGTATATTTGGATTCCTTGTTCAATTCTAGTGCGATTTTATGTATCACATATAGTGCCAAAAACGAATTGTTTAGCAGCAATTGGTCATTTTTACAAAAAGTAGATGTCTGAAAAAACTAAATATCGCTGTGATTACAAAACTTAGAAGGCCATAACTCTGCAATGCTAGTTATGAAATAATGTACTAGGGTAAAACGAGTGGTCAAATTCGAATTCTTATTGTGCTTAGTGAAATTACTTAGAAAATTTCAATCAATGGTAAATTGATTTTTTCAAATGGAACGTCCATTTTTTCATTTTTACGGAACTTTTTTACCTTTCTAACGATATAAATTAGTCTATCTTCGCTACATTTGTTTTAATTTCACAATTTCTGATTGATTAATTTGATGAATTTTTAAATTTTTAGTTTATATTATCTAGTAAACCATGGAAAGTAAACAAAAAACTATTCACATTATAAAAAAATATTTATGAAGTAGAAAACTACATAAACCCAAGAAAACAAAATTACGAGCTAAAATAAAAATAAAAATTATTCTAATAAATGTTCCAAATGTCTACCACCTTATTGTAAGCAAATTTAGTTCTACGACGAAAATAATTTTTAACCCTATTTAACATTACGGGTTAATAGTTGCAAAAACGTTTCGGATTCTATATTTTGTTTTCCGCAGTGGTTGGCAAAAAGAAATCAAGCGGGGAAATATCTGGTGATGTCGTTGGCCATCGTGTTGGTCCATCCCTTCCTATCCACAAATGCATTATTAAGCCATTCACTTACTACACGGACTCGGTATGAAACTGCATGTACTTAATTTGAGCGAGCGGAACATCTTCAACGAGTCCAAATAATTTATTATCCATGAAATTTAAGTACAAACTGTAATTTAGAATACCGTCGAAGAAAAAGGGGCCAACATCTGAAGTACCGAATATGCCTGCCCAAACGTTAATCGACCATTTCTCTTGGCTATAAACTCGGAAATAGTGAGGATTTTAATCTGACTAATAATGAAAATTGGGCTGGTTAACAAATTTCGGTGGAAGGTGCACTCATTTGTAAACATGATCTTATCCAAAAATTGTACATGTTCATTTAACTATTGTTGTACCCAATTGCAAAGATTAATCCCGTTTTGAAAATCGGTCTCCTTGAGCCCTTGATATAGTTGGATGTGCTGAGGATGAAATTTGTTTTTTTTTTAATTATTCTTCTTTTTACTTTATTTTCTAATTTAGCTCTTAATTTTGTTTTGTCTTTATGTGTTTTTCTACTTAATGGATAATGTTTTATAATCGGAATAATTTTTTGTTTATTTTCCACGGGTTACTAGATAATACAAAATAAATATTGAAAAATACAGCAAATTAATCAGAAATTGGGAAATTAAAATAAATCTACCGAAGATAAATACCGACTAATTTATATCATTAGAAAGGTAAAAAAATTCCGCATTTGATGCAAAAATGAAAAAAAATCACGTTTCATTTGAAAAAATCAACTTACCATTGATTGAAGTTTTTTAAATTGAGAAATTTTGTAATAATGATGAATTGCGTTTTAGCATTGACTAAAAAAATTTTAAGACGCGCAAGTGTAATGTTAAATTGCGTTCCCAACATGCTGTCTTTTTCTAATGGAACCCCTGCTCCCCACGACCTACAAGCTTCTGAGTTGTAAACTAACGACATCGTTGCAAATTTTCTGAACTGATTACTCGACTGCACGAGTCATGCCGAGACTGATTGTCATTGTCGGGTCGGCGCCATCCGTCTACATACTCATAGATAAATAAAAACCTTACATACTATAAACGGTATTGTTTCCCTAGCTATTATTATTCTTTGAAATAATATTTTTATTTCCAATATATGAAACTAAATTGATACCAAATAAATAGCTACCTGTGTATCCAATGATTATTTATAAATGTACATTATAAAGCAAAAATATAAATTGCTCAAATCGTACCACGAATTTTTTTACGAAAAATATTTAAGGGGTAATTTTTAAAAACTATATCCTGGGCGTTATACAGTATTGTCGCATTATACGTAAAACCACATTCGAACAATGTTGTACGATGTGCAGGTATAGTAAAATTATTTACATATCTGATATTTTTATAGTGAATTTCATTTCTACCAATTAATTTTCGGCGCAGATATGCAGGACTGTTCGTTATAACAATTCTATGTACAAAATTTAAGAAATGCAATTTCCACCTGTTTTTAAGGAGAGACAATTTAATTCTTGCATGAAATCGCTAATATGGTCAAATTTACGTAGACCATACATAAATCTGCAACAAGTATTTTGTAGATGTTGGAGCCTGTTTCTGTTAATGTAATTTAGAAAAGGGTAATAAACAGTTAAACAATATCCATAAATGGGAGAAATTAATACTTCACATAATTTTTTTCTAAACTTAAAATTAATTTTTGACTTATTAGTAAATAGTAATCGTAGTTTCATATAGGCCCTTTTGATCATGTAACTTACATGATCACTACAATTATTTACGATCTAAAACTAAACCTACATTTTTAATTTTCTCCGCAAAAGGTAAGGAAACGCCGTTTAAAATGATTTTCATGTTTCCTGTTAATCATGAATATTTAGTTTTAGCACAAAACAATAACATTACTGTTTTATTATTATTTAATGTTAACTGGTGTTTATCACTAAATTTTACTACGGCTTCGATATCGCGATTAATTTTATTGGGAGCACTGGAATAGTCATTTGGATCGAAATTTAATATTAATTGAGAGTCATCAGCATATGCATGAAATTCACATGATTTCACGGACTTATGCAAGTCAGATACATACACCAAGTATAAAATTGGTCCTAAGATTGACCCCTGTGGTACTCCGGATGGAACCATTATTGTAGATGTGATACAGGCACTTTGAGTTCTATTGCTTAAAAAAGAACGAAATAGTTTCACTGCTATGTCATTTAAACCATAATATCGTAACTTGGCACATAACAATTTATGATTTACGACGTCGAACGCCTTTGAATAATCGAGCGAGATTAAGATTGCTGCCTTCCCACGATCAATTGAGTGAGCTATATTATCAGTTATATTGGTAAGAGCTGTAGCAGTACTATGATAATGTCTAAAACCTGATTGAAGTACCGGAAGCATGTTATTTAATGATAGATAATCTAATATGGTATATATTCACCGCCGTAACAAATCACACTTATCATTGAATCATGACAAAATTCTAATTTTTCGGTGAGGTTTTACACTTTTATTTGGTGGTTCTCTACGTTTTTCACTTTCCCATTTTAAATGTCTGAATATGTTCATTCGTATGAATAAATGTAGAACATGTTGTTTGTGAGATACACACGATACAGGTGTCTCTGCTGAATACCAATCACAACATCTTTCTAAAGTTTTCTTTAAATCGCGCTCTATATTTTTACTAACTTGCATGTTACATTTATGTTTCTCGAAAGATATATTAAATGCACGTAAAAGATGTGATATAATTCCTGAAAATTTATCTGACGGTCTCTTTAAATATTTTATATTATGTCCCCAAGAATAATCTTTGTTAAGTATGAAAAACTCATTCTCATTTATTAAATCACAATCACCTTTAGTTAAATTAGCTGAACATACTTCGCACTTAAATTTTTTTTCCACGCTCCATGCTAGATAACCAGCAACATATACATTAGAACATGCTTCTAAAGTAGCTTCTTGCGGCACATGAGCTGTTAATATCACAAGATCGTCGGATGTAGCTTCATGTGTACCTACACTTTCATCTACTTCCATGTTAACTGGTGCGTCTGCAGGAGTATTAGAATTTTCTTCAGTTTCTAAATTCAGAATGTCATGAATTTCATCAGCTTGACAATTTCCGGTATCTGTAGCCATTTGAAGCCTAATGTTCATATTCTGCTGAATTGCTATACGGCACTGACGAACTCAAGGAGTAGGATTATAACCCCCTTTGTTTCTAACAATAGAAAAAAATTTTCGAGGATCCTGATTTAGAAAGCCCGTTAAAGGTATTTCACGCCCTGTTCTTGTACATCCTTCCATAATAAAAGAATTGATTTTATAGTCCACTGAAATCCTTCGAGGCAGTATATATTATTGCGTTTCGTGGTTCCCTCAAAAACGGCAATATTTCTAAAATACTCTAGCCCTTCACGTAAAACCATTTCAGTTTTATCGTTATAAACGGATAATGGGCGCCTATATGGATTAGGGTCATGTAGAACTGTGCTATTTGAGGAATCGAAAATATTGTTGATAGTATCCACAAAGTCAGCGGTTTGTAATGACGTTGGAGAAATAAACTGTTTGGTTGATGCTGCTGTTTTAATTGCTGCTGAAACTGTATGAGAAAATATTTGGGCTGCATATTTTACACGCATCTTTTCAAAATTTGTTGGGGTAATATGCCGTGATGTAATTTTAACCATGGTTCTGGTTGTGAGACTTCTTTCATCAATCTCGTATGTTTTAACTACGTCAGTCCAATCCACACGACTATTTCCAACAATAAATTGAAGCTTCGTATTCATAAAATTATTTCTTAGACTTTTCAGTAAATGGGGAGCATCGAATACAGTATAAATTTTTTGACCTCCTATGGTGACTACAGGTTTTCGCTTAGTGGCACCTAACAAATTAAAAGCACGACGATTGTTCGATCCCTGATCGCATACCAGAGCCATTGGATTAAACGTTAATTCTTTTAATTTTTTTATTACCACAGGAATAATTTGCAGCAACGAGTTACTGTCCACAGGTCCAGCAGAAACAAAGTAGCAAAATGGAATTTTCAATTGTAAAGTAATCCCCGAATGTAAAATACTAAAGCCGTATTAGCTAATTTGTTATTCCTTCCCATAAATGCTAGGTCATGGTAGCCTTCGACAAAGTCTCCCGATTTGTTAAATTCCAACCGTTTCTTTAATGTAATTTCGTCAAAAAGAACAACACACATTTTCTCTTTATCCTCCATGCTCTTTCCTTTCAAAAACAGCTTCTCAATTAATGTAGTATTACCGCATCCAGTTCTTAAATTGATCACTTTCAACCAACTCTCGATGGTTCTGATTGCAGGTAAAGTAAATTTAAGGTTATTTAACATGAATTTATAGATCGAAGGAGATTTATAATATAACGAGAGGCTTATTTGCTGTTGAGCCTTGGTCCATTTGACGTTTCTCTTATGAAAGAGCTGCATGCCAACGAATACTTGTAAATATTTACTTTTACCAACAAACAAATTATTAAGCATCTGACCAGCACTTACAGACTTTTTCATTTTTAGTCTATATGTTTGAGATTGTTTAGCCCTTACTTTACTTTTGAGACGTCGGAGTTTAGATGACAATGCCGAACAGCGCACTTTCAATATTGTTTTGCCAGGGGATTCCATTTGTACAATTCTGTCACTTACTTTGGACTCCGAACTGTTTGTGCTACAAACACTTGAAGTTCTTGGTAAATCTTGTAGCGCGCATAGATCGTTGATATCTAAATCATCTTCATTTGAACTGCAAAAGAGCCGTTTTCTGGTGTACTTCTCAATAGGTTGCGAACTACCCGATGGTCCACAGGAATATTGGTTTTTATCTGGAAAATTATCAATTGAAACATTCCCAAATACTAAACAATTACAAACTAAAATATTTTTTTTAAAAGCAAAGGTTTTGTTAAAACGTAGATACTTAGCTCCTAAATACACAACACTACTTTTGGTAGTGAACTAAATATTATCATTGACTAAAAAAATTTCCACAATCAACGATATTATCAATTGTGACTATAAAAAAAGCGTGGGGCGTAATTACATCATATTTTCACTTTGTAAGACCTCTTATACAGGGTGTATTTTAAAATCACCGACAAACAAAAACTGGAGATTCTATGATTCAAAATAAGAAAAAATGATCATAAACGCTTTTCCGAAAATGCTTCCTAATCGACATACAGGTTGATTAAAAAATACTTTTTTTAAAGTTTTTTTAAGATTCCTCAAAAACTACAAAAGATATTACACTGAGATTTGGTAAACCTAAATGTCTAATTAAATACTATTAATCAGGTGAACTTGAGTCAACTGACTCCATCCAGTGGCGTAGAATATTTTAAATTAATCAGTTTAAGTAAAAAAAAATGCACGCCCCTGGTTTTTTTTGAAGAAATATTTTTTTGATAGATTCAACATTTAATTCTGCAAATAAAATCATACTACGTATTTTTTCGATTCGGCACCACGTTTTTGAAATATTTTGAATTGACATAAACGACCAGTTTATTCAATAAAAATCAAAATTTGTTTTATTTTACAAAAAAATAACGCAGTTAACTATTAGGTACATTATTAAAGAGATATTGAAGGAATCAAAAACAAAATAATAATTATTTTTATAGATATTGTTCAAAATGTCCTCCTTCCTTTTGAATGCAAGCTTGTATTCTTCTTAGCAAATGAAACCTAACACGCTGAAAAATTTGTGGCATAGCCCTAATCTCATCGCATGCCATCTGTATGAGATTCCAAAGTTGCTCTCGATTATCAATTTGAACAGAATAGACACGAGTTTTCAGATACCCCCACACAAAAAAATCCAATGGGCTTAAATCTGGCGATCGTGCCGGCCACGGTACTTCACTTCCTCGTCCAGTCCAGCGTCCAGGGAACCATGCATTTAAAAATCCTCTGACGTTTCGTGTAGAATGTGGTGGTGCACCATCATGCATGAAATACATGTTGATTTTAACATCTAAGGGTACGTCGTCAAACAATTCTGGCAAATCTTCTCTCAAAAAATTTAAATAGAATTCGCCAGTAAGTCTTTGAGGAAAACGGATAGGTCCGATTAGGTGATCGCTAAATCTATGTTGGTGAGCTGTAACTACAGTTAGATGCTGATTTTCATCTAACCATTTGTGGGAATTATGCAAGTTTATTATTCCATTTCGGGAAAAAATACACTCATCAGTGGTCAATTGGTTTCTAACAAATTGTACATCTTCAGTATTTTTATTAAAACCATTCGCAAAAATTCATTCGACGAGAATGGTCAGCAGGCAATAATGCATGCACTTTTTGTAGGTGAAAGGGATGTAAATTTTGTTCTCGTAAAACTTTCCAAGACTTGATATGCGACACACCAAATTCTAAACCTAACTCTCGAGTACTTATTGATGAATTTTCATAAACTGGTACATGAGCATTTCGTCCGGAATTTTTCTTTCCTTTTAAACTTCCATACTCTAACAAGTTACGATGAACGGTCCTAAACGTAGTATGATGTGGATGTCTTTTATTTGGAAATCTTTGTTCATAAAGTCGAGCAGCTGCATAAGCATTGCAATTAGTATTACCATAACATAAATGCATATCGACCAGTTCTCGTTTGGAGTAATTCATTTTTTCACAGTAATTAAACACAAACAATGAATTACAAACCATAAGATACGTAACTGTGAAATGCAAAGCAATCTCTGATTTATTTAATTTGGTTATTACTGAATAATGTAGTCGTTTATGTTAATATGCTTACATTACAAAAACGGGTGCCGAATCGAAAAAATACTAAGTATGATTTTATTTGTAGAATTAAATGTTGAATTTAACAAAAAAATATTTCTTCAAAAAAAGCAGGGCGTGCGTTTTTTTACTTAAAGTGATTAACTTAACATATTCTACGCCACTGGATGGAGCCAGTTGACTCAAACTCACCTAATTAATTGTACTTAATTAGACGTCTAGGTGTACCAAATCTCAGTGTAATATCTTTTGTAGTTTTTGAGGAATCTTAAAAAAATCTTAAAACAATTATTTTTTAATCAACCTGTATCTCGATTAGGAAGCATTTTCGGAAAAGCGTTTATGATCATTTTTGTCTTATTTTGAATCATAGAATCTCCAGTTTTCGTTTGTCGGTGATTTTAAAATACACCCTGTATAACGGTTGGAGAGTCACCTGTGATTTTCTTAATACTGAGATTAATTAACTAATCATCAGTATCTAAATTATTCTTCTCTTTTAATTTTAATAAAACTTATTCATAGTTAGATAATATTATTTATTTATTTTTTAAGTAATATCTAGGTATTATTAAAAATAGACGAAAAATGTTAATTCGTATATGATTACTTACCATTTTCAATATATTTACGAGGAACTGCTGTTTTGGATAACAACTTGCGCCGATTGCTTATTCTAATGTCTTTTGGCAAAAAATGTTCTTCACAAATCACTTTATTTTTTAAGTCAACCACGTCAATTAACGCAATTGTGCTGTTACCACAATTCTTCTTCCATTCTTCTGTTCGAAAGGTGTCTTTGATTGGAAATTTAAAAAAACTCACATGTTTATTACCTCTTTGGTTTTTAAAACAGTTATTATAAACACATATGTGATTTACTGCAGTCATTTTCACGGGTTAATAACAAACTATCAAGCACAAAAAAACTGTATTTTATTTGAAAAATGACACGCTTTGCAAAAACACAAATAATTAAAGTTTGTAGGAGGAACCTGACGCCAAACACGCTTGCTAATTAAAAGTACACAGACACTTTCACGGCGAGAGTTAACAAGCGACTAAACATTTGAGACCCACATCACTACACGCGCCATCTCTAGTTGAGACCCACTTTTGTCTACGGATATGGTAATATCCGTTGCGTATCTTAAAGATTCCTCAATCAACGGTTTTATGTACTATGTGTGATAAATAAAATCGCACTAGAATTGACCAAGAAATCAAAATGTGCAGTAATTTACAGAACTGCAACTTTGATATAAATTGCCTTGTATAAACTTTGCGATTCAAGTGAAAATATTTTAGGTTTGTAGCCTTAAGGACACCACATCCCATCAACAAACTTTAGAAATATTCCTTAATAAACCCACAATCTTCCACCCACGTGCTTTTGGCCCACCCTGTATATATATATATATATATATATATATATATATATATATATATTCTCTTGCTAATGTTTGTAAAATGGAATTCTGATTTATTTAGTAAAAATTCATGTTCGTTGTTTTTGTACGAATTATAATGGCAATAAATTATTTTTATTATTATTAAATTTGAATATGTAACACATCATTCATTTTTTTATATGAGAATATCAGTTAAAACACACACTCACATACTTTTTCTGTTGGTTGAAAATAATTTCATTTAAATCTCACTTGTTGAGTTGACTTTAATAGAAGAAAAATCTTTTCAGTTCTAATCCATTTTTAAAACAAGGTTACTGAAAACTATAATATTCTATGGGACTAGTTAAAGGTAGAAGTTAGCTTACATATTTTAAATTATATTGATTATATAAATTTAGACATAATCCAAAGGGATCGCGAAAGCACTGGAGTAGACAAAATATGTGCAAAGACAAGACAGTAATTACAAAGGAGTTACCAAAGTTTAGACTTTTGTTAATAATTGCAAAGTAGAGGTTTAAATGTTAGCTAATGTTCTTAATTATTTTGAGGAAACAAGAGTTGTATATAACAATCTTATCACAACAAGCAATTAATTGCTATAAAAAATAATGTTACTGATATTGTTGAGTGCTTTACCACATTTTTTGTTGTCATGCAAAAAAAATTACTAATTACAAGTCCTGAAATTCATGTACGAAGATATTAATTTTTTACACCTTTCACACGCACTTTTAGGTAATACCCTAAAATATGTAATAAATTAGCAAGCTTTTCTTTAATATATTCTAGTTAATAAACAGAAAAAAACACGTCAGTTGACTACCTACCCACAGTATAAAGTTACACACGTTTTATTAAAAAAATTTAATTGCTTTTAGATTGGGAAAATGGAAATACAAAACCCTAAACGATATTTGCATATTACACACGTGTTTGGTTTAATGAATGTAAAATTATTACACTCATATATAAATTGAAATTGATTTTTTCCCCATTTTAAGTTTGATGACTATTAAAATGGTAATTCGAGTACCTAAAGTTATATGCACAACATACGTGAAAAACTTAAAATTAATAAACAATGCAAATATATGGTATTATTAAAGTATTGTACAAAGTTTTATAATAATATTAAAATCAGTTATAGATTGCTTTAATGAACCTCAAAACTATACTAAAATATTGGTTACAACGCGTAATAATTTTTCTTACATTAAAAATGCACTTTTTGCTTTCCTAGGGGCCGTAAAATTTTTATGTAAATACTACACTTTATGTTAATTAAAACAAGCGTTCCTGCGCACGTGTCCACGGCAAGTTCTAACTTGTCTAAAAATATTTTCAACTGGCGCTCGTCCACCCTCCACTAGCTTTGTTTTAGTGTCAGTCAGTACACATGAAAACTTAGAAGAGTATAGTTCGTACTGCTAAAGCGTGTCCTGTTTATTTTGTGTTCTGTTTATTTAAAAATGGCAAAAGCAGGTCCGTCCGGTTTAAATACAAGATGTGCCATGAACTGCCCTGTGTTTGGACAACCGTCTCAATTACCTGAAAATGTTTTGCCAACTTATGAACAAATTATAAAGTTTTGTGCGTTGATTAGGTTTAATAAAAAAAAACAGTAAAAAAGAGCCTGTGTTCTCTGAAATTGCAGAAGAAGTGTCAGTAAAGTTAGAGGAAATTTGGAACAAAGCATCTATTCCTATAATTTCCCACAACAGAATATTACAGCTTTTGAATTCGTATCACGACAAATATATGAAACTTAAGAAACCGTTTAAAGATAGATAAAATAGTGAAACCTATAAAGCTAAAATCCTGAATTTTAAAGAGGAAGGTAAAGTTACACTTTTTGATACAGCATCGTGCAAATGTAAAGTATTTGCAACTTGTGTCTGTGAGAAATCTAAAAAGGTATGTGTTGATGAGCAAGAATTTCTATTAGATCAAAGAGGGGCAAGAAAAATGGTAATAGGTGCAGTGGATGTAAAGAAAACAAAAGAACTAACGCAAAGAGAGGAAAGGCAAAACAAGGAAGCTACTAGAATTAGTAACTACTTTGACGGGCGCAAGGATAAAACCCTAACACAAGTAAAGAAAGATAACAAATTTTATCGCCAAACCATTATAGAAGAACATATAACATTGGTGCGAGAACCTGAATGTAAATATATTGGTCATGTGCCTCTAACCTCCGGTACATCACAAAGTGTAAAAGCAAGTATCGTTCAAATGTTACAAGAAAATGCGATTAATGTTACAAATTTAGAAGCGACTGGTTGTGACGGGACCGTCGTAAACACGGGTGTTAAAGGAGATGTAATACGACTTTTGGAAGAACACTTTCAAAAACCACTTCAATGGTTTGTGTGTATGTTACACGCAAATGAGCTTCCACTTCGTCATCTTTTTCATCATTTAGACGGAGATACTACCGGGCCTCGTGGATTTGCTGGTCCATTGGAAAGCAGCTGGACATTGTAATACATCCCTTTCAAATCGAAATCCCGGAAAACTGGCTCATTCACGGTGGGTCACAACTGCAAACCGCATTCTTAGACTTTATATTTCAAGTGAAAATCCGTCTTCAAGCTTAATGAAACTGACAGAATTTATTATGAATGTTTACGCTCCGATGTGGTTTTCTATAAAAAAATCACAGCCAACATGTAATTACGGTGCAAAACACCTTTTGAAGTCCATAAGATTGTCTCTGTACTTAGAAAAAGACCTAAGAGATATCGTTGATCCTGTGATACAACGAAATGGCTTCTTTGGTCACCATGAAAACATTATTCTCAGTATGATATCTGATGAAAGGAAACATATACGAGAACTTGGTCTTCGTCGTATTTTAAAGGCCAGAAGTGTTTTGCCACGAAAGACCAAAAATGTTAGGGTCTTTAAACTTTCT
This sequence comes from Vesta saturnalis, assembly GCA_036346205.1. Lineage (NCBI taxonomy): Eukaryota > Metazoa > Arthropoda > Insecta > Coleoptera > Lampyridae > Vesta > Vesta saturnalis. The sequence goes on along the minus strand of JARFJB010000229.1, from coordinate 61,467 downwards.
GCTTTATGTTTTGAAGCAAACGTATACTTTGAGTTAATTGACTCGCAAAAATGTGAGATAACAGAACCTCCAATTTTATCTCGAATTTCCACACAAGATCTGAAGGACTTTATTAATAACCCTGAATCATCACATAAAATTAATTTTGAAAAATACCCCTGTCATACGCAGTGCGTGCAGCGATGTGTCAAGCTCGTCACCGAAGCTTCTGCAGCGGTTTGTGGCCCAGATTCTAGGGATGGATTGATAAGAGTGCGAGCTGATTCAAGAAAAAACATGCCATGTTTTAATACAAAATCAGAGTTTGTTATTAAAAAATAATGTACCTTACCATTTTTTTTATATAACTCGTTTATTTGTTTAAAATATTTACAGTTGTTTGCTGTTTTAGAATCCTATTTTTGTTCAGTATTGTAATGTGTCAAGATTATAACAAAAATACTATACGAACAATATATTTGTAACAATTAAAAAATTATGTATAATTACGTTTTTTTTTAATTGGGGGGGGGGGGCAATGGTGGGGTCATGTAGCTTTCGAAATGTGTTTTTATAAACAAGAAGTACATTTTTCAGCTTTTTTAGGGTATTAGATAAATGAATATTTCTGTACTATAACAAAATTCAATTTTTTAAATTTCAAGACCACTGGGGAGGCAGAAGATGTTGTCGCAAGTTACCGAGACTTTACCAAAAGTTAAATAAGAGTCATAGGCAACTTTTTTAAGGTATTACATTAAGTTATAATTTTTTTTATTTTTTTTCGTATTTTTCACTCCACCCTATTGTACATGTTCTAAAGATAATAACTAATAAGCTTTAGGTTCTAATAGTTACGACATCTTTATTTATGTAGTGTAACAAAGATATAACATAAGGTACAAATTTCTTTACGGATGTAGGCAAAAACCCTATCTTGTCCCTTAAATTTACGTACCCTGAAGTTTTCCTTATCGTTCTATCTTTGAATAGCTCTTTCGCTTTTGTGAATAGTGCTTTCTATTGCATTCAACCGCGACTTTCAGGCTCTGCCGCGCCCAGTCCTACCCTTAACTATACCTACATGCAAAGAAGATATAAAGTAATCCCCCACGAAATTAATTGCTAATAAATATTACATCTTTTGACAACATGAATACTGATAGAGGACCACGCTCTTCAATGGTACGAAATCTGTTTAACACTAGTCTCATCTTCCTTTGGACAATATCTCGGTCAACTTCCCGTACTATTCTAAAAATTCTTGCCCGCAGCTCCTGTTCATTTTGGCCCTCCGTTTTCATAAACTTTTCGACGCAATAATGACCAAAATTCTTTTGTTGGTCGAGCTTGAGGATTTGGGGGGTTAACTTCTATTGGTACATAATTGACGATTTTTTGCTCCAGTCAGGAACTCGTTAAATACTGGCTCCCGCTTAAGCAAAGGCAAAGGCGATCTTCACATCTTCATTTCCTGTTAAAACCACTTTAGATTTTGTCATTCAACACGTGTCCCACGACAACCGTCCTTATGTCAACATTAAAATTCACGCATTCAAATTCACGGAGTTTTCTTGTTGGGTTTGTTAAATTCGGGAGCTTCTCGATCTTTAGTGGGTAATAAAACCTTTCAATTATTACAAAAGTTAACTATTTGTTAGTCAATCGACTTGTTGCACTGTCGCTAACGGTGTTGACAGTTCCGTACTCCTATTACTCTTAAATATAAGACCATAATAGTCGATCTTTTGGTCATGCCTGATTTAACGCAAGATCTTATTTTAGATATCGATTTTTGGGATGGGCATTATCCCCAACATTACAAATGATGTTTGGCATTTCACTTCTGAACCTCTCCCTACACATGTAGCGGAGTTAGTGATCGTTCTGTTTTTCCCTTGGAACAAAATAGCTAGATACACTATTGGCTCGTAAATTCGCAACCATGGGTTAAACCTTGAGCCTCCCTACTGTGGGCGAACATCAGATCGTCATACCACCAGCCGTTCAACCTATTAAACACAGGTACTATCCGGTTAGTCCTTCCAAACAACAATTTATCAATGCCAAAATCGATAACATGCTCACGCAAGGAATTATTGAACCGTCACAAAGTGACTGGGCTTCACCAGTCTGCTTGTTTAAAAAAAAAGATGGTTTTTGCGTGGACTACCGCAGACTAAATTCTGTAACTGTCAAGGATGCTTATCCGCTTCCATTATCACTATCCAAGTTCTTTAGATGTCAAATCCGCATACTGACAGGTAGGGGTGGCTGAATCTTCTCGTGCGTATACCGCTTTCACCGTACCGGGACGCGGGTTCTTTCAATTTCGACAGATTAACAGTTTAACCAATGCACCAGCTATGTGGTAGCGCATTATCGAGAACGTCTTAGGCCCTGATCTTCAACCAAACGTCCTAGTATACTTGTACGATGTGGTTAAAAGATTTTGAGGACCATCTTCAAGTCCTTTCCATTGTTTTCGACAGATTTAACATCCCGAGTATCGTGGTAAACCGAGACAAATGTAGCTTTTGCCGACCTGAACGGAAATATTTTAGGTTTCTTTTGGACTGCACCCAGTTGCAGGATCCAGGTGCAGACTATTCTGAACATCGTGACACCTTCCAATGTCAAAGAGGTTCGTCGCTTCTTGGGGACTTGTAGTTGGTACCGACGTTTCATTCCTGACTTTGCTACTGTAGTGTCACCTCTTACTCGTTTATTGCAAAAATCTGCCAAATTTGACTGGACTTCCGAATGCGATGACTCTTTTCGACGCCTCAAAGAACTATTGGTTACGGCGCCCGTCTTGCATTGTCCTAACTTTACGTAACCATTCGTTTTACAAGCCGACGTCTCAGCTTATGGGTTGGGCGCTAGTGACACAAACCGTTAGCGATGGTGAACGTGTTGTCTGTTATTTTCGTGTTCCTTAACTCCTCAAGAGAGGAACTACAGTACTACCGAGCGCAAAAGTGTATCAGTCATTTGGAATGTGGAACAACTGCGACACTGTTTATACAGGGTACACTTTACCGTGGTTACGGACCATCAGTCGTCACCCGTTGAAAGATCCACAAGGAGACCTAGCGTGTTCGGCTTTGAGACTTCAACCTTACAATTTTGCTCTTATTGATCGCAAAGGAATAGAACATCTCTTCCTGACATGATTTCTCCCTCAGTCCCAGTCATCGCCGATCTCGCTGACACTTCGACCTCCATCAATGTGAATGATTTTCGAAACATCTCTGATCACTGGCATCTAAACATGTTTCAACGCTTAGAATTATCTCCACACCAATATCCTGGTTGGTTCGTCAAGGAATGCTTATTGTATAAGGATATTCCATCTCGCGTCACTTCCCAAAACCATGAAAATTGGAAGATAATAATACCAAAAGATTTTCGTTCTGAAATATCATCATGACAATGTTACTTCCGGCCATTCAGGGACCTGCAAAACCTATGGGCGTATTCATTAGCGGTTCTATTGGCCTAAAATGCTATCCCAATGTTAAGAAATATATTTCGAGATGTAGCGCTTGCGCACAGCATAAACCTAACAATTGAAGCCTGCTGGTTTAATGGGATCTCGCCCAAAAGTTTACGAACCATGACAAATGGTAACCCTAGATATAGTATAGTTTCATAGTTTCATAGTTGTGAGCGATTACTTTAGTAAGTTTGTTTTGGTCTTTTCCATTCACACTGCCAATGCCAAAACCCTGTGCCAATGTGTCGAAGAACCTGTTTTGCTGCCGTGTGGTGTTTCGCAATTCCTTATTGGTAACAATGGAGTTCAAATGAAAAGTCGTTTGTTCACGAACCTCTATGAACAATACCGGGATTATTTTTACGTAGCTGAATAATCCGCGTGCTGCTCCAGCCGAACGGGTCAATAGAGTCGTCAAACAACTCGTTTCGATTTACATCAAAGACAACCATCATTCATGGGACGTTAATATTGAAGCTATCGCCTGTGCTATTCCCACGTCTAATCACGAAACCACCGGATGTACTCCTTATTAAGCGAACTTCGGTAGAGAACACCGTGTTCGGGGTGACATTTTGATTTGGACGTGAATCATCCGATCCCAAATTGTCCGTAGAAACGAGTAGAGATCACCCTCAGGAATCGTATGCTCGTATAGTTGACAAGCTTAAATCACGTCATGATCTGGGCAAACATTATTATAATCTGCGACGTCGTCATGTCACCTATACAGTAGGACAGATGGTCTGGCGGCAGAACTAATCTGTATCCGATGCTTCAAAAGAATTCTCTGCCAAACTTGCGCCACGATATTTAGAACCCTTTCGCATTAGACGAAAGCAAGGTTATCTATGCTATGACGAAAAGGGAAAGAATGCGGGAATTTGCCATGTACAACATTTAAAACCGTACATCGAGCCAGAAGACTATGGTAAAGTTTTCAAACTACTCGAGGATTTCTCCCATGTTAATCTTTACCACGACTTTTGTATTTTTTGTAGTTTTCCTCCTATGGATGGAGAGGGGGATGTTACATTTTTATTTCCTTATGAATATTTTTTCCCATTCAGAGTGTGAACACAGCTTTAGTAAACGTTAACCACAGCCAAACAATGTATTCTATCTAACAATCAAGGTCTGTGCGATACCTATTCTTTATCGTATCACTTGCTTTCCAATTGAGCTACAAGCAGCATTCTGGAACTGTTCCTATGGGTCTTAGTATTATATACCAGGTTTATTATTGTAATTTTGTAACAAGAAAAACGGAAATTACCGGATAATGCGATAATTAATCCAGTAAGAGTGATATGGATGGCTTTATAATTGTTTAACCTCTGTCACTATCCTCCTATCGAGGGATTGCGTTTAGTCAATAACTATATCCCAGAACGGTTCTTTTTATGCTTTTTTGGTGCCTCTCTTTCGCCTGTATCTCCCTGGCGGCACCTTTATCTTTTTTTGTTTTTTTTTTCTTTTTGATTGACGACTGTGGGAAATTAAATCAAATTTTACAAGCACCGTCAAGGACAAGGGTCGTTGTAACACGATCCCACTCTAATCTTTGGCGACACTCTTTGGCCGGTCAAGTACGACAACCCACCTGCATCTAAAGAAAGTAAATCAGATAAGTGAATGTTTATTATAACAGCTATTCTTTATGCCGCCACTTAATTAATTAATTTACTCCACTTGCTGCATTAAATAGTTATTGCATGTACTACAATATTTAAAGGGGATTATTGCGCTTTATTATATAACCTAAATTAGGAAAAGAATTCATTGTATGAGTTATTTATGAACAATCTTTATTTTTGGTGATCAACAGAAAAAGATTAGCTAAATCAATTTGTTGGTGTTGAACGCCTGCTTTTTTACTTTCCTTTAGTTGGATCATCTATCGCAATGATAATCCGCTTTAATTGTTTTGTAATTAAGCAGTTTACCAAACGGTTTGTGGCGATTGATCGTATTTTCTTTTTTTACTCATGCACATAGATTTAGCACAAAAGAAACGTGATATACTAAAATTTTAATAGACGGGCCACTTTGATTTTATTATTTAAATGCGAGTGTTGTAGACACGGCACTTATTTGCTATTTGAGTTAATATATATTATATATATACTAATACCGGGTGTTCGCCAAAAAGGACGAGTGCAGTGTTAATTTATTATTGTTAAATATATGCATTGTTGCAAAGGGTTAATCCTCATATTGTTTTATAGCACGTTTGATTAATTAAGTGATTTATTTATGTATTTTTTTCCCTGGAATATGCGTTATTCATGAACTATTTGTAACAAGAAATAGTTATATATGTACTGGGGCAATGGATTAATCTTCATTTTTGTGTTACAACCTGCTTACTTACTGACGTACTTTTGTTGATATGTTATGTACAAACTTTTTTTAAGCTGCTATAAATAATCAGATTAGTGTAGAGATTACGTTGTCATCCATTTGTATTGGATGTGGTGTTGCCTAACCTTTTTACTTTTTTTGCGAGCACGTGCCGGATCTGGCGTTCTCTCTTTACCAGAGTAAGTACCTAACAATACTTCCAAAGAGAGTGGCGCATCCTGGTTTCTAGAGTTAAGTTAATTCAGCGATTGTATCGGGAACTGGGTTCATCCCCTGAGTTGAGCTAGCACTTACACCGGATACAATCTTGCAGCTTCACTGTAAGAGGGATCAGAAGTTTTGTAACGCCCGGGTGGAATTTCCTTTTAGATATAATAGATTAATATCAAAAATATAATGGAAGATAATTGCATATATTTTCTAGTGTAGGAAACCCAACATACGAGGTTCATTTTAACGCATTGTAGACGAAAATGAAGCTCTTAAACGCGTTGAATATAACAGGAAAAATGGGTGTGGGTAAATACCAACAAGATATGGTAAAAAATAAACACTGATGTACAGTTATCTATAATCCGAACAAGAAGATATCAACATATTCACTAAATTATAATTATTGAGAGATAAAATGCTACAATAAGCTTAAGTATACATAAAATAATATAAATCAATTTGACACGTTAGAACCCTCACACACATACTGCTATTATTTTAATTTCTAGTCATTTATTCACTCCATTCCCAATGTTGCAAAGCTTCTTCTTAATCACCTGGTCAGGCACAGTGGTACAGTATAGTTTCTTCTTCACATTTAAGACTTTTAAATCACTTGATGGAGCTTAACCGTCTATTCTACGTATCCCCTTCTTAGCATCAAGCCAAGTGACATCCAACAAACTTATATCCCCGTTACCCTTATTTTACCTTAGATTTTGTACATCCATACTTCATCATCGTTAACTTTTGCACAATTTTCTTTATTACATTCAGTTTAATATCGTACTTAGTTTCATTCCTTATCTCCTCCACATTCTCTTTGTTCAAGTCAATACTTATTTCTCTCATACTATCTTATCCATAATATCCAGAATTCGCGTTACGTCTTGTTTTACCCCGGGGTTTTGCGTTTTTTTACCTGCTTTTAGAAAAGTTTCTCATTTCCTTTAAAGTCGATCTGTATTTTCTCACCTTCTGCCACTTTCAATTCCTCTTTACTCACCCTTACTGCCTTGCCTTTTGCCTTTTGTTGTTAATCTCTACAATTCATATAACCTTTTTTTCTTCGCTAAAATTGTTTGTAGAAATCAATGTCATGTACGCGTCTTTTTTTATACCTACTGCCTTTATTACAGATTTAACAAGCTCTCTCTTTCCGCTCATCCATGGTCGACTTTCAACACATTTGTAGTGTACAAGTGACAATAGTTTTTTTGAGGCACATCCACACACATTCTTTATTTTCTTGTTTCATATCATTTGATTCTCACTCACATCTCTGCTCGAACGTACAATAGCACATTATCCCCTGCAAAGTGTGTTTTCCCAAACTGGCTCAGAGTGTCGGCCGTAATGCATACTTACAAAAGTATACTTAACAAGCCACTCGTTCTTGCTCACCGAAACGTCAAAAGCGGTACCTGTCATTCCAACGCCACCTGCTTGAAATTTTTATAGAGAAAAATAAATCAAGAAAAGGATGTACTACAGTTTGCATTTGCTACTCATATCTGAAAATTGACTGTAAAATAGGATACTTAAAAGTTCACTAAAATCATGAAAAGATTTAAGCTTTCTTAATAAATCCGCCTATATGCGATTAATAAATCAATAACTTATTAAAATTTACTATAAATGTGTGACACAAGTTTACTTGATCTTAATAAAATATCATAATGTGACTTTATTAGAATAAACCAAAAGTGTTGTATTAAATAAATATTATACTTAATTGTCAAATAAAACTAGTTTTCAAACGATATTTTCTTGTAATCACAATATTCTCCTCGAATTTCTTAAAATGTTAATTACTCTAGCAACAAGAAAGCTTTGTTCTGATAAGTTGTAACTTCAAATTCGATGGTAAAGCTGTCCGAAAGAAAACTGCAAACTAAACATAATGTCCAATGACATCTTGTCATCAACACGTACGCTCTAGACAGCTGTACATATCAATTAAACAAACTTTCACTGAAATCCCATAAACGTATGGTAAACTCTACCTTAACAAGATTTAATAGAAGAAGCCATTTGGTCTTAATAACACCCACTGTTCCACAGCAATCAAGGCACTCAAAAAGTGCTACTCAACATATAATACAGACTTCATTAATGACGATATCCGTGAACTTCAACAATGTATAATCAAATATCGAGTAAAATAATTAAATAAAATTCGGTATTTATAAGGACCAAACTACAATTTTTCATGTGTAACTGATTACACATTATCCACATAAGTATTAGACGTACGTGACACTCTCCACTAGATCTTTCCTCAAAAGATGATAAGGAGTAAAAAACTAACCTAAACTAATGAAAGCAATACTACCCTACTGGAGTACTAAATGGGGAGATAAAACTAACAGAGGAGATAAATAATTTAACTGAAAGACTAACAGTACTATCTTAACATAATCTAACCTAAATTACAAGTGAATTAATTATACATGTGTGTTAAGATTCATTTTGATTATTGGTGAATCTCTTTTGCTATTCAGATCCAATTTTTTTTATTTATTAAAACTTGCTTACTGTTTTGGGATAATGTCGACATTGGTCTGAAGGTTGTTAATAAGCGAAGCTATGCTAAAATTTGAGTACGGTTTTTGTTTCATTATCTTAATTACCGTAAAACTTTTCGATAAAGTCAGTTTTAACGGTGGCTTATACTACTATTTTTGAATATAGGAAAGTTTGTCATATGGGGAGTGACAGATTTCATTCAATGTTTTTCTTAAATTGAAAATGGATGTTTATGTGTCAATTAACAGCGTTCATAGAGAGTTACCGGATGCAAAATTCGCAGTCTGATGAAGCTACCGCAAATAAGATGTTTCTGGTAGACCCTGAAGCTTCAGCTCATTAAAATTGGTTGAAAGGTCTCTAACTGTGGAATATGCGAGGCGTGGCTAGCATGTGACTTTATTTATCTTTTTAAGTAGCTTTTGTGGTGCAACATATGAAAGTACCGTAATAAGAATATTGTGGTCGAAAGAATATATCGTTGAAAACTAGTTTAAGAATTATAGTAAAATATGCAACTTTACCTGTGATGTAATCTTAAACTAGAATAAAGAAATTAGATTTGTATAGTGTGCTTTGACCTAACACGTGCAGATTCGCCAATGCCTTTATGGGCATGTTAGATATGGTATCGTGCTTGAAATGATGGAAGGTGAAGTACTATCTTTTGTGTTGCAAGAATAATTTTAACGTAAGATAACAGGTGTAAATATGTTAAAGGAAGATTGTAACAGTGATGATAAAGCAAAGTGTAACGTTCGGCACAAGTTCAACTTAAATAGACCTTGATTAAGATATTGCCGTTTAAGGGAAATCACGCAAGTGCTTTGAATTTTGTTTCTTTCCTGATTGTTCCGTGTCGGTGTGCGCGTGCGTGTGCATGTGTGAGAGAGCCAAATAGAGCTTGAAACAGTACGGGATTGTATTAGCGTAGGCTTGCATTTATATAAAAGAATAGAATATAATTATAAAATAAATGTTGTGTTTGAATGGTGTATTTTTACAGAATAATTGACCGCTAATTAACGTGTAATGTAAATTTTACGGAGAACAGTAAAATTAAGGTTCTAGTATTATACAGAGTAAACTTTTATGGTAGTATCTGTTGTCCTAAGATAGGATGTAGGAATTTTATATATTGAAGTGTCACGACTTCGTACGGTACTTGGGATGCATTAAGTAATATTCTTACATATTTGCAAAATTCAATCGATGTTTTCGAGTTTTAAGTAATTACGAAAATTATCACTAAAGATCGATGTAATTGGTACAAATTTGTAATATTGAAGTTATATTTTGAGACTGGCGTTCTTGTTGTTAACGAAGGGTCTATCCCTTCAATTCCTGCAAGACGAGTGAGAATTTCTAAATGGTCAGACGTGAAAAAGTTCGTGACGTAATTGTTCAAACATGATTATGTTGCGATCTTCGTGTTACATATGCCCGTGTGGGATATATTATATATCTAATATGTGCAGTTCAATTATTTAATTGAGCATGAAATTCTAACAAATGGTTTGAAGCTTTTGTATTTTTAATATATGGTATCATAGGCATGTTTTAAGCAAACGCAACTAAAGGTAAAAGACTGCGAAAAATGAAGAACATGTAAGGAAATTGTGATATTCTATACAATAAAGGCAAGTATGAAATTCAGATCCTTTATTAAACTGTATTGCTGAACAAATTTTTGTATGAAAAACGGTTATATAACAAAGTGCACTGAAAAATTTTATTAGTAAACAACAGGTTTGATACCCTACAATAAGCTGTGGACCGGTTACAAGGGCAGTGTTGAGAGCAGGCGACACCAAAATCCAGCTACTCGCAACAGCAGGTGCAGTGGCGCCAGTGAACTCACGCTAAATGATCATCCGCGCGTCTTAGGCCATCAGCTCTGAGTGCCCAAACAATATAATTTATAGAGGGTAAGATTTTCAGACTTGGAATTTTGGACTGCATTGAACGTAGATCGTAATTTATGTACAGAAATACATGTAAAAGATTAGGAGATATAAGTAGATAATAAGCTAGCCATCTCTTGGCAGCTAAGTCCTATAAAATCATTCAATGATTCATCTCATTTAATATTTATCTATTAAGTCCTTAACGGTTTTCTTTATTACGAAAAGCACATAATAGCCGTAATTTTTCCTTTAGTACAGAGTAATTAAGAAAAGAATTAAGTCGTATTTTTTTGCTAAATTCTGTCTTATGTATTTGCACTGGAGTAACTTTATAGTTTATTCACATCAATTTCATATTTTATAGATATTACGGCGAAGTATTTGTCCACACGAAGTAAAGCTAATTTCGCATTAAAAGTCTAATAATTTGTATTCACAAACAAGTACCGATTGTTTATTAACTATTTTAAGCGGATTGCTTTAGTACTCCTACTGACAATTAAATCAATACTTTCCTTGATAACATTAATAACGAATATACAAGGTGGTTTGGAAAAGTTCAGGAAATACATTTCATTAGTTTGTTTGATGATAAATATACAATCAACATTTTTATAACAAACCTTTTACGTTTTTATTTATTTCAGCATTTGATACTATTTATTTGATATTAATTAGAGTCATTTTGGTTGATTTTGTTTAATAACATTGGATTATTAGGGGATTTTAAGATCGCATGAATTTGTGTTACCAAATTATGGTGAATGTTAATGAGATTTGCGTAATTATTCATTGCATATAGCGGACTTATTAAGAAAGTTTATAAATTTAGACTTTCGGAAACTTCTAAGTAAGTTATTTTAAAGTCAATTGTTAGGTTCAATATGTGAATTCCTTCTTTTGCAACCAATAGTACATCGACTTTTTTTCGTGGTGAGCAACATATGCTGCCCTAGGAAGTATGCGTTTGTAGATAACTCACACATACAAGTAACAGAGTACGTAGGTGCCTTTTTGGTGTTTCCCTTTCAATAATGCAGCACACAGTCAGACAAAATAGTCAACGTATGAATTGGTTTGTGGCAAGAATCGTAATGTATCATAATATTAAAGGTCTTAAAAATTTAATTAGAAAAAGAAAAAGTTAGACAATAATTATCATTAAGTATAAATTTAATGACAAAGTGGTAATTAGAAGTAAAAATAATATTGAAATAGAAGCAATCTTTGAGTGAAGTTATGGTAAATAAAAACATAGTAAAGTCATTTAAACAATAAGTAAGGCATAAGTGATTTTAAATAAAATGTGAAAAGTGATTAAGGAAAAAACTTTCTATTATAGCCAAATGTTAGTTGAGTTTAGTGTAGTAAACGAGGTGAACATTTTTGATTTTGGTAGACATGAAATTGCGTGGTCATTTACTCTGTTTTACCAACGTCCTCTACAAGACTCGAATTTAGTATTTATGGTGGCTCAAAGTCGATTTTAAGGATTTAAGTCCAATTAGTTAGAATATCTGAAAATCATGTATTTAAATTGGGAAACACAAGCCCATACCTTTTGGAAATTTTGAATTTAATTACACGAATATTTATTGAGGTGAACTTGGTGTAACATATAGTTATGTGTAGCATCAGGACACCAAGTGTTTGCAGGAAGTTATCTCAGATTAGATATAGACCCCATGAGGGTGAAGATTTTTCAAAAAATGAATGCAATAGATTTTTTCTAAAACAGACCCTAAACATTCAAAAAGGGACCAAGGACGTGAAGTTTTAACACATAAACACAATATAAACATGAAAATAAGTAAAACACATATTAAACACCCAAATTGGCTTCAATCAATAACCAAATGGGTACTAAATACATTAAAAAAAATTCAAAATTTTCACAGCGTAAGTCGAATTATTCAGCAATTTATCGGCGATGATAATACTAATTTAAATAAAAAGTATAGATAAATGGAAAGCTAAATAAAAAACAAAAACTTACACCCGAAGAAAGCAACCCCGCAATGTAGCACATCCTAGAACTTACGTAACATTGAAAGGTTAAAGGCATAGTCTACCTTAGCCGACAATCGTACATAACCGTGAGTTAGTAGTAAGCGTAAGGATTTTAGCCGCATAGAGCTTTAAGTTCCTTAAATTATATAACCGACTAGGTGCGCAACTATTTGTATTCAGTAAATTTATATCAACAACACAATTATCGTGGTGCCAAATGTATACCTTTAACAGTAAAATAAAAACAGGGCAACACTAGGCAGCACAACCACAAAATTACCTCAGCTTTATGCATAAGAGAGCCAAAAACTAGCAATTCTCGGACCATAACAACAAATCAAAAGTACATATTTAATTATACAATACAACTGAATAAGCAGAGAACAGAAATAAAGCGAGTCTTAGCACTGCATTAATAACGTTTTAGTTAGCGAAAATAGTAATTTAATAAACCGAAGTAGTCGTAGCAGTAATTTAGCACTACGCAAACCATCCCCGGTGTGGTGACAAACCGATTCTAACCAAAATTAGCGTCAATAAATCTGTTTAATTCCATTATCAAAGTTTTCCGATAATCAGATAGATTAAATGCATCATGGTTAGGGTTCTCTCACGTAAAAGAAGAACACCAAATCATCCGTTGATGTTGCTTGTTGTATAGAAACATTTTTTAAATACAATACTATCTTAGCAGCTAGATGGCGCTGATAGAATTTTTTTACAAGACAGAATTAGTTTAAATAGAATTAGGTAAATCTGTTTAACTTAGAGGTCTCCTACTCTGTAAAACCAATTCTATAACTTTTTTTTTTAGGTACCCTTTAACGGACGCAGAACCGCTACTACCTTGTTTGCTATTAAGACAATTATCAACATTTTAGCGAAACACTTGCTGCGAAGTTTGTAGGCGCATGTCTCATGTTTACCACCATAAGAAGCTTACACGTTTTCTCATTTCTGTTATGTAGCTAGTTACATTTGTCTTGTTCTATTTTCCTTACGCCATTAGACTACTACTAATGCAATTAATTTCTATAAAACATTATCTGTATTATACTTGAGGATGTTGATTAAGAGTGTCAACATCCAAATGCAAGTAGGTTTGGCCAATTGACACCCCTGTGTCGAACTTACACTTGAATTCATTTTATGCTTTTATTTGAATTGGGCAATTTTTGGTTAATTTAAATTACATAAATATTTGATGCGCTATTCTATATTTAATTCCTTTGTATCATTGACCTGTTTGAACGGCTTAATGGAGAATACGTGGTGTCTATTTTATCTTTTATCTTAGTGAGTCACGCCCCCCTCACGCATCTAAATGCACTTATGCCTGCTGACCGAGCCTCTGTGCAGCCGAACTACTACAATTCCGTAAAGCATGTGACGTTATCTTACTTTCGGGGCGCCACTGCTTTGTATACGTTATAAGTTTATACATCATTTTTGAAGATATCAAATACTAAGAGTGATTTCATTTTGGAATTGATTAGTTATTTAAGAGGAATTTTGTTCTAATTATCCAGTTAAGCAAAATGTAAGAAACGTAAGTATACCTAAGTAATAACCGACGCCATAAGGAATCAAACGATTGTATGAGCTTAAAAGTTATTATGAGAATCTCAATATGGGTGGATGGGTGGTAAGGATTTAGACTCTGGGCTGTTTTAATGAATATTTAGTCAAGTAATAGGTTCTGAGGGCGCTCCATGGCTTCAACAAGTATGATGTTACATTCAAATCTGCATTGAACTATCGAAAAATACAATAACCTATGGACGGAACTAAGGTGTAACGCAATGTCGAACAAGGCTTAGCAACTATTAATCCCTGATATGTAACTACATTTATGCGCGATTGCATTATAATAGATTTATAACCAAATTTCTTTGATGTAACCGTCCTTTTATAGCCCGCGTACGTCATTATCACCCAGCAGATCATAATTACACGTTGAACATTGAAAATAATAGGGATAAAACTATGAGTATATTTAAAAATATTTACAATGAAATTATTATAATTAGTCATGTTTATGCTAGGTGACACAATTCCTCAATTTCATTGATCTTATTTCTGGAAATATCTTAGTTACAACGTCTAAAAGCAACTAAACCAAAACGTCAAATGAATTATCAATTTGTGATGCCTGCTTTTGTACTCGTTTAGTAACCCGCCAATTCTAACTATCATAAATGAAAAATGTATTTTTTGTAAAAACAATTAACGTTGTTTCATTTCAAATATTCAATATATTAATCGTGCATAAAATTTTGTATGCATTGCGGGCACTGTTTTTTGGTCCTACGGGACTTTCCTGGTGCCTCGCACCTTATAAACCTCGTTATATCCTTAATGCATAAATATAGTGGTATTGGTGAAACCACCATCCGAAGAAAAGTCCATCGTATTGCGAATAAATACAAGATAAATCAACGTTAAGTACACGTTTCATCTCTGTCAGAAGTGGGGTATGGTAGATGCAGTAGGGAACTAATGTAGATCAAGACCAGATGCAGTTCCAAATATAATATAGATTAATAAAAATTATAATGTCGCCTAAAGTAAAATAGAGGATAACATATCAATCGCAAGGTTAAAATAGTAAAAAGAGGGCAGGTATAACAACGAAGTGGAACAACCAACTGCAAAGGTTAGGTAAAGTTTTACAAGAACTAAAGGCAGAAACCCTTCGATTTATTTGATTGATGAACCCTACGGATAAACCCCGAGCTTTGAGATGAATCTCGTGCCTAAAAGATCAGTGATAGCCTACTAAAAATTCATTGGAAATTTTAAATTTGTACACAATAGCAAAGACAAATGTTAAAACTAACTTAAACTTCAACCACTGAATCTAATTTAATTGTAACGCAACCAATTCGATGATAAGTAAGGTTTGCAAGTGTAAAATAAATCATATACAATTATTGCACTAAAATTCAGTTCAATTAGAACAAAACATTAATCTTGATACATTTGGTCTTTACTCTTATTCCCAACACAAAATATCATTCTCTAACCTAACGTAGAGCTAACTTTTTCAGTAATCGATTCAGTTACTTTCATTTCCTTTTAAACGATTCACTAGGTATTTTCTTTTATCGCTTAATAGAATACATATTTACATAATACTGTAATTTCCAATAAAGCAACCATCCCTTCCACTATGTTAAGGATTTACAACTACCAATTAATTTTCTTTAGTGTGTCTTTACTTATAAAATAAAAACTATACTTAATGAAATTGAAAACTTTCACGACTTACCTTCATAATTAATGTTTCCGTTCTTTTCATTACGCACCGTAAATACACACAATTTTTCTTTTATTTTGACTGATTGGTTTATTAGTGTTATATTTGTCGTTTCGTAATGCAGTCGCTATAATCTTTTATGAACTTTCCAATATCTTTTTTACTAGTTCTATTTTACAAATACAAGACTCATTGTTCTTTATGACTTTATATATATATATATATATATATATATATATATATATATATATATATATATATATATATATATATATATACAGTGCGTTCAATATAATCGAGCGCACTCAATAACTCTTTTGTATTGCGTTTCACAAGAAAGTGTTTAAATAGTTTTTTATTCATTTACAAATACTCTATTAAGTGCTTGGTTTGGATAATTTTTTAAGCTTCCGGTCAACTTTTTCACTGTTGTTCATTTTAAACAATTATTTCGATTGAAATCAAATTAAACTTTTATCTTGATTGTCAATTGCAATAAACGAAAAATAATTGCGAAGCGATTTTGTTGACGTACGCTGCCTACGGTTTTGTTTGATTCTTCTAATCGTATAATAAAGTTGAAAAACTTTCGATGGCATTTTTCTCTAATTTTTTTTATAAAACCCTATAAGAATTTTATACGTATGTATTGATAAAATAATAAGCAATAATGCAAAAACATATATACACAGTGTGATTTAAAAAAATAAAATTATGTGCGCTTCCGGTCAAACCGGAAGCTTAAAAAATTATCTAAACCAAGCACTTAATAGAGTATTTGTAAATGAATAAAAAACTATTTAAACACTTTCTTGCGAAACGCAATACAAAAGAGTTATTGAGTGCGTCCGATTATATTGAACGCACTGTATATATACACAGGGTTGCCCACTTGACCCATATTCTTCGATAGTACCTTTAATATTTATTTTAGGAAAAAAGGTCACAAGACATTCTTTACTCAGATTTTCCTTGTTTACAACTTGAAAATATTTTGAACCCGCACGGCTTTCGGTTTCGTCTGTACAGGACCGTACTCAATTAAATGGAACACCCTTTAAACTGTAACATTTTTGGAATCCACATTAGATTCTAGGCCAAGTTTGTTTGACCTTTCACCTACTTAGGTCCACTCATTTAGGAGAAAATAAATGTTTTAAAAAATTGTCTCCGAAATTAACATTCAGTAAAAAAATCATAACTATTCAATCGTTGGCAGTAGAGATTGTCATAAACACAAGACCCTTTTGTTTATTGATATGCTGATTTTGAACGAAATTTGTTGCAAAAGGGCCGTACTGATATTTTTCTAACGACCACGGAAGAAATAGCAAAAGTCGATTATTTTAAATGGAACACCCTGTATATTTTCTCGTGAATGATCTGCTTTTTAAGTTGTCTTTAATTTTTGTTAAATATGTCCACACCGAAAGTTAATAGTTTGCGCGATAACCTTAGTTTGAATTATTGTGTTTTTTCGCCCGATCCTCAAAACAAAATTAAAGGAAACAACAAACACTAACACTGTTTGCATCAGATATTAACTATTATTACCTAAATTGTGTTGTCACTTAAAAAAAAACAGGAATATGAAGAAAAAAAATCGATCGTATTAAAAACGTTATTCAGAGAGTATGCTGTTCTTTAATCGTAAACGCAATTATCATGTTTCCATGCCCATAACTACAAAAATTGCAATACGCAGACGACATGTGTCGGTTTAATTTCAATTGAGTGTATTTGACACATTATGGCTCAAAATCGAATCGAAAATGTAACGTTTTCCAAATAACGAACTGGTGGATATGGTTTTCATTCTCGGCGAATGTTTACGGAACCCGTTATTGGTTACGCGCGTCTACAAAGAGAAGTACCCTGATAGATGCCATTCAAAAATAGCAGCATTTTAAAGTCTTCGTGGCCTCAGGGGGGAGTGTGGCATATTGAGAGCCTCCCCGTGAAAGATCAGTCCTGAGTGAGCAGAAATAATAATGGCAGCCTTGGTTGAAGACCCAAGAAGGAGTGCTAAGCAAATTGGGAAATTTCAGAAATTAGCGGGCATCAGTTTGGCGTACTATTAAAAGCGTCCATTTTCATCCATACCGGTTTCAAAGGCACCAGAAACTTCTTGGGAATGACCGTTTAAGTTGTTTGGGTTTTTGTTGTTGGGCCAATGACACTTTTTAATAATGTTTTATTCACAGACGAGTCAACGTTTCAGAATGAACAGTCACAACTATCATTATTATTCTGGTATAAACCCACATGTGACAAGGGAAGTCGTCCGTAAGTATAGATATTCGCTAAACACATGGGGCGGAATTCTTGGTCAATATGTAGTGGGGCCATATTTTTTCGACAGACAATTCAAATAAGTATGGTATTTCCTATCACGATGCTGGGCATAGGAACAGTAAAGTGGACCAATATTAGCTGCAATTGATAAATTACATTTACCACTTTTGATCACCTTAACTTCGACAATCGGTGTTCATGGTGAATTTAGGAAAGCAAGTATAACTTTCCAAATATTACTGTAATTTAATAAAAACAATTGTGTTATTTATTATATTACACTAGCGTGGAGCCTCGCTCCACGTTATGTCACAACACACCCCAATAACCGTTTACGATGATTATATAATTTTTCTTATAAAAATATAAAACATAGCGGATACCCTATTTAAAAATATAAATTTAAAAAATTTCAAAATTCGGGAAAATCAAAATCATGAATGAATCGAATGTGCCTATTTTATTGGTCTAAAACCATCCTCGCAGTATTACTTTCTAATGAAACCTATTTTGAGCACATCGGTTGCGTGGTTTCAAAGCCTATAACGGACATAGGTAGAAACAATTTTTGTGTTTTATAGATATAGATTACACCTAATCACATCTGGTTCTTACCAATTTGGATTTGTGCTTAAACGGTAAACGAACACAAGGCTGTGTTGATGTGCTTCGATAAATTTTAGAAGCACATGTCAAAGTTGGGATAAGCTAAGATACTTGCTGTGTGGAGTGCTTCACACTTGGGTTCGGTGAAACTAATAGTAATTGAGTTTGCTGCATTCACTGTTTGGAAAATATATGTTCTAGAATCTATCTATCTACCACTCGTTTGATGTGTTCTTCTAAACACTGTTGTGCTTTAAATTGTTACTGAAATTTTGATAGCTGTTACATGTAATTAATTGATTATTTGCGACTTGTGCTCACACACCACGTGTGTTCTATATGTGTTATTTCGGCTAATAACCAAGCTTGTTTTGATAATTATGGTTCATTAGGGCTAGTAGCTTGCTAAGTTACCTGCCCAAAAGGGTCTATCGCTGGGTGAACATGCTTCAAACGTGTGAAATAAGTGTACCTAATGTAGTTAACTATACTTTGTGCATCCGCCTAACTTGGGGGTGCTGTTTTTGATTTATTATGTATAAGGTTACTTTTAGATGAGGATGGAGAGATATTGTATGTTAAGTAGTCTGCGACCATATGAACTGTAGATACATTTATTTTCGGGGTTTACTGTAATAGTTAATGATACAAAATTCCATTGAATGGCATTATCCAGAATAAGAAATTTTTACTAGTGAGGAATTTTGAGGCGTAGCGGGGAGATTTCTGTGTTTAAGAAAGAATACTAAGGGAAGCATGGCTGTCCAAATAAAATTGATTTGGTAATTGTTTTTCTTTTATTTTATTCTAAAATAGCACTGTTCTTAAAAGGGCTGTTTTTCTACACCTGACAGTATCTCTTAATCGAAAGTGATATTGTAATTTTTATTGATGTATCAAAATGGAGCATACGACTACTATACAAATTTTTAGGTAATTAAGCATTATAGTTTGCGAAATCATTAGTAAAAGTACCTAAAACGAGAAACCTTCTACATTGTTCTAAATTTAACTCTGCAAATTGCAACATTTAAGGCACCGGGACTGCAAAAGGGGACATATTTGCATACTATTAATATCAAGTATAATTTTACTTACCACTAATACTAGGACCCATTAAGAGCACAGAGGCAGGTTGTGGAGTTGGTGCGTCTGGCTTAACTTCTAGTTCTAAACTATTTGCTTTATACAATCTAAATAAGGATGCTTCACATCGCAGTCTAATAGTACCCCAACTACCACCAACACCAGTTAGTTCTAATTTGCTGGTAGCTGTTTCCATATGGTCTTCATCTACTTTAACGGATGTAGACGTTGAACCTGGTACCTGAAACAAAATTATCATTAGTCATACTTAACTTAAATTAAGTACAACAAAATGGTTGTCGTCTAATTTTATATATTCCCTCAAGCGTACTCGATGGGATACTCATACAGCAGGAAAAAGACCCTTTCAAATAAACGCGGTACATAAAATAACAACGAAATACATCGAAGTTATAAAAAAAATTATTAAGAATTATGCGAGATTATTTTGACGCACTGGGTATATGCAATATTGTGTTGTGCGTAGAACGTATTTTAGATGGTAAATGAACCTAAGTTTGCACGAGAATGTTTTCTGTGTGTAGAGGGTGTAAATTAGCGTAAATGGTACGTGACTGGAATTTTAGTAAAGCGTTGTGTATCATGCAAAAGGGTATTTAAATGTTGTATGAAGATTTTTAAGTTGAAAGTATTAAATTCGATTGAGAAGTAATATTTTGGTAAAACTCCTATTGAGACGATAATGGTTAAATGCTACCAGAATTTGCCACTGTATTCTGTGGAATGCGGTATTAAAATTGTTGTAAACGTGAATTTATGGTATGTTGAATTGTATTAAAGTGTATAAAAGAATATGTATGTATATTTTTGCTTAGACAAATGTCGTAACATTGGGCAATAAAAAATTGAATGCATGCACAAGGACAAATTGTGCGGAAGGAAGACTCGCACGTATGTAAAACCCATAAAAAGTTGAATATAGATCTGGACAGTATATCGAGTGAATTTGAACGCGAATTAGGGTTTGTGAAGAAATTACAGGTGACTGCGTTTTTTCTTGTACCGGCTGCGTTAGTTCTATTTCAAACTTTCCGCTCGGCAAAGACGCGCAATGGAAAGCTCCTTTGGGATAGGTTGATTGTGAAAAATATGACATTGGGAAAAATGGGTGACCGCAGGTATTTAAGGGAGAGACTACTAGGGTACAAGAAGAGACGCTCAGCTTAAGAGGGGTCGCGCGCAAGTACTTTGTGATATCATAAAAACGATCAGTGCTGGTTTTTATTTGTAAATAATTAGTGTCGCAGTGCATATTAGTCTACTGCAAAAGCACATGTTAGGGATGAAGTATTTCAATACTTACAAATGAAAATATTAATTTGTGAATTGAAAAAAATACTAGTAATTTTTTCAAAATTTAAGAAGTAAACAGCAAACATCGAGTTGGAAGTATTTTGTATATATACAACCGTGTGACTCAAAAAGGAACCTAAAGTGATTCTTTATGTAACAAAATAAAGTTGTGTTTAAACACTTATAAATTAGATTAAGCACATTGCATTACACATTGTGTCGAAACACTTAAGAATTATAATGTTAAAGTGTAAATGAATATATTCTGTGACTAACATTGGTTTTTCGAGAACGGCATATCGTAAACCCCATCGACTAGACTCTTATCAGTGACAAGTGTGGATACATAATTAAGGATTAATTACAACGAATAGTGGACACATTATAACGGATAAAGCACTGCGGAACATATTTATGTAAGAATAATTTTAGACCTTTTAATGGTAGAGGTTTGATTGTCTTTAGAGGTGTCATTGTTTATACTGTAAGCTGCATTTCAGACAATAAGGATAATCAATCAACATTACCGTTATTATATGTTCAGATAATAAGATTTAGGGGTTTTTAATCTATAAGCAATATCTGTAAATATCTTTAAAGCTTGGTAATACGTATTAATTAACTTATGTGTTTATTTGTCTAAATTGTGATTCCTTAGTCTAAAGGTTAAAAGTAAACCAATATTATAAGAATTCATTGTTTTTGTGTGAAATTACATAGAGGATTATACCGTTTAAAAGTAATCAATCTTTTGATATTTTGGTTTAATGACTGATCTGAGAATTGTTTATTTTGAGTGATTAACAGTTATTAACAATATAATACTGATAACAAGATATTTATTAACCAGAAATTTCAGATTTGAATTATTACAATTCGTTCTTGATGCTGCATGATTAAGTACAATTTTAAAAAGAAACTATTCCAAACAGTACTTAATAAAAATATACGATTCATGATCGACGCACTGATTGTCATGTCTTTAAAATCTGTAAATACGAATTAATGTTCGTATGGTTAAAAATTAATAGACAAAAGTACTATTTTTCTAAATTGGGTGATATTTATTTATTTCACAATTTTTATGACAGTTATAAATATTAATCGATTTGTATACGAGGGTAAATTAGAAATTATCCAAATAACGTTTTATTACTTTGATTTTGTGAATATACAGTGTGCAAGCCTCTCCTAGGACTATTTAGAAAAGTTCAAGATTGTGCTGTCACCTAGAGACAACTTTTCTTGGATTGAATGTTGTTATTTGTTCATTTTACGTCTTATATCGGTCCCGCCCATTTCCAATGTAGTTGGCTTGGTAACCCGGTTACCTCGGTAGGCCTGCACGACGCCTAGTGCGGTTTGACAGTGTAACAATTCACAGAAAAATACAGTAGAAGAATTACTCGATAACAAAGCATCTTTTTGCTGTAACAATGAACATAATTCTAATCTATTTCCTTGAATACAATTGATCAGTAATAAAACATTCAAATACATTTTTACCCAACGAATATGATAATATACTAGAGAATTAGTATGTTTATTAAGTACAAAAAGACGTTCCTTAGTACTGTTGCAAGAGTCTACTTTAGCGTAGCTAGAGAACGCTGCAGCGGCAAGGAGTTTTAGGTTAACCGCCCGGACCTAGTTATTGTAACTCCATATGATGTACCTCCCGCAATTAATAGTACAAATAGGATATTCCGGCACAGGAGCGCCGCAGAGATAAACATCCTTTCTTTGGCTTCTCGTGGAACTAATATGGATTATTCAGATATCAATAAGAATACCAAACACCAGGTGTTGGTAATCAAGGGCTCCAACAGTAGTACGGACGATATAACTACAGGCACTTGAGTTAAGAAAATCAGGGAACAAGAGCCTTCAAGACTTAAGTTACCTGCGACTCAACGCAGGAAGATAAACCTGCTGAAATAAAGTAAAAGGGAGAGAGTAGCTGCAATAAGTTACGATCCACCAAGAAGTCTCTGCCAGAGGGCCCGCCTAACACTGAAAAGCCTACGAGATACGGGTCGGTTTCTTCAGAGACTTAGTGGTAGCTCAATGGCGGTGCAAATGGGAGGAAGCAGGAAGGAGTTAAGCTTGGAGCCGCATTCCTCCCATATGACCAATCAAGCCGACCACCAAACAATAAATTAAAACAGTTGGTTGACGGACGTATGGCAAATCATCATTACATGTAATGCAAACGCTTATTTGGAACAGCTCTAATTTCAACAACAGAGGTGAGTCGAATTGAAAAATTAAAACATGTTTTAATTTGAAAAATTAAAACATGTTTTAATTTTGCAAATTTGTTTACATTTTCATACTAATTTAATTAATTTAAAATTTAAACGACATCATTTTTAACTTTTTTTTTTCATGTTAAGGAAAACTAAATTTTCTAATTATATAGTAATATTGGTGGTTGTTACCGGGGATTGTTTTTGGGACAAAATGTCTACCTTACAATCTTAAAAAAAATGGCTTTAAATTGGTGTTACTTTGGTAATCTGCCAATCGGAAGGAGCGTGCTGTGTGCGCAAAAATCTCGATTATAATCAATTAATGCGTTAATTGATGAATCGAGAATTTGGTTAATCCAGCGATTCTCAACCTGTGTGGAGCGTCGCCCTAGGGAGGCGTGATAACTCTCAATGGGGGGCCTGAGCAAATAAAAAAAAAATTATTTAAAAAATATTAAACTTACTGAAAAAAAATCAAAATAAAATACATTATGACATAATGAAAAATAAAATACACGTTTACACTGATATAATATATAGATAGAATTGTATCAGTACTGCACAATGTATTTAATAATTAACTTATCAATACTAAATTAAAAAAGTTTAATCATTATTAGAGACTCCCTTGGGCTTGTCTTGCAGAGGAAAGTTTTTCGAAACAAGGTTTAATATTAGAAATTGACACTCTGAATTCTTTTTCTACGTTTAGCTGAGATCTATACTTTGTCTTCGAAGCAACCACCACAGAAAATCCGGGTTCGCAAAGGTAGGATATTGAAAATGGTAATAGTATACGAAACGCTCTTGTTTTCAGTGCAGAAAAGTCATTGAGTGGAAAATTCAAAGAGTGATTTATTACTAAATTGATTTCGCCACTTGCCGTGAAGTCTATGAAGGTTTCTTCTTCGGCAGTTGAGAGACCTTCGGAGTATTTTGAAATGGGTCCCTAACCCACTCGTAACTTACTACCAAGTTGTTGTCAGCAAGAAAGTACTTTTTAATCAGGACGACTAAATGCTTTTAAATGGTTACAAAAACAACTTTCACATGTTGTTCTTCAGCCTTCTAAGTTTTAACACATTTGCAATCATTTCTAGGTTCTTTTACTATAAATTTGTGCTACATAATTCCAATTTTCTATAAAATGCCTTAACTTTATCACTCGTATCCAACATATGTGTGTTTGTTCCTTGGAGTTGAAGATTCAAGGTATTTCATTTCTCGAAAATGTCGACCAACCAGCTCAATTTAATAAAAAAAACATCTCGAAAATACCTTTTCTTAATTATTAATAAAGATATCACACTCTTTTTACGTACAAGCCGACTTTATTTTTAATCCCACGTGAGACCGGATTTTCCACCCTTATTTTTAAGCTTATTTAGGACTTTTCACCCTATTTTTAATTCGTGTGAGACCCATTTTCAACCCTATATTTTAATCCGTGTAGCATTTTCACCCATTATTTAGATTCGTTAGAGTTTTTACCCTATTTTTACAACTTGTGAGACCGGATTTTCCCCTATTTTTATAATTCACGGTGAGCGATTTTATCCTAATTATTTACACTCCGTGTAATCGTTTTCACCCTTATTTTCTCCACTGTGAACATTTTCACCCTTAATTTTAATACCCCGTGTGAGACAATTTTCTCCTAATTATTTTTCAATCCACAGTAGACAGTTTTCAACCTAATTATTTTTACTCCTTACGTATAGGACATGTATTACCATTTTTATTATTTTTTTGGGGTTATGGCTTATTAAGGACCTTTTGAACAGATTTTTAAGTGAGGAACTGGTCCGGTCTTGGTGCTGGACAGGATAAGTCTTAGAGTTTGGCCTTGGTGGTGGAGCTAGGGTTGATCAGTCTTGGTGATGGACTAGGGTTTAGAACTGATTTAAGGTTGACCTGGGGAGACTTGGATTGGTCTTAGTTTTTTATAATATATTTACTTAATTAAGGTCTTTTGGTTGTAACCCTGAGAACACGATAAATGTTAAATTGTCATAAATTTTTGAGAAAACGTTTCAATAAGATAAAATGCTTTATGGATTAAACTTGGGAATTTGAATGCAGTAAAATTTAATTTAGAACATTATTTTAGTATCGTATTAAAAACCTCAGTGAACTATAAAAATTACTGGCATTCTATAAACAAAAACATTTTATTAAGTTAATTAACAAACATTTGTTTTCTAAAAATATTAAAACATAGTTTACCTGCATTGAAATAATATCTATCGTTAAGAATGTTGTACCTTAATATTTTTAAAGAAACTTAATTTAGATGTTAATGTAAAAAAATCTGTAAATAAATAAAGTTAACACACACTACCAGATCTGTAACGTTTTAACATGATAGTCACCCTTTGTGTTTAAACAAACTTTCAGTTGTGTAAAACTCATTTTCCATCATAGAATGTAAATAACAAACAACTCATTGTCTTTAAAACAAAAAAAAAAAAAAAAAAAAAAAAAAAAAAAAAAAAAAAAAAAAAAAAAAAAAAAAAAAAAAAAAAAAAAAAAAAAAAAAAAAAAAAAAAAAAAAAAAAAAAAAAAAAAAAAAAAAAAAAAAAAAAAAAAAAAAAAAAAAAAAAAAAAAAAAAAAAAAAAAAAAAAAAAAAAAAAAAAAAAAAAAAAAAAAAAAAAAAAAAAAAAAAAAAAAAAAAAAAAAATAAAAAATAAAATTTTTATTCATTAAATAAGATTAACATAATTAAACACGTATTTCTAAGTCTTAGGAGAAATACCTCGACCATAAAAGAGCGTTTAGATTTATAAACATATCCCAGGGCTATGTTAGAGTGTGGTTAGGTCAATACTCAGACATCCCGAAGATGTCCGATTCTACCGAACGTTGACGAGCACTTGCGCACAAGACCAAAGGCTAGCTGCGTTCTGGCTCTTAGGAAAATACCTCGACCATAAAAGAGGCGTTTAGATTTATAAACATGCCAGGGCTATGTTAGAGTGTGGTTAGGTCAATACTTCAGACATCCCCAAAGATGTCCGATTCTACCCTAACATTGACGAGTACGCTTGCGCACAAGACCCAAGGCTAGCTGCGTTCTCGTTTCTCGTGTGTTTCGCTCTTTAAAGTGTAACTGTCATCGAGTGAGCATTACTATAATGTATTCTCCTGTTTATGAGCCAACATCAGCGGACATTAGAGATTTTACTGACTTGTTAATAAACTATTACAACATAACCGTTCAAGATAATGATGAAAGCGATGACGTGGTTGAGCTGGTGTATCTCACATCCAAGATGATGATTCACAGAAGAGAAAGAAGAGCGATGAGGTAGGGGAAGGGCAAATCTCAAAATCATGATGATGATGATGAGGACGACTCACGGTTCAAGAAGAAGAAGAAACCGATAAAGCATGTTATTAAATAATAATGATGTATTGTTGTTTATAATAATAATAATAATAATATAATATTTTCAAAACGTTAAGCTTTCCTTCGGTTTTGTTAATAAACCTGTTTTTTCTAGCGGTGCTCCACCGTCTTGATTCATGTTTGCAAGTTTACAAGTTTTTCGCTTTAGCGTGTTTTCGCTCGTTGTGTGTGTGTGGTTGTTGTTGTGTGTGTGTGGTTGCACGTGTGGCGTGCGAACGCTCGTACGTGGAGCTTGCGTACGTCGAGCGTGGACGTTCGTGCGTACGTGCGTGGCGTACGTGGGTTCGCACGTTGCGTCGTCGAGCGTACGCGAGCTGCGTCGTGCGTGCGTGCGCGTTTTTTTCGTTTGATCCTCGTGCTAAAGCAGTGCTAGTCGATTGTATGTAGTTGTAGGCCCTATTGTGTTGACTAAGAGCTAATTTTTTTTTTTTTTGGGGGGGATGTATTTATTTATGATAAGATCAGCTTGCATGTAAAGTAATATAGAGGTGAAACTAACTAGCTATGTGTTTTGCTACACGTATCACAGTATTGAAGATTCTGTTTATGTATTAGAAAACGTATTACAGCTTCGAAACAGAGTGCATAAAAATTGAAGAAAGTGAATGGTACAACTTCGGCGAGCAACTTAAAGGTTTTAAGTGTTACAGCATTCCCAGAGCAGGTTGAAACCATTTAATTTAGGACTAATTGTCCATGTAAAATGTCTGATAAACTATTAGGTTATTAACTTGTTTATAGGTTACAATATAATCGTTCAAGGTGAAGACGATGAGATGGTAGTATCTCAAAATTCGATGATGATGATATCCATGAAATTTCAAATAAAATTAGCTTACGTCACTCTTATTTTCAAATTAGAAATAAAACGTTTAGTTGACTTGCTATTAATCCCATCTGATAAAAAATCAAAAGATATATGCGGCAGAAGTGTTGAGATGTTGAAATCGACCCCAGCCACAAAGAATGTGTTTTCGACTTGTATGTGCTTCTAATCAACTACCAGACACGCACCTCGACGGTGCGATTATCGTAAACACGGACCCTGTAAACAACCAGATTGATCTTTAATCATGATATTTAATAGATTGTTTGAGTTTCAAACACTTGTTCTAGGTTAACAATTTTCCAAGGTAGAATGAGTAAACGTAAATAAAACTTTCGTATAAAAATGACACCTGAGTCTTAATTAATAGAAAATTTTTTATGAATATTTTTTATTCTAATAAAATATTATAAACCAATTTACGTCAATTAAACTCAGTGTACATTTTTTATAAAATTTTTTTCACATGTTACTCTTTCCTTGAAAATTTAACTAAAACAAGTATTTGAAACTCAAACAACCCTCTGTTACCACTCTCAATATAGAGGTCAATGCTGGTCTGGTTTGTCTGAATCCGTGTTTAGATAATCGCACTCGGTCGAGGGCGTTCAGTTTATAGAAGCACATAAATAAAAATTTTGCTGGTCGATTTCAAGCATCTCAACACTTCTGCCGCATATTCTGTGTATTTTTATCAGATGTTAATAGAATCAACTAAACGTTTTAAAATTTCTAATTTGAAAAAATTACTTAAATAAAATTAAATTTAATAATATTAGAATTTATTAACCATTATTTGGTTTTAACCTTTAAATTAAGAATATAAAAAGGAAAGTAATTAACTAATTTTACAACAATTTATGGAATTTAAATTCCAAAATTAAATGGTTTTTATAAACCTTTGTGCCTTAAATTTAAACTTTATTTTAAAGAAGGTAAATTATTTCTTCAATTTTAATACTGAAGGTTGTTTAATATTTTTAATTCTAAAGAATTAATACTGTTTTTACACAAAAAAGTTTAGTTACATAAACTTACATCAAGGCCTTAAACTTACAATTAATTTGTTAACCATTAATTACAATTTTAATACGTTTAAACACAAGCTTAATTTCTTTAAAAAATTAAGGCTACAACACTTAACACGATGATAATTTCATGCAGGTAAACAGAAAGCGAGAAACACAAACTGTAGTATTAAACTAAAGTTTGCATTAGAAGCCGAATTTTAAGTTACGAGGATAAACGTAAAATAAGGTTCAAATTAATTTTACGTCTCAAATTCCCCAAGTATGAAACCAACAACCAAACACAAAAAACGGGCCAAAATAAGGAAAAATTTTAAATTGAAACTGGAACCCAGGGTACAACCGGCCTTAAAAAGTAATTCAAAAAACCAACATTAGGCCAAATAAATTTGTTTAAACTTTATAAAACATGCAAACTATGGTCTGAAACTTGATTAATAATGTTGATAATCTGGCAAAAAATTTTTTTCGAGGAACCAAATGACTCGGTGACTCTTTCGTGAAATGGACTTAAGGATTATTACAACATAACAGATAAGAACGTGTTGAGCTAATCAATTATGAAGAAAAGACAATGAAAGGGAAATCTAGATGATTTATACGAGAAGAAAAGAAACCATTAGTTATTCTGTTTATAAATGTTATTTTCACGTTACTTCGTTATTATTTTGCAAGTTTAACATTTTGAATTATTTTCGCTTTGTTTCGTGTGTGTGTGTGTCTGTGTGTGCGTGTACGTAGCATGGCGTGTCGAACGTGCGTACGTGTTAGCGTTGCGTACGTCGAGCGTGCGTAGTTCGTGCGTACGTGGCGTGCGTGATCGTGAGCGTTCGCTATTGCGTGGTCGTTGCGAGCGTGGTTAGCTTGCGTGCGTGTGTTTGCAGATTTTTCGTTTGATACCTTCGTGCTAAATTGCAGTGCTAGTCGATTGTATGTAAGTTGTAGGCAAACTATTGATAAGATTAACATATAGAGCTATAATCTGAAGCGTTGCTTCTATACTGGTCGTGAAGTTATGTTTAATTAGCTTTTTTGACAGATGTATTTAATTTATGTATAAGATCAGGTTGCATGTAAAGTAATATAGAGGTAATACTAACTAGCTAATGTGTTTTGCTTGCTATATCACAGTATTGAAGATTCTGTTTATGTATTAGAAAACGTATACAGCTTCGAAACAGAGTGCATAAAAATTGAAGAAAGTGAATACGGTACAACTTCGGCGAGCAGACTTAAAGGTTTTAAGGTACAGCATTCCCAGAGCAGCGTTGAAACCATTTAATTTAGACTATGTCCATGTAATAATGTCTGATAAACTATTAGGGTTATTATCTTTATAGGTTACAATATAATCGTTCAAGGTGAAGACGATGAGATGGTAGTATCTCAAAATTCGATGATGTGTTTATGAAATTTCAAAATTAGTTATCACTCTTATTTTCAAATTAGAAAAAAACGTTTATGACTTGCTATTAATCATCTGATAAAAATCAAAGATATATGCGGCAGAAGTGTTGAGATGAAATCGAAGCCACAAAGAATGTGTTTTCGACTTGTATGTGCTTCTAATCAACTACCAGACACGCACCTCGACCAGTGATTATCGTAAACACGGACCCTGCAAAAACCAGACCAGCATTGACTACTACATTGACGAGATAACAGATTTTTGAGTTTCAAACCTACTTGTTTCAGGTTAACAATTTTCTCAAGGTAGAATGAGTATGCTGTTGTGAAATAAAATTTCGTATGATAAACATATAGTCTACAAATAATTAATAGAAAACATTTTTAATAACATTTTTCTTAGAATAATAAAATATTCATAAACCAATATACGTCAACTTAAACTCAGTGTACATTTTTTTATAAAAGTTTAAAGTGTTTAAAACTGTTCCTTGTCTGATGTAGATTTATAAACCTTCATGTTAATATACTAGTTTTGAAATCATTCGTATATAAGAATAATACATTTGCTAAACGATCTTCATCGTATACTTTAACAGTAAACCTTTTCAGATAGTTGATCACCCTATTAAAATGGAGCGTTAATAGTTTATAGAAGTACGAGTGTATAAAATACTCATTGTTTATAAACTAGTGGAGGTCGTTATTAATTCGTGTATAAGTTGATTTATGTAAGTAGATAATACAGGTCCCTTACATTTTATATATATTGAAAACATTACTTGAAATAAACGTATCAACTCTAATAATATTTTAGAAATATAAACCATTTTATATTGGTTTTAGACTATTAAATTAAAAAAAGTTATATAATTACACGGTAATTAGTAATGTGACAGTATTTTATACAAAATGTTATGGAATTTTAAACATTCCAAACACTTAATATGGTTTTTATAACATTGTGTCCGTATACGAATATTTTCAAACAATTTATTTTAAGAGAAAGGTAAATGTATGTTGCTGCAAGTGTAATAAAGACAATGAGGTTGTTTGTATATTTTACATTCTAATGATAAAATCAATAGCTGTTTTTACAACTAGAAAGTTTAGTTGACAAAAAAAGCGGTGACCATCACTAGTGCCTTAAAACGTTACAGATCTGGTAAGTGTGTTAATTTATTTATTTACAGATTTTAATTACAGTTAAAATCAAGCATTAAGTTTCTTTAAAAATATTAGGTACAACATTCTTACGGACGGATGATATTATTTCAATGCAGGTAAACTATGTTTTTAATATGGTTTTAGAAAACACAAACTGTTAATGTGATTAATTAACTTAATAAAATGTTTTTGTTTCATTAGGAATGCCAGTAATTTTTATAGTTCACTGAAGGATAATAATTAAATAAAAATAAGTGTTCTATAATTAAATTTTACTGTCATTCAAATTCCATAGATTAATCCTAATACAACTTTTTACATCATTATTAGAAACGTTTCTCCAATAATTCTTGTACAATTTCTAACATTGTAGTGTGCACCTCCAGGGTTACAACCAAAAGGACCTTAATTAGTTGAAGATAATTAGAAATAACTCTAAGACCAAGTCCAAGTCCTGAGGTCCAACCTAAATACAGTTTAAACCCTAGCTCCCCCAAGACCTGATAACCGCTCCACCACCAAGGCCAAATCTAAGACTATTAAAAAAGAACCAGGACCAGTCCTCACGTTAACAAAAGTCCTACGTCAAAAGGTCCTTAATAAACCATAAGACTCAAAAGAAATAATAAAATAGGGTAATATTCCTATTAAGCGAGTAAAAATAATTAGGGTTGAAAACACGGTTCACACTGGATGTAAAAAAATTAGGGGAAAATATGGTCTCACACGGGAGTTATAAAAAAGGGTGAAAAGGTCTCCACGTGGATGGAAAATAAGGGTGGAAAATCGGTCTCACACGGGATGTGTAAAAATAATTAGGGTGAAAATCCGTCTCACACGTGAATATAAAATAAGGGTGGAAAATGGTTACATTTAAAAAATAGGGGTGAAAAAACGTCCCACGTAAGCGAAAAAATAAGGGGAAAAAGGTCTCACACGTGGTATAAAAATAATTAAAAATACACATTGATAAATTGTTAATATTTCTTGAATTTTTAATTTGGACAATATTTTAATAAGGTAAATTATTTTTAATAATTTTTTTAAACAAAACGTTAATTTTCTTTAATTTAAAATGTTTATTGTATATATTTATTTAATTAATCTATTTTTAAATATATTAGTTTCTTTATAATCAAATTTTCTGTTTAATTTCAAATATTTATCAATCTATTTTAAATATATATGTTCTTATATGTGTTAAATGATTTAAAACGTAATTTTAAATTACGTTTTATAAGTTTTAAGAAATGAAAATTAAAAAATTTTCAATGTGTTCTAGTCAATAAATATTGTATAATATTTAACTGACTTTAAATATAGCTTCATATAATTAAATTTTGTAAATTATGTCTTTCAGTTTAAATTCTTTTACAAATAAAACGTCTTCAGACTTTTAAAAAATTAATTATTTAAGAATAAATTATTTAATAATTGATTGTAAATTAATTAGATTGAAAATTTTTATTGAAGTTATAAAAATTATGATAAAATAATGTTCTTTTTAAATTAGTAATATCCAGTTTGGAATAATAAATGGTATAACTGTAGTTTAAATTAAAAAATAAATTATTATAATTGAAAAAAATATAATGTAATCGATAATGTTTTGTAAATAGTTTAAAACAGTTTTTCATTACGAATTAAAATGTTAAAATTTCACTATTTAATTAGAATAAATGTTTACTAATTAATTAAATAGTAAAATTATCACGTCTAAGTGAAAAATGTTGAAAACAATGAATGATACAAATTAATGGTGTAATTAAAAATAACGTAAAAATTTTTTATATTATAAACATGTTTAAAAAATTTGATAACTATTTGCCTCGCAATAAACATAACGCTGATGTCCCTTTTTTAAATGCAAGAAAAGATTCTTTTTTAGACTCATTTTTACAATCTACTACGGTTTTAACTGTCATTAGCACAATATTCAGACAAGAACTCATTTATTTGGAAGCTAGAGCTTCTCTGTGGATCATGCAATGTGTCCATACACACTGTAGAGATTTTTGTTCCACACGTGCTTGTATACTTTGGAATCTTACAGACATTGTACGAGCACCATCGGTGTTCCGACGCAATATTTCCACTCTATGCTTGCCTCGTTTACAAAATCATATAAGATAGCAAATAATGCAAGTATCGTTGCTTTGAGTTCTACTGGTTTGCAGAAAAGTAGTTCTTCTACTGCTGACATGCCATCACAAAAGCGAACATAGGCAATTAAATGAGCATCTTTATTGCTATCTGTGGCCTCATCAAGCTAAATTGAAAACATTTGTCATGTAACTTAAAAGCTGATGCTGTATATCTTCAGCTATATCACCGATTCGACGGGCAACAGTATCATTTGATAGAGGTATGGACTACAATTGTTTGGCAAATTTATCTCCAAACATAGTTTCTACAATCTCAATTGCAGCTGGCCCAGACAAGTTTTTTTAACAAATGATTTTTGCTTTTCATATGATTTCAATTTTAATTCGAAGAATTCTCGGGGTTTCACTCACTATGAAGCGTTTCCAAATGTCGTTTAAGTTTAATAGGTTTCATGCTGTCTGCTGCTAAAATCATTGAACAAATTACACACAGGGGCCTTTCCTTCTTCATTGACTTTGGTGCTGGTAAACCCAAAATCTAAGCATTCTTGAGAATTTTTCTTCATTTTATCTTCGAAACCACGCTCGTCTGTGCTTCACTATCGTCTTCTGCTCGCTTACGCCCACTTCAAAATTTATCCATGACTCTGGAATACCGTGAATTGCAGTTAACATGCAAATTACAACATGCACATTCACGATCGAAGAATCGACTCGACTACAGGGCTCGACTGAGACTGGCTAGAAATGATTTTTTTTTTGGTATACTCATGCTTGTGGTTAGTAATCACTTATTTACAGGAGTCCTACTCCTCTTCAGCCCTGGTCAATACTTGTAGGTGCTGCGATATTTTGTGGTATTGTATAGTTTACAATCATGAGATGCGGTTATTTTTGGTGTAAAAAAAAAGAAAAAAAAGAATTATATTTATTTTAATATTTAATAATGCGTTAATTGGATTAAGTGTGTGTTGTTTAGTGGGGTGTAGCGTGCTTAGTGCGGTTTACTAGATTCGTTGTCCGGTTTCATGATAGGTCGTCATCGAATAGACGGGGGGATGCGGAGGGCATATGGATTCTTCTATCTCCTCGAGGCGGTCGTCAAGGAGCTGTGTAAGGATCCCGAGAGTGCTTGAATTTTAATTTATGTTTTCTTTGTGGAAATTGAGGAAACCGGCAGTTGTAGGGAGTGGTAGGGATTTCTTTGGTTGGGATAGTATCTCCGAAAATTCTTTTATGTGCAAGTGTTAAATTCTGTGTGTGATTGGTGGTATGTTGGCGTGCTGTGTTGTGAGGTCACTAGGGTACCTGAGGGGTAACCTATGTATGCGTCTAAAAATTCGGCATTCACAGGAGGCAATAGAGGAAAAGTGATTGGGATTTATATCCATAACAGGGCGGATGTATGTTTTGTAGGTGTGTTGAAGTGCCGGAAGGCGCCTAGTAGGTTTGTGCGGTTTCCAATCCCAATGAGTGTTCTTTTTACATCGGGGAGCCACTTGAGGGTTCTAGTAAAGAGGATTCCTAGGTAGGTGACTTCGTTTTAGAGTGTGAGTCTTTCTTGGTTTAGGGTGAGGGAAACATTTCTGGAGGCAAGCCTTGGTAACTTATCTTCGATGTAATTAGGATGTCGGAAGAAGATTGTTTGGATTCTGGTGGGATTGACGAAGACTCTCCATCGGTTCGCCCATTTGTAGAAGTTCCGAAGGGTTTTGGATATGTGGCGGAAGGCCGTTTCACTGTTCCGATTAACCGTCCAGAAGGCGGTGTCATCCGCAAACTGCGCAACGACTACTCCGGGTTGAGTAACTTCGGGAATATCGGAATCAAAGATAGTGTAGAGGATCGGGGCTAGGGCAGAACATTGTGGTACGCCTGGTGTAGGTTAAAAAGGATCGGAAAAGGTTCTCCCTACTTTGACCCGAACTAATCGATTAGTCAGGTACGAAAGTAGGAGTTTGGTGAAGGGGTCGGGTATGTTGAGGTTTCGGATTTTGTATAGGAGACCGGCGTGCCAAAGTCTGTCAAATACTTGCTTAATGTCCAGAAATAGCCAGATTGCATGCTTGCGATTGAATGCTCTGGTGGTCTCTGTAAACAGCTTCAACAGGAGTTCGCGACACGTTCGGTTGGGACGGAAGCTGAATTGGCTATTAGGAAGGAGGTCGTTGAATTCTAGGTGGTCCCTGAGTCGCCTGGATAGAATCTGTTCAAAGCATTTTCCGAGGGAGATTGGTCTATAACAAAAGGGTGAGGTTAGGTCGGCGTGGGGTTTGGGTATCATGACGGTGGAGGCCGGTTTCCAGTCCGTCGTGAAGTGGGATAGGATTAAAAATTGGTTGTAGATGTGGGAGAGTACTCGGAGGGCTGGGTCGGAGTATTTTTCAATTTATGCTGTCATGGCCTGGGGCAGAATTTTTTCCTTTTTTGAAATAAGTGTGGACCTGGTCGGGTGTGATGGGGGCATAAAAGGGATTCTCGTTATCGAGTTGGGTTAAGGTGCGGAATTCTTCAAGATGACCCTCGAGGAGTGCCTTGAACTGGGGATCATCTGGGGATCGGAAAGTGGATTGGAGGTGGTGACCAAAGAAATCGGGCTTTCCTTGGTCGGAGGAGATTAGGTTGCTCTGTAGGTTAGTTAGGTGGAATTTAGGGTTCACTTTTCTTCTGGTTAGCCTATCTAACTGCTGTTAGAAGAGTTTATCATTTCTATAATCTAACTGGGATGTGGCTTTGGTCCAGGAGTCTTCGGCGTATTTGTTGGCTTCTCGTCTGATTAAGGCGTTAAGGCGATTGTATTCGGTCTTGGGAGTCGGGTCCCTGGATCGCAAGCATTGACGATAGATTCGTCTTTTCTCCTTGATCCACTTCTCAATGTACTGTGGGAGCGATTTGCGGGAAGCATCGATCTTTTTTAGTGGTACAAAGATATCAATCGCTTCCGTAATTACGGAAGTTAGGTCTCTAATGGCTCTCTCGAGATCTTGGGTAATTGGAAGATTGGGTGTAGGAAGGTTATTGGAGATGTGTTAGGAGAACACATTCCAGTCTGCTTTCGAGGTGTAGGCGCGCTGGACAAAATGAAGTTTTGACCAGTAGCGGTATGTGATCTGATGGGATCGTGGTGCCTAGAAAACGCTCACGATTGAAATAGTGATCTATGTGTTCGGAAACTATAATGTGATCTACTACTGAGGCACCTAAATGTTCGAATTATGTTGGCTGTGTGTTGGCGATTCGCAAGAGCGACGACTACAACAAAGCCGATGATAGCCCGTTACCGTTTCCATTAGTTGCGGTGTCACCAAATTGAATGTGGCGGGCATTGAAATCACCTAGGATAACTGCATTAAGGAAGCTAGAGGCGTAGATTAAAGGTCATCGGATAAGGTGTTGTGGCCGGGCGGGTTGTAGTATGAAGTAAATACTATAGGAGTGTGAAAGTGCACCGTCGCAGCAACGCATTCGAGATGCTGTAGGTGTGCAGGAAATTGAAAGGAGTAGATGGGAAGCAATTTTTAATTAAGAGGGCGCTTCCGTATTGACTATTGTTTACATAGGTGTGAAATGTGTTGAAATTAAGTGTGCATGTGGGTGTGAGTTTTGTTTCCGTGATGGAAAGGATGTGTATATTGTCTGTATGTAAAAAGTGTTTAAGGGGCGTTTCCGACGAACGCCCCTAGCATTAACTGTCCCTGCTAGGATAGCTGGAATTGAACGTGGTGCAGCATTTATACACGCTTGCGTCGCGGTCGCGCAGACGTTCCAGAGTGTGCGAGACAAATCGTAACTTTTTGCAAATCCGCGAGAAGGTCCGATACGGGTCAAAAGTAAATAAGCTATATTCGTATGCCTGTGATTGTGATCACGACATTATGTGTTTCACTGAAATCGCACTAGTTTCAAGTATGTCAAATTCAAAACTGTTTGCTAAAAACTATAACGTGTTTTATAATGACCGCGATTATAAAACTAGAAATTTAACTTTGGGTGACTGTTATTAAAAACTATATTCCTTGTTCATCTATCGATTTGTCTAGTATAACTAATGTTATTCATAGCATAGATATTTCAGCATGTAAATGTCTATTGGAGGTTGGAACTTTATTTGTAGTTGTAATATATATATATATATATATATATATATATATATATATATATATATATATATATATATATATATATAACACACAGCCAAATATCACATCGTGCGGCGAATTTTGGACATTGTTTGAGTTATTATCTCAACAAGAATTATTTTACATAATGTTATCGTTTTAGGTGATTTTAATATAATCAAAGAAAATGCTACGTCTTAATTTTAATTTTTAGGTATTCCTTTTCATTAATCAATTGTTTCGTTGACTGAAAACTTATAGAGACTCGCGAAAGGGCAAGGCGTTTTGTGCATAAAATTTGCTCTGGCGGATAGGAGCGCTGAGGTCGCAAGTCGCTGCATTTGCTCCAGGAATTCTCAGTCACGTCTAGAACCTTACATGTGATGCTTCGCTTATAACGTTGTATGCGTATACGCATTGGTACATCGCCCGCTAATTCGTTTAGAGAGGAGCAAGTAAAAATGAGTGCAGCAATAACGCGCCTTAAAACAAATCATTGTTGCTATTTATATTGCAAAGAAAATGCGAAAAAGGACAGGCATTTAAGTTTTTTCAAATTTCCGACAAAAAATGAAGACATTTTAAGTGAGCGGAAGCAAAATTGCGGAAATATAAATGTGTACCTAACGGATAATTCAGAGTTAGGTAATAAAGTCCTTTGTGAAAAGCATTTTATTTCCGATAATATAATCATTCAACAAAAGCGGAAAATTTTACGAAAGAATGCCGTGCCTATAAAATTTTATCAAGGTAAGTTTATTACTAGTTTGCTTATTCATTTATTTATTTTCAAAGTTAAATGTTATCTGTTGAGGTTTGAACTTAAAATTGAAATAAAACTACATGGTAATTTTGTATAAATGCCCGTGATTTACGAGTATATATGCCATTTATACTTAAATATACCTAAGTTTGAACATTCAATAGACCCTACGGTTGGGTCGAAAGAAGCGCAATTAGGAAATATATTTTTTGGCAATTTATTGGGGGCGAATATTAACAATTCGCCGCGCTATTGCTGATGTAGACCTCAAGATAAAGGCAAACAGATGCATTTCACAGTAATAATTATATCCCCATTCTCCGGTCCGCCATGAGACACCTCTCCCTGGCGGTACGATATTAGGTTTTTTTGTCATATATGCTATATTTTACCTTTTCTCTGTAAAAATAATTGTAAATTTATGAGTAACAACATAAATTTCTTTACTATTTTCTAAATTTTAGCAGACAGTCAAGCCAACAATAAAGACATTCGCAAAAGACTTTTTTCTGACATGGATGGTAAGCTTATTAATTATCATAATAAAAGATCTCGTCAGATGGACACAATATCTGGTTTGTTTAAATTTTTCTGTTATTTTAATATTAAAGTTAATATTATTTTTGTAATATTCAGAGGTAACGTAACAAAGGGGAAGTCTCCAATTTTCTATTAGGCCACGTATATAAAACATTAACGCTGTATTAGCAGGCATACCTTTTCGTCCAAGATGGCGAAGATCTTCAAATCCTTCTGCAACATCTTCTTTTGTATTAAAATGAACCTCTTTCTTGAGAGAAATTTCATCTATTAAAAAAATAAAAAAAATAATATTAACTTTAATATTAAAATAACAGAAAAATTTAAACAAACCAGATATTGTGTCCATCTGACGAGATCTTTTATTATGATAATTAATAAGCTTACCATCCATGTCAGAAAAAAGTCTTTTGCGAATGTCTTTATTGTTGGCTTGACTGTCTGCTAAAATTTAGAAAATAGTAAAGAAATTTATGTTGTTACTCATAAATTTACAATTATTTTTACAGAGAAAAGGTAAAATATAGCATATATGACAAAAAAACCTAATATCGTACCGCCAGGGAGAGGTGTCTCATGGCGGACCGGAGAATGGGGATATAATTATTACTGTGAAATGCATCTGTTTGCCTTTATCTTGAGGTCTACATCAGCAATAGCGCGGCGAATTGTCGCTAATATTCGCCCCCAATAAATTGTCAAAAAATATATTTCCTAATTGCGCTTCTTTCGGTCCAACCGTAGGGTCTATTGAATGTTCAAACTTAGGTATATTTAAGTATAAATGGCATATAACTGTAAATCTCGGCATTTATACAAAATTACCATGTAGTTTTATTTCAATTTTAAGTTCAAACCTCAATAGATAACATTTAACTTTGAAAATAAATAAATGAATAAGCAAACTAGTAATAAACTTACCTTGATAAAATTTTATAGGCACGGCATTCTTTCGTAAAATTTTCCGCTTTTGTTGAATGATTATATTATCGGAAATAAAATGCTTTTCACAGGATTTTATTACCTAACTCTGAATTATCCGTTAGGTACACATTTATATTTCCACAATTTTGTTCCACTCACTTAAAATGTCTTCATTTTTGTCGAAATTTGAAAAACTTAAATGCTTGTCCTTTTCGCATTTTCTTTGCAATATAAATAGCAACAATGATTTGTTTTAAGGCGTTATTGCGACTCATTTTTACTTGCTCCTCTTAAACGAATTAGCGGGCGATTTACCAATTCCTGGAGCTAGCTCTACAACTCGAAGTTTATTAAAAATAACAGATAAACATATACGTCCCAATTGTTTCCAGAAAATTTTTTTAGAAGTTTAAAAGTTTTTGAAAATGGAAGATTACGAACAAACATATATTTTATTCAAGGATTTCTATAAAATCAATTTTAATGTTGTGGGTCGATTTAAAAACCAATTACGACATTAAATACTTATTAACTTCATTCTTGAATCAACATCCGCTTGAAAACTTTTTTTCTGTAATGCGGACAAGAGGCGGTTATAAACCAATGCCCACTGTGCGTTAGATTCTAATTATATATTTATAATAAATAAGGACTTTTCAAAATCAGGATCAGCAAAGTTTTTAAAGAAACCTTGTGTTTCATATTATAAATCTTTTGCCTTATTATTAGAAAATTTTTTATTAATTTTGAAAAGTATAAATTCAAAAAGAATTATCAAAAATATAACGGAAAGATTAAAACCGTATTTAAGTAAAATTAATGTTTGCAATTGCCATAAACAAATATTCTTTAACATTTTATGAAAATGATGATGTACCGAAGTTTCAAGTGGAAACGGAAAAATTCGAAAATGTAAAAGTGATAAACAACAAAAACAAAATAGAAAATTAAGAATTCTCGAAAATTAATAATTATATTTAAAATTCATATCTTAAAACATCGTTGTTTTATTAACATGTCTTTTTTAATATCATTATCTATTATACTTGAATAATGAAAATAATAATACATTCAATATAGTGAATATAGATTTAGACATGCAAGAGAAGAACGAGGAGGAAAATAGTGAGCTCTCTGAAAATGAGCATTTTGTATTAAGGAAGTGTCTGCGAAAGATCACAATTTAAGTATACAAAATACCAAGTGTATTGTGTTGGAGAATAAACAAAACATTGATGCCATCTCCAAAAAAAGCACGCTTGAAATTTGCTCTAATGTTTATGTTGCGGATATTTAGCTTATAAACTTTTAAAACAGTATAAATATCAATTTTGTGAAATACTTATGTTGAAATCACACGCAGACATTATTAACGAAAGCGAAATATTTTTACTTCATAAGGATTATGGTTGTGAAAAATCCATAAAATTCCTGAAAAGGCCCACGCAAAGATTTACGGATCTTGTTAAAGATATTTATATATTATTTAATGTCGCTTTTGATAAGCAAAAACATTTATCTGGTCTAAAAGAACATCTAAAAGCTTATTGCCAAGAAGGCTTGAGCCAGAAGCAACGATTGGACATAATGGGATAAAAATGATTATTCATCATAATATTCGTTTGGAAACTGCTAATTATAAATCTTCACAACACACAAGAAGGAAAGTTGCAATTTAGCAGAGCCGATAAGCTAATAAGCAGTGTAGAAGAACATTATTAGATTTCTGGGGGGAGGGAGGGGCGATATTTTAATATTTTTTATTCAGTTTTCCTTTAGAACATGAGTTCTAAATACATAAAGTCAAAATTTACTTCGATTGGGACTTGTATCTCGATAGCTCAGTTCAAGAGCGTAGCCAGGATTTATAACAGGGGGGGGGGCAAACCATGGTCCATGGTAGTTTTTAGGATAAAAAGAAAAGGCAAATGAAAACAAAACTTTGAGATTTTAATTATACTTAAATTAAACTAATAACATTTTTCTTGGGTTTAAACTAAATTTATCCAAAACTTTCTTCACTATGCAGTCCTGATTTTCCTTCAAAAATTTTCGATGCACACTCATCAAACACAACCCAGTGAGTCTGTCATCACCCATTGTACTCCTGAGCCAGGTTTTTACCCTTCGCAGGGTACTGAACGGTCTTTCCACGGTAGCAGTAGTGGATGGGAAAGCACTTAATATTAGCAGTGCGTGCCTTGTTGCAGGGAAAAAAACATTAGCTTCCTCCAAAAGTGCAGCCACTTCAATGTCCTTTAATTTGTCTTCTGCTAAATTCTTTTTCTTCCACATATTGCACCACAAATCTAATTCTGCAGAGACTTCACCCAACTTATAAAATTCCATGAAAGATTCTGCATTATTTTTGAAATCTTTCGAAGCCATTTTGAGCATGC
Organism: Vesta saturnalis; assembly: GCA_036346205.1. NCBI lineage: Eukaryota > Metazoa > Arthropoda > Insecta > Coleoptera > Lampyridae > Vesta > Vesta saturnalis. The sequence goes on along the minus strand of JARFJB010000229.1, from coordinate 19,467 downwards.
TTAAAGGATGAAGATAAGTTACAGCAAAAGCAGGTGTGTTTTCGTTGCAGAATCTAGCATCCAAAGACGAAGTTAAAGAATCAAGATAGGGGATGATTATTGACCGCTTCCAGTATTCAACTGCAGACTCAGATCGTGAATTACTTCTGTGTACTTGCTTTTGAGTGACTCGTGATACTGACAACTCAACCCCTACTTTCTCTGCGATATCAAGTGATTTTTTAAATAATTCACAAGAAACATTTTCGACATCTTGTCGATCTTCTTTGATTACATCTAGAATATCATCAATATGTTTCTTTACCATAACCAAATCCATACTTTTACCTTGTAAAACGTTTACAACGGGTTCCAAAATTGCAGAGTATCTTGCAATTATGTTTAAGCCTAAGATGAATATTGGTTTAGTAACTGCACAGTGCAATTGGTAGGCAGATTTTCTTGTTGCATAGTTTCCTTCGACAGATAGATGTTCTAGTGCTTTAACAATGTCAGCGAAGCTTTCTGAAAATTTTTTTATTCTCTTATATTTTTCCGACCATCTGGTCTCACAGAGCCTTGAAAGATTTGGAACCGATTTCCTACGGGCTGGCGATTCACGAAAGAAGGTTATTGTGTCTTTAACCGTTGCAATTGTGTTTCTTATTTCTGGTAGTTTGCTAGTATCATTGACCACAAGATTTAGTCTGTGGCTGGAGCAATGGAAAAATAAAGATTTAGCGTACTTTTTTTTAAGAATGGCCTGTACACCACCTTCTTTGCCGGCCATCGTGGAACACCCGTCAAATCCGAATCCCACACAATTATCGGCGGAAAAATTATTATCTTCTAAAAAACTTTGAATTGCGCTAGCGATTGTAGAAGCATCTTGACATTTTAACTCAATGTAGCCTACAAATTCCTCCCTGATTATTTTTTGGCTTTCATCATAGAACCTTAATCCAATAGAAAGCTGCTCTTTTCCAGCGATATCTGCTGTTTCATCAGCCATTACAGCATAAGCTTTTGCCCGTTTACAGTCTACGATTATTTTTTCTTTGATAACTTCACCGCATAATTGTATGATCTCATTTTGAATTGTTGGTGAGGTACAGACTGCGTTTTTTTGACATTTATCCAAGTGGCTCTTTAGCTTCTCATCACCAGAGTCAATCCTCAAATTTAAAAGGTCAAAGAAAACTCCCTCATTTCCTTGTTTTCCTCTAAGTGGCAAATCATGAATTCCACAAAATGTTATGCATGAAATAATTGCTGATAATATTTGTTTATTTCCTTCAATCGTCTTATGGTGCCCTATTTGCAAATGGACATCAACAGGAGCATTTTCAACAAATGTTTTTGCAGCAGCTGTTGAAGATTTATGGTACTGGCTGCCAACGTGCTTTCTACAATCTTCATGTATATCCTTCAACTTCATGTAAGGCCTTACCATAAATGACCCCAAAACTCCTTTAACTGTAGCAATTTTTGGCGGAAATAAAACACAATACAAACATAGAGCACCTTTCAAACGACTTGAGTACACCAGCCATGGAGCATATTGATCTAACCAGCGATGGTTAAATTTTCTTTTCAAGTGAATGGCATCAGAAGCAAAATCGTAATTGGATGATGGAACCCAAGGGTTTGTCAACAATTCTTTCTTTTTTTCAGAAGGCAAGTTATTGGCACAACTAACATAACGACCAATGTCATTTTCATGGTAGCCATCGCGTTCTTCAGTTTGTTTAGAGGTCACAGTTCCAGAGACAGCTTCATGTAGATTTGAAGAACTACTTGAGCCTCCTTCAAAAATAGATTCCGATTTTGATGTTCCGACCATTTTATTTTCATCTTCATCACAATCATTGCTTCCACTTCCACTACTGTCATCATGAACTTTTTTCCGTTTTAGAGAATTTTGACCTAAAAATAATAACCTAATATCATTCTTGTTCTTAGTCCCTAGTATAAAAATTAGTATAAAACAAAACTACCATGTAATGATAGCTTATAATGTGGATATCCGATGTTAATATTTTTTCTGTAGATTAAAAACACAAAATGAAATTAATAGCACGTATAAAGTGCTGTTTGATCTTTAATATGTGAAAATTTCAAGTTTTTATATTTAGTCCCATTTGAGATATCAGCTGTCAAAATCATCGGTGCATTATTGTAATTTTTGTTATAATTAGAAGGCAAAAAAGTCGGCATCATAATAATGAAAATATATAAAATTATATTAATAATGCACAGAATCTTTTGCCAAAGCTAATAAAAATTGTTTCACAAAGATACAAGCAAAGAGTAAAGAGCAATTGGCAATTTTGTAAAGGGCTGCAATTGAATTTTTTTCCAAACGTTGCGATACAAATAATTTTGAACAAAAATTAACATCGGATATAACATATCTACATTATAAGCTATCATTACATGGTAGTTTTGTTTTATTTGGTGCTGGTCGAGCAACCAATTTTCAAATTTTGGACCATTTCTAATGGAATGACTTTTAGTTTTAATTAAAATTTAATTTTCTACTGAAATTATCTAACTTACCTTTTGTAACCAATTTCTTATATCCATATTGTCTTTTCTGTGATTTCTGTGTTCTGTCTCTTTATTCTGTGGTACAACTATTGTTACGGATTTTCCTTCTTATTTCTCAGGCAATAATTTAACACTGATAACTATTCACACCAACTTTATTTAAAACCAATAAAGTTAACAAAACAACACAAATATTCACTTTCTCAACACTTTTTAACTATTCCGCTTTTAAACCTCGCGCCTCGCTTTCTATTCGCCGTATGCAACTTCGTATCCTACACTATGTACTGTACTGTACTGTCTGTCTTCGCGCCGGATAGGCAATTTTATATACCCTTTTTGAGCCTAGAAATAGCAAGAACATTCGCATCGCCGGTTCCCGTATATTCCTCACTTGTATCTCGATTTTTCTCGAAGAAAACCAGTGGCGTTTCGTTACACTATTAAATAGGACACTGTCGCTAGACAAGAGCACAAGACAAAAAAAAGTGACAATTTTTTTACTATTTTTCTCAAAAATGTCCGACTGTTAAGTGGTTGAATCGCACACTAAAAATTGACGTATCCTGAGAGTAAATAGAACACTCGTTTTTATCCAATTCTGGTGTGGGACAATTCTGGTGTGCACCAATTCATTAAATGCATACGATATTAATATATATTTAGCACTGTCAGTTTTTCAAACAGCTTTGTTTTTTGCTGATGAAATATATTTTAGTGTCAAAGGAAACGCGAATAATTTTATTTATTAGAGCTTATTAATTAATTTTAAAATGTTCATAAAAGCAACCAAACGACCACAACAACAAACAAAATATATAAAACAGATAACAAAAAAAATATGCTGAACAGAAAAATATGTATATTTTAGATTTAATTTTTTGTTTATTAAAATTTAAAAATTATTTAATTTATTTTTGCTCTTCCCGGGGGGCAGTTGCCCCTCCCTGCCCTTCGCTGGCTACGCCCATGGCTCAGTTGGTTAGAGAGCCACCCTAGTAAAGTGAATGTCGTAGGTTCAAATTCTACTCGAGTTAAACTTTTATTTATGTATGTAATAAAATTAATAATGACTTTTAATGTGATCTTTATTCTGAAATACCCGTAAATTAAAGTAAATTTTTTATGAAGTTTTATTAAAGCATTATTTTTAAATTTTAAATACTTTGATTATATGCTATTACAAGGTTTAATTGACGTGAAAACCAATAAACAAGTATATAATTGATATAAGGAAACGTAAATATTTATATACTTAAAATCGTTGATAAAATTAATGTGACCTTTATTATGAATTACCCTGTATACGTAAATTAAAGTAAATTGTTTAATGAAATGTTTATGAAAGCACTTTTTTTTTGTTTTAAATACTGTAATTTCTATATGAAATTACAACGTTCTATTGACGTGAAAACCAACAAAGAAGTATATAATTATTAAGAGGGAATGCCCTGTATACGAAAATTAAAGCAAATTTTTGAATGGCGTGAAACTTGTTTATCAAAGCATTTTTTTTTAAACACTTTAATTTCTATTTTTCCATATGCGATTACAAAGTTTTATTGAGGTGAAAACCAATAAACAAATATATAATTAATAACAGGGAACATATAAATATTTATATACTTAAAATCGTTCATAAAATTAATGTGATCTTTATTCTGAATTACCCTGTATATGTAAATTAAAGTAAATTTTGTTATGAAATGCTGATCAAAGCATTTTTTTTATTTTAAATACTTTAATTTCAATTTTTGTATATGCAATTACAAAGTTTTATTGACGTTAAAACCAATAAACAAGTATATAATTAACAGGGAACATGTAAATTATTTATATACTTAAAATCGTTCATAAAATTAATCCTCGAATCATTTCTAATATAAAAGAGGTAACGTCATCGGTTTCTTGCCATGATTGTATAAATGTTATTCATTCAGCGATAAAATTTCTTATCACATGCAAACTCTGTTTACGGACGATGGTGTCACCACTACACAGTAGTTTAGTTTGTTGATAGTGGGGTGCAAAGGAACGCGAGAAGTGAGATAGCCATATAGCACAAAACTTTATACTACATTGCATCTCTTTATGATTTTTTACTCAATGATTGTTTGAGTATCGTTGAAAGCATAGTACTCTCCCTTTCTCACATATATGAAGAGGTCAATGAATTGCAATGTGAACTTTAACAAATGAGGGCAGGACCTTGATAACACCGCGAAATGTGATAATACCGCATGATCTTATCGCAGATTTCATTTGACGGAGCATTTCTACTTATCTCATTAGTTTTAGTTTTTACAATCTAAAATTTATCCATGATATTTTCAAATTGTCCATTCAATTTTATCTGATTTTTAAAGCCTCTATGGCTGTGTTTTTTGTTCTCAATAATTTCATCTTTACATGAAATTGGTTGTTTTAGTACTTTATTTCCATATTTATATTTGATTTAATATCAAGTGTCGCTGAGTTTGCATTTGCACATGCAACACCTAGGTTATCACTTTCTGTATTACGTTAAATACTTTTACAACAGATTATAAATTTACGCATATTTTTAAGAAGCTTTACACAACTATTGTGAGAATTACAATCACATACTATGCAGTTAATACCACTGTGTGTTACTATCTTATAATTTTTAAACAATGGGATTGATATCGAAAAAATATTGAGGTGAAGGATATGACAATGCTAGTAATACGGGCGAGAAGTATAGTTGCTTATAGTCTTGTATTAAAAAAATATTTAAGTACATTCTCTGTAACCGAATTCATTGAATTGGATTGCCAAACGTGCAGCAGAATCAATGCTGTTCGATTTTTTCCAATTTTGAAAAGACAGCCGGACATCAGATGGTGCGTCCGAACTAATGTACCAAACGATTTCACATAACCTAACAGGTCATGTGTCTCAAACTCGCGTATAGACTAATTATGAAGTTTGCTAGGTTGGAAACGGGAATTCTAACAATTTCGTAGAACAGAATACTGGAACGCTTGTAACTGACTAGCGCTTCATTACAATCACCTGATCAATACCTCAATATAGTATATGCGCTTTATCAATCATTGTTTAAGGAATACAATCCACGTTTTCCGGTATTGAGGACAAAAACCAAAATCTTGACTATAACGGACTGGAAAGTAGTAGTTCTGGACCAGTTCAAGGTCTCTCGCCCTCTGGTGGTTAGAAATGTAAGCTTTTGGAATCTCTTCAAGGTCAAACTTTTGGTGGGGAATTTAACTAGAAGGGGCAGATGGGTTGATTTAAATGAAATTATTGTTCCCTCATTCCCATGTTTGTCACATTACTATCTTAAAGAGTTAACTGTACGTATTTTTCAATTAAAACTTGCTCCTTCTTATATACAGGACAATGAAATAGAGAACCGTCAGGTTCAATATCAATTTGATGAAAACTACGAACCCGGTGTTATACGGGTAAGGATATATTCTCGCTTCAGAAATGCTACTCTTTACCAGTTGTGGATAGCATTTGTGCCGAATAATGAGGAAGAAGAACCTAACCCAATATTAGGTACTTACTGCACCTGCAAGACTGGTGCCAGAACTTTAGGTACTTGTTCTCATGTGGCAGCTGTACTATGGTTTTTAGGATACGCTAGGTATCAAAAGCTAATCAAATATCCTTCTACAAATGTTTTAAATCATATACAAAATGCAAATAATGTGGAGGTGATAGACATTTAACATTTGATTATGCAACTTTTTGATTTCTATGACAATGGTTGTATCAAGACCAAAAATTATTTACTGTTTTCTGCCCCATCAGTTCAGTTAACTGATATCTTATTAAGCTTAGATATTTTTAATATATTAAAATACGTTCATTAACGTTTCTACATAAACATTTCTTATTTACAATGACTGTACAAAGCGGTAGTGATGATGGAGGTAGACCTGCGAAACCGGTCTGTCGATGGTGTTAACAGTGAAGACACTAGTATCTTAAAGAATTTTCTTTTCTTAGTTTTGCAAAATAAAGATGAACTCCGACAAGCGCTTTCTTTATCAAAAGAATCTACTGAAAATTTTATTAGAAAATAGTGAGCATAATAAATGAAGCACATCTAACCTTTCTATCTGTTAATCTCCAAAAGCTTTGTATGTCGCAACGACATCCAATTGCAAGGGATTTTTTATGTTAACGGTTTTTTCCGTACCTATATGAAGTTTAAGATATCACTTTGGTCCTTTGTACTTGGACACCCAGTATCAGTATAAACACATCGTGACTATTATGTAGGTATATGCAGTTAGAAAATAGTTTATTTTAATATAGATATTTCAATTAAGTTACCAGAAAATTAATTAGGAAGTATAACAATACTCAATTAAATCTATTAAAGAAATGAAACACTCTGTATAACGAACGTCTAGGGGACTTAACTTGTAATAATAATTTAAATGGACATATATATGTGTTAACTTCCATTCACCAAAATATCAAAACAATACCACCGTATAATTCTTTTCAGATACATATATTTGGTCTCACCCTGCATATCAGGTGTATGTACAAAAATAATGATAGTAAAGAAAAGGTTGTAACCAGTAGCACAAAAAAATAACATTTCACTAGGTTTTGCGTTAATATTGGCAAAAATGTCCATTTTATGATATATTGAAGGTATCAAATAGTGATATTGCAAACCCTGTATATCAAAAACTGTTGAGCTTTGAGCTTTCGGGCAATGAGGACATTTGATCAATTGGTCAAGTTCGAGAACATATCAAAATTTGGTTAAATTCTGACCGAAAGGGATTTTACATTTAAAACGTGCCCCCTCCTTTCCCGTCAAAACGTTTGACCGCAGAGTGACCTTGTGATACGATGATGACTTAAAAATAAAATTTCCCGACATAAGTTTGACCTTGAAGAGATCCAAAAGCTTAGATTTCTCACCACCAGAGGGCGAGTGATCTTGAACTGGTCCAGAAGCGGCCCCCAATCACTACTCTCGAACAAACTTCAAGACGGCGTAAGCGCCTTACCAGCTAAGTACTACTACTGCGCTATGCGAAGATGTGGAAACCTTAAGGCTTAAAAATTGAAATTCAGACGTTTCTGGTCACAATTCGTATTATACGGTTTGCCTTATATAAACGAATGAAGGCGTACCATTAACTCGGAATATTCGAATACTTCCCCAGTTAACATCTCTTACTCCAGAAGAAATCCTGAAAAAATTCCAAATATCATTAGTAATTACTAAAACGATTTGGAAGAATTACTTAAAACCCAGGTGGCTGTGGCTGCTGCTTTTGGTCACAAGAGTCAAGTTCTGGATCTGCAATTTTTCATACTTATTATAGTGAAGCTGTGCAGTTGTGGAAATACTTTTAGTTATTTATTTGTCAGTAATGATCATAAACTGCATCAGAGAACGTGCGTTTTCAACATTAAAACGTAATAAAAATGAGTTGGAAACATGATGGGGAAACTTCGTTTTAACAACCTCGCTCTAATGAACATGAGTGAGATTTAATGAGAGAAATTGATTTGAATTAAATCCAGAAAAGTTTGTAGGTAATGGTGGTTTTATTTTTATACCAAACTAAGGACTCCTTGGTATAATGTGCTATACACCTCTCTCCGGCTTAATTTGGCACCGATTATATAAAAAGCATTAAGAAGTTTGCGCAACTTAATGTAAAGACTTATTCAATTAAGGGCTATTGGTAATTAAAAGCTTATGATGTTTAGTACATATTTTAAGTGATTCAAATAGTAGTTAAAGATATACATTCCAAAATGAAGATAAAATCTTGAAATTTACTGTAAGTATTATTTGTATTCTTAAAGTACACATAATATCCTGAAATTCTTTTCGACCAACTAAACCATTGTATAGTAAAGCTTTCGTTTTGGTTATTATGACACTGCAGTACACAATTTGCAAATTTTTGATACAGTATGTGTTCATTTTATGAATAATTCCATACATCATATAAAAGCGTAAATATCACTCACATATTTCGATCGGTCAATTACAAAATATTTTCGTTACATTTTCAGCATTAATCAATTCATCATTTCAAAAATATGAAAGTAATCCAATCAATCAGCTATCATAACTATGTTTTTAATACAAAACTGTGAAAAGACACTTTTCTATCAAATTTTTTCTTTAACAATTACACGTATAACAGAAAAATTAAATGTAATAATATAAACAATAAAATTTAAATATGTACGTAGATTAACACTTTATTAACATAAATTAATGTAGTTTGTCAATATTGACTTGCTTAACGTTAATAACTGTGATTCGGCTTCCTGAAAATGATTAAGATTTGTTGGAACTCTGACTAAATGTTTTAGAAATTTATATCTCGGGTAATCATATCTTTGGTATTATGTTCTTAAGTATTAAATATATTGTTACATAACAGATACATTTTCGACATATTTCATGCATCAACTGAAATTTACCATAGGAAACCCCAACATTTCTTTTTGGAATTAAGAAATTACTTAATTTTAAATATCTTCCGGATCATAACAACTTTCTTATACAAGATGCAATCTTTTGTGGTTCTTAAACACTATATAAGTTTAAGAAATTGTAGTAAAACCCACACATTAAATGTTTATTTTTTCCTTAATCTAATCGCATTCAGTTCTTGGCCAATACAATGTTTATATGTAAGAATGATTTATAAAGGCAATTTTTATATGTTTAAAAATGGTAATATCAATAACCCCACCAGTAAGTCATACTAAACTTGAAATTCGGATATAAAATGCCAAAGCGTTGCCGGTACAGTCTCACTTACGTGAGTGTCCAAGAACCTTAATAAAATGGCGTTGAAGGTGCATGGAAGACAAATACTTTTTGGTGTAATTAAACTTAACTGTTACAGATTTTCTTAATACTGGCAGCGATTTTATTTGCAATATGTGCAAAAGAGGTTTACGGACTAACATTTGGTTTAAAATTGATTGGGGGATTACTTAATGGAGGATTTAGTGGTTTCGGTGGACATTATCATGGACATTATGGTGGATTTGGGTATGGTGGATTTGGCAATGGTGGACATGGACACGGTGGTTATGGAGGATATGGTGGTTTTAGTCCCGGTGGTTATGGAGGATATGGTGGTTTAAGTCCCGGTGGTTATGGAGGATTAGGTGGATCGAGTGGTCGTATATCTAACCGTGGACAAGTTTTTAGATAAAATCAATCAATATAGAATAGATAGATACCAAAAGTCATTATAATTATGAAAAATATTATTTATCGATATATTACAATAGAATAATTATAATTTTATTGTGAATTTATGTGTGTTATTCTAAATATAATGAAGTAAAATTTTACGGCAAACACTGCTAAACTTTGTATAATTTAAGAAGATAATATGTAAATCAGTTACACATAGTTACCAAATTCTTTTAACTGTATGATAAGAGAAAGTAAATTTCACAACCTTCGCTCTTCATAAACAAACCCACAGATTATTCGGATATTCTTTTAGGCTGACTCTAAATCAATACAGGGTGTGCTTCGACGATAGCATGTTAGACGAATAATGAAAACGGAAAATCCGATTCAGTTGAAAACCTGTAACTTTATATAAATGAACATGTCTACTTACTTAAAATATTTTCATGGCGGTGTCACTTACGGTTATACCGGAAGTCGATACCAACCTTGTTATTTTAAATACAATGGCCCAATTTTTATTTAATTTTCAGTTTCCGCATAAAATGTTACGTCTTCTACTACCAGGTTTGGCGTACCTATTTCTTACCATTATTAAGAAAAAAAATTATTTCAAGCGTTAGCAACGAAAATTTGAATCCACTGAAAAATTAATATTTCATGCAATATAAAAGGCAAATGAGCGAAACTTGTTGGACTATGTTTTCAGTATTAGACATTTTTGAAATTTATTTCTAGGGGAGTTAGGAAAATTAAAAATGTCAGAGTCATTTTTTTAAAATGCAACTGGGTTTTTTATATTCTCATTTGATGTAGCATTTAATTACCTATCTGCTGATATATCATGTTCCTATACCTAAACAGAATGATTTTCGTGTTATCTGCTTTTCTTCTACTTTTCTTGGAGATGATGTAGTAAATATGCCGTAAATTAATAGTGTGCTTTGCAATCTGTTTTGCTGCCTGTCGTATGATACCTTCAATCAGTTGGCTACGCAATTGAATTGTCAACTTTATAGTAAATGAGAATTATTGAGATCACACCGAGGTTTAATAAATAATGTAAAATGCACTATTGCCATTTAGTAACGAAGACTTTTTGAACTTGTTGGTGATACACAGCGAATACGGAGGAATTATTGGAAGAACGATTAGAACCTTTATTCAGAGGTATCCACGGAATCGTCCTAATTTTCGAACAATTACAACTTTGCTTGAAAACTGCAAAACACGTGGGTCCTTTAGGTATACGCCCCAGAAAACGAAGCCAATGGTCGAAGATCATGATCTCAACATTACCGTTTTGGGATACTTTACTGCATATCGTAATACTTCAGTGAGAGAGGCTGCTGTAAGTTTAGGAGTATGTTTTAAAACAATACATCGTACCTTAGTAAGGCATAAGTGGCACCCATTTTCATACACATTGGTGCAACATTTAGCAGCTAGGGATTCTGAACGACGCATTCAATTTTGTGAGTGGTTCATGCTGATGTCACAGGAAAATGAAAATCTTGTAAAAAACATAATTTGGACGGACGAATCAAAATTTTCAAAAAACGGAGTTTTTAACAGGCACAATTACCATTATTGGGCTGATGAAAATCCACATGTCATTTGGGAAAGAAACTTTCAAGACTCTTGGCGTTTTAATGTGTTTTGTGCGATAAAAGACAACAGAGTCTTTTGTCTTCAGTTTTATGATAATAATTTAAATGGTGAGAGGTATACGAATATTTTACAAAATCTGGTAATTCCCGCTACTGAAGAACTGACCGTATGAGAAGCAATAAATGCATACTACCAGCAAGATGGTGCCCCACCACACAATTTGGGTGAAGTTGGAAGGTTATTGGAAGAGCAGTTCCATGGAAAATGGTTTGCTAGTAAGGGTATTTATCGCTGACCCCCTTCGATCTCCCGATCTAAGCCCCCTTGACAACTACATTTGGGGAACTATTCAAAAATGGTTTACAGTGAGCCTTTAACGACAAGGGAAAATGCTGCAGCAAGAGTTCAAATTGCGTTCGGTAGTTTAAACGCGGATAATCTTAGAAGAGCCACTGGATCCAATACTTTACGTCGTGTTCAAATGTGTTTAGACCAAAACGAATCTGTCTTTGAACACTTATTATAAAAAAAGAATGAGTTGTTTATTGTAATTAGTATTGTTCTTCTCCTTAGTTGTTGGTTGTTGTTACTAGTGTTTAGTTTTTGTGGTGTGGTTATAAAAACATGCCTTATTAGCAGATGCACTCCTTTTCTGGGAAGTATGTCTAAAGGATTCATGTTTTTTGCTTTTTTCGAGAAAAGACCTAACTGTTCGAAAATTAGGACCAGGCCGATGTAAATATGTCTGAATAAAGGTTCTAGTCGCTCTTTGAATAATTGTTTCATATTCGCGGTGTACCAACAAAAAATTCAAATAATCTTCGTTGTTAAATCCTAAAAGAACTTAAATAACTGTCAGTTACTATAAATTTGATAATTAAATTGCGTAGCCAACTGACTGAAGGTATCGTTCGACAGGCAGCAAAACAGATTGCAAAGCACACTATAATTCACTACATCATCTCCAAGAAAAGTAGATAGCACGAAAATCATTCAGTTTAGGTATAGGAACATGATATATCAGCAGATAGGTAATTAAATTCTGCATCGAATGAGAATATAAAAAAACCCAGTTGCAATTTAAAAAAAAATGACTGACATTTTTCTTAAGTACCGTTACTCTCGGCCCTCACCTAGAAATAAATTTCAAAAATGTCTACTACTGAAAACATAGTCCAATATCATGTCTAACCGTTGTACAAGTTTCGCTTATCTGCCTTTTATGTTTCATGAATTCTTAATATTAATTAACGCCTGAATATTAATAATGGTAAGAAATAGGTATGCCAAACCTGGTAGTAGAAGACGTAAAATTTTATGCGGAAACCGAAAATAAAACAAACATTGGGGAATTGTATTTAAAATAACAAAGTTGGTATCGACTTCCGGTATAACCGGAAGTGACACCGCCATGAAAATATTTTCAGTAGGTAGACTATGTTCATTTATATAAAGTTACAAGTTTTTAGCTGAATCGGTTTTTCCGTTCTCATTAGTCGTCGGATCTACGTTATTATCTTTATAGTTGAAATTGCATTATAACATCCCTACAGTTTCGCTGCTTACTATAACTTAACGTAGGGGATGTTTGCCAATAAAGTTATGCATTTGTGATATTAGTGCCGAATTGCATTTAAACTTCCAACCAAGTCCTTTTACCACAAAACTTTTAATATAAAATAAAGCAAATAAATGCTCACAGCCACCATTACAAATAACAAATTCTACTATTTTACTATTTGTGGTACTTTTAATATTATAAATACGCCATATTGAATAAAAATATTAATTGTGATGTACATGTTTAATGATGCACTTTCTTAGTAGTAAAAAATATTTTTTTACACGATTAAACCGCATTAAGAAATGAGCGGGTTCGATATAAGACGTAAAATTGCTGACACTAAAATTTCTCTGAAATGTTTAGTCCTAGGCGAGGTGTTAAGTTAATCCTACCTGACTGTGGAAGATAAAATTGTAGCCTAGTCGATAAAATCATATACAATTCAAGTTGAAATATTCAATTCGTACTTTGAGGTGGTACAGATTTTGAGCATATTTTTTGTTTTATTTTTGGACAAAAGATTGATTTTTTATAAAATATTGAGTTATGGGAACAATTTGGTGTTGTTTACTTTTAATGCTGTGTATAAGAATTTTCCTGCAGCAGAGGCCAACTGCTTGTCGAAAGAGGCGACTAATCGAAGAGGTGTAATAGGTGCACATAAGTATAGCTTATGATAGGAACCACGTTCCGCCATTGGTTCTGCGTAACTTAGTTTAGTTGGATATTGAAGTTTATTATAGTATTTAAATATAGCTAGGTAGTTTTGCATTTAGTGATATATTTTTTATGGTTTAAGAATAGGTAAGATAGGTTAGGCGTATTGACGATGAAGAGATGACGAAAGTACTGTGAGTACTTGTGGGAGTGTTTATTTCTTTATAAACAAGTGCAGAGTGAATATTCTCAAATATTTCTGATAAAATATCAATTAAAGTCAATACCTAAATTTTAGGCAAAAAAATATCATACAGATTCAATTAGGAAACGTAATGCAAATTAGCAAAAATTTGTAAAAACAAATTCACGATACGACACTGATCGGGGTTGAAAATAAATTCAATTTACAAAATTAAAGGAATAAACATATAAACTATCACTGGTAAAACCGAATTTTTATTGGCTAGTAAGTTTAAAACGAGAGCAGTAGGAAAATGACATGAAAAAGAGAAATTAATAGAGGGAGGAGGCAGTCTAACAGTTTAAGAAAAGCGGCGCGGTTGTAATTAACATTAAGCGACGCGTTTCGCAGAATATCTATGTCGGATTTTAGTGCTTAAATATATGATAGAATTTTATTATTTTAAAAATTTACCAAATAACTCATATTAACAATAAATTGTCAACAATTACGCACAAATAAACAACGATCTAACAAGTCGAAACAAATGGAAATTTAAAAGAATTCGTTAACTAAAAATAAATGTGCGAGTACTACATAAGTAGTATAGCTATGCCGATTCTAGACCACTGTATAGTATTGCCACGTCTCAAGGTCATACGGCGTTACCAGTTTCTAGGTAAAAAATGGGGTCAGACCATTGCTAAATACATCTGGTTCGCGTCCTCGCTAAAAGGTGGTTGCATCATCATCATAGCTAAATAGTCGCTTCGCGTGTTAGCTAAAAATTATAGCGACAGCATCGTCATTAAAAATAGCTGATCATCATCATTAAAAAAGGGTAGGTGACAAAAACATGTGTGGTTTGAATCTCTGCTATGCAAATATGTCACAAAGGAAATAACCAGATATGTCCGGTTCGTATCTGTGCTAAACACTCACACACATCTGGTTGGCGTCCTCACTAAAAGGTAGTTGCATCATCATAGCTAAAAATAGTCGATTCATGTCCTCACTAAAGGTGGCTGCGTCATAGCTAAAAATAGTCGGTTCGCGTCTTAGCTAAAAATTATAGTGATAGCATCATCAAATATTTTTGTAACCTACTGATAAGGGCACTGCGTAAATAAGCCGACGTATAGCATTGGGGATTTTTTTAATTTATTTTTGGCTAATTCTGGCCCGTTTTCGAGAAAATTAATTTTTTATAATCTATAGTCTACAGTATACCTTAGTTTAGAAAAAAATTATATTTATTCTTGTGAACTGTTATAATATTGTTTGCCCTAGTTTGTAAAATTGTAATTTTCTTATTTTAAAATAATAGTCACGAAAACTTTTATTAGAATTTGTGAAATGGTGTATACCGTATACTTTAGACAAGTACTACCTATGTGTTTGTAATGTGTAAAAATGAAAATTGAATAAAGATGCTAAACGGAATTATATATACATGAAAATTTTTAAACTAAATGAAGCTGCTTTACTGCATTATATATGTGTATTGATTGAATTTAAATTATACGAATTACAATGAAAGGTAAAAAATAAAAATACAAATTTGTACTAATGTAAATTTTAAATAGTGAGTAAAGTTTCATTTTCAAATAATGAATCAACAGTGTTATGATAATTAATATTAGATAGAAAAACACTTGTAATTGTGGTATGTTATATATCTAGACTGCTGACTGCACATAATGGTTTCCGTTGAAGCTAAGTCCTTTCATTGATGTCGACGTTTTATATTAAACTATACGTGTATAATTTGCACGTCGCGCTGAAACTTGAAAATTTGGGATCCTACTCGAACTAAAATTTTTGAAATGCTCCAATAAGTTGTTTTGTATGAGTGTATGTAAGTAGAGCAAAAAAAAAAAGTTGCGTTTAAGTGCAGTTTATCATTTCAACCTTGAATAGGTCACTTTTAGGAACATTTTCCATATTTATGATAAATTAATGAATGCAATAGATAAAGTGACGCTTGTAAACCGCAATTACGTTTTCAAAAATATTAATTTCGATTTGGAACTAGGGGCAATTTAAAATTTCAGGAGCGCGTCTATTTTAGGACTTATTTCACTCTCTTGTTATTAAACCAATAATTGATTTTCACGCTGTTGTTATCAAACAATAATTGTAATACTTCTTATTGTCATTATCAATTCACTAATTTTAGGTTATATAATTATTGTTGTACTCCAATTTTTGGCACGCACACATATCATATATACTTTTGTTGTAATGATATTCATTATCCTTTCCATAGATGCTGCGTTAAAGCTAGCACCACTTCAGGATTTTTGTAATTTAGTACATGGGGCTGTTATTAATGCAAACATTTATGATACTTAACTATATACATTTACTACAATAACTAAATAAATATTATATAATTTTCATTTCTACGTATTTAGATTCTACATATTTCATTTGTATACATTTTTTATACATACAGCCCAAAATTCACAAATTTACATGGCGCCCTCTCAATTGTGACAAAACAAACACAATGCTTACTGCTTACTGAGAAAAATGGTTTGAAATGTAAACATGTATACGTATACTCTAAGTCATTGAGTAAAAATAAGTACAAACTTTTACAGGAAATCTTACTTCCAATGCAGCATATAGGTTTACCTTCAGTGATAATCAACATGTGATTGAGCCTATTTGTTAAAAATCAAACTCTATTTTTATCCTCGGTGACATCGCTTGTGAAAAGCAAAATAACATAAGGGTATATTTTTCTATGAGTAGGCATAATGATATTGACTGTTTCTATTTGGGTCAAACTTACAGAAAAGTTTCAAATTAATTAATTCGTGATAATGCGAATCTAATTATATTATTTGAGCAAGATGAATTAATCTAAAACATGTGCATGAGGATCATATAAGTCCCACCATAAGCATGAAATTGTTTCGAAACCTGTGTTCAAAGTGCTGGATCCATTTGGTTTTATGCTCATAAACAAGGATGCTGAAATTAGTAATGGTCGCTACAGGAAAAGGTTTGATGAATTTAGAATACCTCAAATAGCTTTCAGTATTTTAGTAGTTACTGATCCGTTTAGGAATTAAGAGCTATCTGTTCAGTGGAAACAATTCAGATAAAAATTAAAGCAAGTAAAAAGGGGCCCATTGACGTTAAACTCAAAAAACTACCCCTATTCATATTTCCAAGAAAGAAGGCTACTACCCCCGGCTAGCTCAAGTTCCAGGGCACCAGGCTTCACTCCATTAGGTTATTAAAGAAAGGGTTCCACTAGCACGCTAGATCAGCTACCGTTTTTCAAAGAAATCTTCCTCCAGGTCTTCGTACACCATCTTTCTTAGATACATCTGTTGTGGGAGAGATTAATACTGAGGAAGAAGAAGAAAAAGAACCTCTTAGTATCACAGATGATTCTACTATCGGTAATAAACCCATCTCAGAAGAATTTCTCAAGCCGTACAATGAATTACCTCGTATTCACGTTGAACGTATTATGAGGGATCTCCTGAAGGTGCTATTGATCATACCTATGGAGTCCGCTATGATCCCAAGCTGGACAATTGGTAATACTCCAGCTACAATTAAATGAAACGATATGATTATTAAAGGTGTCACGTATAAAGCGACTCCAAGTTTATATGATCTGCTCATTAGGAATGATCCCGATTTAAGTCTAGTAAATTCAAAAGATAGAACAAATTATAAAAGTATTTTAGAAGCTACGAACGTTTCATGGCGAGAGGACAAATTCGAGAAATCCGCAGCAAAAGGTATACACAAATAATCAAACCCTTGCTATCATCATCGCCCACAACAAAGCGAGGTGGAGCTATGTTTTTCAAAGAATTAACAAACAAGCCGATTTAATATAAATATTGGAATGATGTACATGAACTAATTCGTGAGCAAGAGGTATTGTGGGCGGAAAAATTGGTGGGAAACACAGGTTTCCTGAATGACGTAATATCAATTGTAGAAGAACTATATGAGAAGGATACATTGAAAAACCAAACAGCCGTTTTTAAACAGTATAATCGAGAAAGCATTGATGTCGATATATAACTGAAATGCCCCTTGACAAATTTGGACGTTCACATGTGCAGTATCAATTCAAGAAAGAAGATGGTGATACTATAAGTAAAGGATATCTTGATTTTTGTCTACAAGTAGTTCAGAAAGCTTTTAAAAGAAACTCGAACTTAAAGAAATGCTGGATAAATTAATACCATGTCCAAATTACAACTGGTCAATGAATTGCACAAACCTGCAAGAAAAATCTTAAACGAAAGCGAACAATAATTAAAGGTTTTGATTACCTTTGGCAAGCAGATTTGGCTGAATTTAGTACATATTCCAAAAAAAATAAGGTCTATAAGTATATATTAGTGGTTATCGACTGTTTTTCGAAATACCTGTGGACCAAAGTATTAAAAATGAACACGGGCATTGAAGTTACCAAGGCTAGGCAAAAATCTTCAAAAAGGGTCGGAAAACTAAAAATTTGCAGACAGATGCAGGAAAAGAATTCTACAATGAACATTTTACTAAATTAATGCAACGTTATGGAGTTAATTATTACTCAACCTATAAACCGATAAAAAAGGCAGCAATTGCGGAGCGTGTTATGAGAACCATTAAGTGTGCTCTATATAAGACGTTTCGCCTACAAGGTAAATATAAATGGATTGGTACAATTGATACCGTAACGAAGAATTATAAAAATCGTTATCATAAAACTAACTGAATGAAGCCTAAATATGTTGGTAAGCTAGATGCTTACACTCATAAAAATATGCGATAGGAATCGATATTGTGTGTGTGACAAACTACGAATCAGCAAATTTAAAATTATTTTTGCCAATGGATACACCTCCAATTGGTCTATTGAACTATTTAAGACTATGCAGGTTCGCATTACTAACCCCACTACGTATATGTTGGAAGACATGAAAGGAACACCTGTACTGGGAGGGTTTTATGAACACGAGTTACAGAAAACAAAGTATCCTGATGTAAAAGTGCTTCGCTCCAAGAGTAATAAGTTAATAGTAAAATGGTAGGGATTAGATGAAAGATCCTGGATCAATAAAGACGGTATAGTTTTATAAGTAGACATTTAACTGATTTGTAAAATAAATTACTTATATAGTCTTAGCAGTAGTTTTAATAAGGAATGTGGCTTTTACATGGAACAAAACACAATAAATATAATAATTGTATTTTATTTGTGTGCATTGAGCATTGCATTAATAAACAATGTTTTTCTAAAACTTGATTATCCTATACAGTAATCCTAAAGTACTTCTATAATCATTTAAACTACTTGACGGTCATATTACTAAAATCTGGTCAACGTGTCCATCCCAAGCAGTAATTTGTATTTGTTTCACCTTCATGAATGTTTTCAATATTTCAGTTCTAAATTTTGTGGTGCTCCTCATTTTACCACGGCAACCAAGATCCTTGCAAACAGCAGTCAGCTAGGATAAATGTGCCATTTTGATCTGTCTCTCCTGGAAGCTACCTGCTTTGGGGAAAACGGATACCTGTTTTGGAAAACGGATACCAGTTTTTCACCAGTTTTGAGCTGTTTTTGAGCTGTTTTGACCTGTTTTGGAAAACCGCTATCTGTACTTAGGAAACGGATTCCCTTTTTTGACCTGCACTCATTCATAATCAATGAGATGTCTCCATTCATACTATTACTAGACAACAAATTTCTTATAT